>NW_026844029.1:4003558-4166058 GCF_029531705.1 Pantherophis guttatus | reverse complement strand
TAAATGAAGGATACTGTATTTTTCTGGGTGTCACATCACATGTCCAAAATACTCTAACTTTCGCTTTTTAATGGCTTTGATTATTTCCCTTTGCTTTCCCAGGTGGTTTATCACCTCCTCATTTGTGATTTTGTTAACCCATCTTATACGCAACAGCCGTCTGTAAATCCACATTTTAAATGCTTCTAGTTTCTTCAAGTGGTTTTCTGTCAGAGACCAACTCTGTTAAGGATATTTTTGTTGTGTTACCAACCAGCAGAGTGTAGAGCACAGAGAAACGTTGTTGAGAGCAATGAATAAGAGATGTGCAAACTGGTTTATCAAAAGTTTACTTTATAGTGAAAAAACAATCTCATAGTCTTTAAATCAATCCAACTCTTTGCCAGTTAAATCAGTCCAGTGATACAAGAATCTTCTTACCACACAAACAGTAGTTGGTTAGAATAACAAGCTCACTCTGGTTCACAAACCACGATGGTAGCAGATCCATCCAACCGATGATAGCACAATGGATAGCACTCCTCACACAATGGTAGCTTATCATCAACTGAACACGTTACAGTAGCTTTCTTAAATACTTCCACAACCAGTGATTATATAATTACAGCATGACTCAGCATTACAATGAATCAGCAGGAAAACTTTAAAGTCACACAATACATATTCATATTAAAGTCACAGAACACATATATTGCCTGGACAACTTGTTAGGCTCAAACCATATCCAAACAAACTCTCTCTGTCCCAGCTTTCATGTCAATTAAAACCGAGGTACGTGATAGATACTCTTAAAAAATTACAGAGGTAGCCAAAAGTGCCAGCTTTATCTTCCAAGCAAATCACATCGTTACTAATTACAGCTGCTCATATGAAGTCTTCTGTTGCGGTTTTTTTTTTAAAAAAAATTTCTTTGTTTTTTTTTTAAAAAAATTTGGCCACACACCCCCAAGAACCAGAATTCTGAATGAGTCAGGAAAAGGTAGAAACTAAATCTGTCTTTTTTGGAAGAAGTGGCATGTAAAAAGAATGTGACTTGCATTAATCTGTTCACTAAATTCCCATTCTCGACCATGCCAATGGATGCTGGCTGGGTGAAAATCTGTATATATATAATTATATTTGTATACCAGAGGTGGGTTTCAGCAGGTTCTGACCAGTTCTGGAGAACTGGTAGCGGAAATTTTGAGTAGTTCGGAGAACTGGTAGTAAAAGTTCTGACTGGCCCCTCCCCCATCTATTCTC
The DNA here is from genome assembly GCF_029531705.1 of Pantherophis guttatus. The sequence goes on along the minus strand of NW_026844029.1, from coordinate 4,164,816 downwards.
TGACCCCCAAGTCCCAGCTGATCGGAAAGAAATGGGGATTTTGCAGTAACCTTCCCATGGAGTAGGGTGGGAATGGAGATTTTACAGTATCCTTCCCCTGACACGCCCACCAAGCCATGTCCACCAAGCCATGCCCAAGAACCGGTAGTAAAAATTTTTGAAACCCACCACTGATGTATACATAAATTACTTAACAAATGTGTCAGCAACAAATGTGTCAGTTGTGGTCGTAAGTTGAAGGCTACCTGTAGCCTTCATTTGATTTGAATTTGATAACCGGATTTTATTTGAATTTGATAACCGGATTGGCTTTCTTACATTTAAAAAACAATATATTTTTAATAAACAATAAATCATATATAGCTAGGCACTCTTTCCGCTAAACAATTCTTTGCTTTGAAACTGGCACTTTTTATTTTATTTTTTTGAAGCTGAGGTGAAATATGAAAATTAAATACTACAAGACTGTGGCTGACAGTGTCTCATTTTAATCCTAGCTGATCAAATATGACATTTTTGGAGAGAATTTTAATTAAATGTTTCAACTCTAGTGCCAGGTGCATGGATCTAGAAGTAATAAAATTTCATTTGTTACATTCTGTTAACAGAAATTGAAATAGTTCCTTAGACACCTAAACAATACTTAGCTGATTAAGAAACATTATTTTGCTTTGGTACATAATTCTTGGATGGAAAAAAAAATTACAGGGTGAAGCTCAGAAAGTACTTTTTATACTTGTATTCTATATGGAATACAACTATGAAATATATATATATATATATGTAGGTCTTTGGTTATTCGGGTTTTCTCCTGTGTAAAATTGGAGGTTTCTTGGCAACGTTTCGACGAAGTCTCATTCGTCATCTTCAGGCTGGTGTTCTCGGCTTCGTGCTTCTAGGAGCAATGTGTGTGATCGCAGCTGTTTCTTCCTTTTAACTGCCAGTGGGGGTGTGAACTGATTGGGTGGGAGCTTGGCTGTGTTCTGATTGGGCAGAGGTGTGAAGAGGCCTGAAGATGACAAATGAGACTTCGTCGAAATGTTGCCAAGAAACCTCCAATTTTACGCGGGAGAAAACCCAAATAACCAAAGACCTACATACAAACACCCGCGAAAACCTCAGAAAACATATATACACACACACACACACACACACACACACACACACACACATACACACACACACACACACACACTGTTTGCCCCAAAATAAGACATCCCCTGATAATAAGCCCAATTGGGCTTTTTGAGCGCATGGCAATAAGGCCAAGCGCTTATTTCAGGGTTGAAAAAAATATAAGACAGGGTCTTATTTTCGGGAAAACACGGTATACACACACACACACACACATATAACTAAGACTCTAGAAAGAGTGTCGAGAAGAGCAACAAAGATGATTATGGGACTGGAGCCTAAAACATATAAAGAACGGTTGCATCAACTGGGTATGTCTAGTTTAATGAAAAGAAAGACCAGGGGTGACATGATAGCAGTCTTCCAGTATCTCAGGGGCTGCCACAAAGAAGAGGAAGTCAAGCTATTCTTCAAAGCACCTGAGGGCAGGACAAGAAGCAATGGGTGGAAACTAATCAAGCAGAGAAGCAACTTAGAACTCAGGAGAAATTTCATGACCATTAGAACAATTAATCAGAGGAACAACTTGCCTCCAGAAGTCCGTTTTTGATTCCTGGTTGGACATCCCTGAAATTTTCTTGACAAAGTTTTTCAGAAATTGTCACTGCCTCCTTCCTAAGAGTTGATAGGGCATGATTGGGCCAAGGTCATTACAATGATTTTATGCCTAAGGCGGAACTAGAACTCACGGTGTTTATTAGTAAATTGAAACTAATCCACATTATAAGGGATGCGGGCAATCGATACATACTTTGTAATATATTTATGTATGTGTATATGGTCTTTCCCTCCCCCCCCTCTCTCTCCCTTTCTGTATGAGGAGTAAGGCATCTCTAAGTAACAATCTGAAGGGAGGCAAGAAAGAAAATATACTGTGTTCTACATAGCATTCAAATTTTGTTTATAATTCAGAAATATCTAGCATGAAACATCATGCTACCACACCTAGAATACTGCATCCAGTTTTGGTCATCACACTATAAAAAAGATGTTGAGGCTCTAGAAAGAGTGCAGAGAAGAACAACCAAGATGATTAGGGGACTGGAGGCTAAAATATATCAAGAAGGGTTGCAGGAACTGGGCATGTCTAGTCTAGTGAAGAGAAGAGAAGAGAAGAGAAGAGAAGAGAAGAGAAGAGAAGAGAAGGACCAGGGGAGACAGGATAGCAGTCTTCCAATATTTGTGGGGCTGCCACAGAGAGGAAGGGGTCAAGCTATTTTCCAAGACACCCGAAGGCCAGACAAGGAATAATGGATGGAAACCGATCAAGGAGAGATTCAACCTAGAAATAAGGAGGAATTTTCTGACAGTGAGAACAATCAACCCATTGAACAGAAGTTGCCTTCAGAAGTTGTGGGAGCTTCATCACTGGAGGCTTTCAAGAAGAGACTGGACTGCCATTTGTCAGAAATGGGGTAGGGTCTCCTGCTTGGGCAGGGGGTTGGACTAGATGACCTACAAGGTCCCTTTCAACTCTGTTAAATCTGTAAAACATCAGACATCATTCAATATTGCTGCAATGTTTTCTTATCTTATATGTATTTTAGATGGAATACAGCTGGTGCAGTGGTTAAGGTACCAGTTAGAAATTGGGAGACTGCAGGGACTTATCCAGGCAGTCATCAGGATTCATGACTGACTTGAAGTTTCATTCATTCATTCATTCATTCAATCAATCAATCAATCAATCAATCAATCAATCTGTAGAAGCTAAAAGATACTGGACTAAAATCCACACATGGTTGGAAAAAATGACAAAAAAAACACATAGACTTTAAACCAGAGATTTTTTTTAAATTAGGAATTGTGCCAGAAACATACAATAGAGAAGTGAGATATTTGATTGTGAATGTATTGACAGCGGCTAGAATTGTGTTTGCTAAAAACTGGAAAAATGAGAAAATACCAACGCAAGATGAAGTTATTAAGAAAATCATGGAATGTGCTGAAATGAGTAAATTGACATTTGAATTAGAGAACAAGAAGAGAAACAATATTATAAGATATGGGATTTATTTTACCAATGGCTAGATACGAAAACATGGAAGTGAAATATGAAATATAAAATGAATGTTATAATATAATATGTGAAAACAATTTCTTTTGGAATGATAATGCCATTGTTAGATAAATGACAAATGATATAAAGATATATATCAGGTTGATAATATGAGAAATTAGATAATTTGTAAAACGAAGCACAAGGGATTTGTAACCGATCGACACACTATTTGCAATTGTAATGGATGATGGATGTTTTATGTTTTGTTTGTTTAAAAAAAATTTTTTTTTTCCAAACAAAAAATCAATCAATCAATCAACAGAACAGTTGATAGCCAACTTAATTTAATGGGCATTGGGAAGGGACTCCATATTTAAACCGATGTATTTTTTAAAAACTTCTACCCCACCCCACTGCAATCAAATATTCTTGGCAGTTTATACAAGATATAAAACAAACAAAAAACTAACCTACAATCAGATTAAAATAAATCATAACCACAATTGCAACATAGCATAACCCAAACCATGCCTCTCTAAAGCAACGTAAACAAGAGACAATAATAAATAAGTATAAAAAATATAAAAAGGGGGGGAAAAGCGAAGGCAAGAACTGAAGAATAAAATAACAAACCAGTCCAACTTTTCAAACAGGAACTTACTGGATGAAAAGTTCATGGAAACATTTTTATTATTACATTTGAAAGGTCTTTTCAGATTAAACAAAACTAATGTGTAAAAAAAAAAAAGGGAACTCGCCTTGTAACAATCTTTTCTTTTTAATTTTGAAAAAGTCAAAATCAGTTTTTGATATGAGTCAATTCAAGAGTTTAGTAATTAAACAAAGCATGGGGGAAGAAACTTTCATTACTGTGAAGGTCAAAGATATTTTCAAACATTCCAAACTGGGCGTAAGAAAAATAGAAGCGCTTAACATTTTTCATAATGGAAATGTTACTTTTATCTTTATTTACAATGCCTTAGAACATAGGACCGTGATGGCGAACCCACATTTGTGGGCATGCGAGCTCAGCTCCGGCACATGTATGCTGATTTTTGGGCCTTTTGAGCCCACCAGAAGTAGGGAAACAGGCTGTTTCCTGCCTCAGGAGGGCCTCGGGTGGTGATGGGGAAGGCCAGTTTTTTGCTGTCCCCAGGCTCCAGAGCCTTTCTAGGAGTCTGGGGAGGGCAAAAACGATCTTCCCCACCACCCCCCAGAGGCCCTCCGGAGGCCGGAAACGGCCCATTTGCCAACTTCCGCTCCCACCGTTTTCACCCTCCCCAGACTCCTAGAAAGGCTCTGGAGCCTGGTGAGAGAGAAAACCGGGCCTACCAGGCCATCGCAGGCCAGGAGCTTGGGGAGCATGGGGGGGGGTCGTGCACTTGCGCAGGGGTGGGGCACATAGAATTATGGGTGTGGGCACACATGATGACCCCCCCGCCTGCTCCTGGCAGAAAAGGTTAGCCATCACTGACAGAAGTTGGAAGGGACCTTAGAGGTCTTCTAGTCCAGTCTCTTTTTGAAAGCCTCCAGTGTTGGGGGACCCACAACTTCTGAAGGCAAGTTGTTTCACTGGTTGATTGCCATTTAGCAAATTTCTTCTTAGTTCTAGGTTGCTTCTCTCCTTGATTAGTTTCCATCCCTTGTTTCTTGTCTTCCCTTTTGGTGCTTTGGAAAATAGTTGGTCTTTGTAGGAGCTCCTCAAATATTGGAACAGTGCTATCATTCCCACCCACCCACCCTATTTATTTAGCGATCAAATCAAATCAAATCTTTATTGTGGTCATAGAAGAGTCTTGTCTCTAATCTCAGGATAGCATTAGAGACCCATTTTGCGGCTTGAAGGCCCAACCTTAGAAATGTGGATTCAAGAAGCTCTAATAAAAGAGAATATTTGAGTTCCAGTGGTGCAAAATTATAAAGTTGAGCTCCGTAAAGAAGTTGTGTTATTGGTGTTACTTCAAGTAGTCTCTCTCTCTCTCTCCCTCCCTCCCGCTCTCCTATCATCTACCTACCGTATCTATCTATCTATCTATCTATCTATCTATCTATCTATCTATCTATCCATCCATCCATCCATCCATCCATCCATCCATCGTATCTGCCTCTTGCCTTAAAAATATTTGAGGAGGGCAGTTACCATATTTTTCAGAGTATAAGACGCACCTTTTTCCCCCCAAAAAGAGGGTGAAAATCTGGGTGCATTTTATACTCCGAATGTAGCCCCATCCAGCCTCTCAAATGGAGGTTTCAGAGGCTGAAAAAAATGTCAGAAAAAAAGCTTCAGAAAAAAAGCTTCTGAAAGGCTTTTATCTAAAATAATATAGCGAGCAACAAAAGAAGAATCAGTAAAGGTTCTAACCAAACTATGCTAACTAATCTGGAGAATTTGTGGTATATAACTCTAAGTGCTTTTTTTTTTTTTTTAATTTGATTTATATGCCACCCTTCTCCAGAGACTCAGGGCAGCTTACAGTGCATTAAGCAATAGCCTTCATACTTTTGTATATTTTATACAAAGTCATCTTATTGCCCCCACAAACTGGGTCCTCAATTTACCTACCTTAGAAAGGATGGAAGGCTGAGTCAACCTTGAGCCTGGCAAGATTCGAACTTACTTTAATTACAGACAGCTGGTGTTAAATTACAGTGCTATTGCTATTGCTAATACAGGAAGTTCTCAATTTGCCACCACAATTGGGGCCAAAATTTCTGTTCCGAAGTAAAACAGTTGTTAAGTGAATTTTGCCCCATTTACGATCTTTCTTGCCACTGTTGTTGAGTGAATCACTACAGTTGTCAAGTTAGTAACACGGTTGTTAAATGAATCTGGCTTCCCCATTGACTTTGCTTATCAGAAGATCCCAAAAGCGGATCACGTGAACCCGGGACATTGCAAACCATCATAAGTATGAGTCAGTGGTCAAGCCGCTGAATTTTGAACACTTGACCATGGGAATGCTGGTCCCATGGGGGTTGTAAGTGTCAGTCATATGTCACTTTTTTCAGGGCTGTTGTAACTTGGAATGGTCACTAAATGAACTGTTGAGGACTACTTGTTGAGGGTTTGGGTTGCGGGAGGAATATTGTTCAATGAGATGATGGAGTACTAGACCAACGATAGAGTGATCAGTTAACACGTGTTAAAAGGTGGCAGTCTAAAGCTAGAGTAATATGGATTTACAATTATATCCAGAGGTGGGTTGCACATATTTTTTTTACCACCGGTTTGCTGCGCACTGAAAATGTGAGCATGCGCGCCTTCCGTAAATGCACCTGGCCTTTCGCTCATGCATTTTGCTCATGCACATGGCTTGCATGCATGCCTGTGGCTCAGAAAACATCGCTAAATAGGACAGCTTAGCGCCGGGGCGGGCCACCCACAGTCAACAGTCTCCGCTACCAGTTCACTCAAACAGATCCGAACCGGCTGAATACCACCACTGATTATATCCCCTAGTACCATGATGGTGAATCTATGGCACTCGTGCCAGAGGTGGCACCCAGAGCCCTCTCTGCTGGCATGTGCGCCATCACGCCAGGTCAGACCTCTGTGGCATTTCTTTCAGGAGCAAACGACGAAACAGAAGCTCACAAAAGAAAAAGATCTTACCTCTTGCCACGCTGCCGGTGTTGGGATGCCCCGCCTCCTGCCGGCCAGCTAGTCTTAGGGTCTCTGCTGCACATGTCAGTGCATGATCACGCACATCTGTGCATGTGCTCGCATGTCCACACATGTCTGTGCATGCACATGCATGTTTGCTTTTGTGCACACATGCACCTTTCTATTTGGGCATGCATGCACATGCAGTTTGGGCACTCGGTGTCTAAAAGGTTCGCCATCACTGCCCTAGTAAAAGAGGCATTTACTTTATTCTCAAGATATACAATGTTGGATTTGTCCATCTGGAGGTGATACAGAAGAAGATTCTCAGTTCCCAGGGAAAAGATCTTCTGACAACAGACACATCTCCAAGAAGGACCCTTCATCTCTTTGACGATTTATATTGTGTTGAGCACATTTTTATATTTATTTTCTTATTTGTTGATTTATTTCAAGATTTATAAGGCTGCTCACTCAACTCCCGACTCTGACTCTGGGCGGCATACAGCATAAACACCATAAATCAAAAAGAAAGGGGTAAAAAAAAACAAAGAAAACTAAGAACAAACAATATGTAAATACCAAAGCTAAAACGGAACATGGCAAAGATATTGACGTGTAGTTTTTTTTAATGCAGTAGTGATTCTAAGCCCTTAAAGTGATATAATTTGTTGGAACATATTCAACTCTTTCGAGCTACAGTCGTTAATGATATTACAGTAAGCTTTAATCTCGGTGACATTTTTAATACACTTGTCTGTGGGGATTCTCAGTCATCCAGATCAAATTGTCTCAAAGGTGCTTTTTTTTTTTCAAAAGGCAACTAGACTGTTTTTCCCCAAGAAGGAAGAGGAACAAGAGGAGAGAAGGGGAGGAGGAGGAGGAGGAGAAGGAGGAGGAGAAGGAGGAAAGGAGAAACAGGAGGAGGAGTGGGAGGGGGAGGAGGAGGAGAGAACAGGAGCAGGAGGAGGGGAGGAGGAGGAAGAGGAGGAGAAGGAGGAGGAGAGGAGGAACAGGAGGAGGAGAAGTGGAGGAGGAGGAGAGGAGGAGGAAAAGTGGAGGAAAAGTAGAAGGAGAAGAGGAGAAAGAGAAAGAGGAGGAGGAGAAAGGAGGAGAAAGGAGGAGGAGGAGGAGAAGTGGAGAAAAAGGAATAGGAGAAGAGGAGAAAGTGGAGAAAGAAAAGAGGAGGAGGAAGAGAGGAGGAAGAGGAGGAGGAGGAGAAAGAGGAGACGGAAAAGAGGAGGAGGGGGAGAAGGAGAGGAAGAGGAGGAGAAGAGGAGAAGGAGAAAGAGGAGAAGTAAAAGAGGAGGAGGAAGAGAGAAGGAAGAGAGGAGGAGGAGAAGGAGGAGGAAGAGAAGGAGGAGAAGTGGAGGAGAAGGAGAAGAGGAGGAAAAGCAGAAGGAGGAAAAGGGGAGGAGAAGATGTGCGCCAGCCCACCCTTCGTGTAACCTGGTTCCCCTCCCCCCCCATAGCTGGGCCACCAAGCTCACCAAGCTGAACTGGATGACCTTAGCTGAGTCATTCTCCCTCACCCTTAGAGAAGGAGGCAATAGTAAATCAATTCCAAAATCTTGCCAATAAAACTTCAAGGAATCATCCAAGTAATCTCCAGGGGTCAGTTCACACATATGTGCGTGTGCACCAACACACACACACACACACACACGTCAATAACTATAGGCTATTATTTGCATGGACAAGGTTAACTCCATCCTCCTGCTTCTTACAGTTAGCATATGAAATAGCCTACCGAAGGTCCCTTCTTGAAGTATTCACTGAGGTTAGAGGTTACCTCAACCTAATTGCTCCTTTTATACCAGTAATCGCTGTCAAGGTCCAGTCAACTTCTGCTCAAGTTATTGAGCACTCAAGCCAAACTCAAGAAGGGATCAAGGCCAGATGGGCTGCTTAACATGCTTAACATAATATTTATTTACCCATGTACTGTGGCTGTAGTATTATTACTAATCCTTATTTACTCCCTCCTCCTCCTCCTCCTCCTCCTCCTCCCTCCTCCTCTCCTCCTCCTCCTCCTCCTCCTCCTCCTCCTCCTCCTCCTCCTCCTCCTCTTCTTCTTCTTCTCTTCTTCTTCTTCTTCTTCTTTCTTCTTCTCTTCTTCTTCTTCTTCTTCTTCTTCTTCTTCTTCTTCTTCTTCTTCTTCTTTTGTAAACTGAGTGCCTTTATATCGGAGACAAATTCCTTGGGTGCCCAATCATACTTGACTAATAAAGCATTCTCTTCTCTTCTCTTCTCTTCTCTTCTCTTCTCTTCTCTTCTCTTCTCTTCTCTTCTCTTCTCTTCTCTTCTCTTCTCTTCTCTTCTCTTCTCTTGTCGCCTAGCCTAGCCTAGCCTAGCCTATTCCATTTTTCTCTAATCTGTTCTGTTCTGTTCTGTTCTGTTCTGTTCTGTTCTGTTCCGTTCCGTTCCGTTCCGTTCCGTTCCGTTCCGTTCTGTCCCAGCTCATTCCATTCCATTCTTGTGTCAATGATTTTATTCAGTTTGTATTGGGATTTTATTTAGTGTATATTCATATGTGATAATTATATATATATATTTATATTTTGTGCTGTGAGTCACTTTGACATGAGATGAGCAGCAAATAAATGTAATAAATAGTAATAACTTATCTGGAGGCTAAGAGAGAAGGCCATCGTGAGCGTCCATGCCTAACAGTGGTATCTCTCTATCCGAGCCTCACAATAACGAATGCCAACATTTACGCAAGCGTTTTATTTCTCAAGTAAAAACATTGACAAAATAACTTAACTTTGGCCATGGCCATGCCCTTTGATATCTCTGGAACAATTCCACTGATCTTTACCATTGTCCACTTGGAAACAGTTGAATCCCATCCTGTTGCAGGTTTTTGGGGTTTGGGTTTTTTTGGGGGGGGGTTCAGTTCTTGAATACCATAATTCTTTAACAAATTCATGGAATCTTTTTTTTTTTTTAGCAGCAGTTCCACAAAACCTCAACGTTATCACAAACTGCAAACTTTCGGAGAACAGCCTCCGTATATTGACTTTAAAACAAAACAAAAAAAACCTTTGGAAATTGCAGGAAGACTCCAACAACTCACAAATCTATTTTTAACTGCTTGGTTTCAGACGTTGCCATTAATCATATTTTCCCAGAAGCAAACTCAAATAAATGCTCTTTTATCTCCAAAGGTACTGGTGCCACTGTCCTGCACCGCTGTTGCTAGGTCTTCAATTTGCTGTCCTCTATTTTCACATCCACATTATTCTCTCTCTCTGTGTGTCTATCTGTCCCTGTCTCTGTCTCTGTTTGTCTCTCTATCTCTCTGTTTCTTTCTTTCTTTCTTTCTTTCTTTCTTTCTTTCTTTCTTTCTTGCTTGCTTGCTTGCTTGCTTGCTTGCTTGCTTGCTTTCTATCTTCCTGCCTGCCTGCTTTCTTTCTTTCTTTCTTTCTTTCTTGCTTGCTTTCTTTCTTTCTTTCTTTCTTTCTTTCTTTCTTTCTTTCTTTCTCTTTCTTTCTTTCTTTCGTTCTTGCTTGCTTGCTTGCTTTCTTTCTTTCTTTCTTTCTTTCTTCTTTCTTTCTTGCTCACTTTCTTTCTTGCTTTCTTTCTTGCTTTCTATCTTCCTGCCTGCCTGCCTGCCTGCCTGCTTTCTTTCTTTCTTTCTTTCTTTCTTTCTTTCTTTCTTTCTTTCTTTCTTTCTTTCTTTCTTTCTACTCTCTTTCTCCTTCTCCTTCTCCTCCCTCCCTCTTTCTTTCTTTCTTACTTTCTTTCTTCTTCCCCCCCTCTCTCTTTCTCCCTCTCTCTCTCTCATAATTTTTCCATTTCCACCTAATCTACTACCATCCCTAGGCCAAAACCTCTTGCCATTTATTTCTTCCTTTTTTTTTTCAATTGAAAGGTGTAACAATTTCCATCAGAGGTCAATGTAACCGCAACTTTTACCCAGCAGCGTTCTGAAATGCAGATAGGAAGGATCTTAACAAAGTTCTCCCTCTTCTCATAAATTGCAGGATATTTATTTGTTTATCTGTATCCTGCCTTTATTATTTTTACAAATCACTCAAGGCATAGAACAGTTCCAACACATCTTCCTCCTCCTCTTTTTCTCCCCCCTGTGAGGTGGGTCGGGCTGAGGGAAAGGGACGGGCCCAAAGTCACACAGACAGCTTTCATGGCTAGGGATGGACTAGAACTCCCTGTCTCCTGCTTTCCTTTCCTTTCCTTTCCTTTCCTTTCCTTTCCTTTCCTTTCCTTTCCTTTCCTTTCCTTTCCTTTTCCTTTCCTTTCCTTTTCCTTTTCCTTTTCCTTTTCCTTTTCCTTCCCTTCCCTTCCTTTCCTTTCCTTTCCTTCCCTTCCCTTCCCTTCTTTTGCTTTCCTTTCCTTTCCTTTTCCTTTCCTTTTCCTTTTCCTTTTCCTTTTCCTTTTCCTTTTCCTTTTCCTTTTCTTTTTCCTTTCCTTTTCCTTTTCCTTTTCCTTTTCCTTCCCTTCCCTTCCCTTCCCTTCCTTTCCTTTCCTTTCCTTTCCTTTCCTTTCCTTTCCTTTCCTTTCCTTTTGAAAGGTCCCAAAATACACTTGAGTCACCAGAATGCCAAAGAGAGAGACTCAAGATGAGGCTTGCAAAAAAACAGATTTTATTTATGGCTAAAAACAAAATACTGGGTGGAACTATATCCAGAACATACAGATACAATGCATGCGAGGAGATAGCCACACCTTGGGGAAGATATGGCGTCCTTTTTATACCCTCAGAGACATCAGCTTAGTACCCAATTCTGGCCTCCTAATTTAGGTTTGTGTATTCCTTGTTGCCCTGCAAGGGGGAATAGAAACTTCCCAATTAGTCATCTTGAGCATTTCTTTGTTTACTCAACTGGCCCTGGAAAGTAGGAGTCTATCCAGATCAACATAAATTAAGACTGAGGTGTAAATTATCCCTTGGAGATACGTACCATGCTCTTAGATGGCACAAGAAAAAAACAGGGAGAAGATTGATATGGGTTCAGGTCAAATGGCAGAGACATATACCAGATACATTACAGGCCTAATAACAGAATATGTTTGTTACAGGAGATACAAATATAAAGGCATATATGTATTACAGGAACCTAATGGTTACAGAATCTAGTATACCAGTATATCATATCCTAGTATTATTTATTATATCCTTATTATTGTTTCCCTTCACTTTCCTTTCCGTTCCTCTCCTCCCCGTTCCTTTCCTTCCCTTCCTTCCCTTCCCTTCCTTTCCTTTCCTTTACTCTCCTCTCCCCTCCCCTTCTCCCTCCCCCTCCTCTCCCACTGTCTTTCCCCTCCCCTTCTCCTCCCCTCTTCTCCCTTCCCCTCCCCTCCCCTCCCCTTCCTAATGAAAGTGCAATCCCCTTGGCACCCATCTCAAGTAGGACTTCTTGGAGAGTAAGCAGTTCTGAAGGTATTGCAGGCTAATTCAATTCAAGGAGAGGATGATTGGGAATCATTACATTTTCCCCTCAACTTTCTCAGTGCTTTGATGACTTTATCAGCTTTTCTACACAAGCGTGGACGCTTTCTTCTGGCTGCCATCACATCTCATGAAATCGACTGTGCTCTAAGCCCATGGCCGGGAAGAAAATGCTGACCGTTTTAGAAAAGGATTTGATTTCTCTGCTGCTAGCAATTTCAAGAACGTCTGGTCTCAACTTTTTACTTCCAATGCTGGAATTTTCAGAAGAGGCAATGCATTTTTTTTTTCCCAACCAAAGAATAGTCCTTTTGGTTGAACCAAGATTCAGGGTTTTGCTTTTCACCGAGGCCCATCAAATGCTTGAAGGGTGCCCCAAAGCAGGACGTAGAGACCATTTCTAACTATTCATCTTCTTTTAACAACCTCCTTGCAGGGTGGAGTCTAGGCAACTGAATGGAGCTGAATGTTTTCTGGCCAGATGCCTTTCCTGTTGCCAATGTGGAGTTTTGTTCAGCAGATATATTCTCATCTTGCCCAGAGAGAGAAATATCTGCCTCTACCTAGGATCGAACTCACAGCCTCCTGATTGTGAGGTGAGAGCTCCACCTCTAGGCCACGGCACCACTCAATTTCTAGACCATTTCTAACCATTGCTCCCCTGCAATTGGGAGATACGCCAAAATCCAGCCTAAAAATAGCATGGCGTCTTCAAGACCAAAGGCCATTGATCAACATGTCCTGTGTGGATTTATCCAGTTAAAGCACTTAAAAGGTGGTTAGTGCCCATCACCAAAAGCATAAATTGAAGTTGCTTTTTTTCCCCTGTTTGTTAAATAGCATTTTCTCCCAAGTGCAGGTTCTGCTTCTATCAAATCAACTGAGTGATTAACCATCAGGTACAACAGGAATTGACTGACCAGCAAGTTTGATGTTGTAACTGGCCCAAAGTTTCTACAAAATGATCTGTTTGTCTTCTTCTTCCTCTTCCTCTTCTTCCTCCTCCTCCGCCTTCTCCTCCTCCTCCTCCTCTTCCTCCTTCTTCTTCCTCCTCCTCCATCTCCTCCTCCTCCTCCTCCTCCTCCTCCTCCTCCTCCTCCTCCTTCTTCCTCCTCCTTCTTCCTCCTCCATCTTCTCCTCCTCCTCCTCCCCTCCTCCTCCCCCTCTTCCTCCTCCTCCTTCTCTTCTTTTTCCTCCTCCACCTTCTCCTCCTCCTTCTCCTCCTCCTCCACTTCCTCCTCCCCCTCCTCCTCCTCTCTTCTTCTTCTTCTTCCTCCTCTTGTTCTTAAGTAATCAAAGAAACAATGAAATGCAACGAATCACCATTTAAAAATAACAGAAATACACATAGAACATCCAAAATGGAACCTGAAAGAAAGACCGGGTATAAAACAAGACCAGATATAAAAGCAACATAATGATGCTTTCAGTATAAACATCCTAATCACATAATATAATATAATGTAATATAATATGTAATATAATATAAGACCAGGTATAAAACAAGACTAGATATAAAAGCAACTTAATGATGCTTTCAGTATAAACATCCTAACTACATAATATAATATAATATAATATAATATAATATAATATAATATAATATAATATAATATAGTATAGTATAGTATAGTATAGTATAGTATAGTATAGTATAGTATAGTATAGTATAGTATAATATAGAATATAGAATAGAATAGAATAGAATAGAATAGAATAGAATAGAATAGAATAGAATAGAATAGAATAGAATAGAATAGAATAGAATAATGGAATGAAGAATAGAATAGAATAGAATAGAATAGAATAGAATAGAATAGAATAGCATCCTAACCACAGAATATGGGAAAGAGCAATAGTCTGCTGTAACTGTCCATTTTTCTGACACTCAGGAAGGACTATGATGACTCCGCATGTGGAGATGGGATCAGTTTTTTCAAATAGGCCAGCAAATTAAACAGGATTTCCATGGTCCTGAGGACACAGTGCTTTGTAGTAGACTCTACTTCAGAGGTGGGTTTCAGCAGGTTCTGACCAGTTCTGGAAAACTGGTAGCGGAAATTTTGAGTAGGTCAGAGAACCGGTAGTAAAATTCTGATTGGCCCCGCCCCCATCTATTCTCTGCCTCCCGAGTCCCAGCTTAGTGGGAGGGAATGGGGATTTTGCAGTAAACATCCCCTGGATTGGGGAGGGAATGGAGATTTTACAGTATCCTTCCTCTGCCACGCCCACCAAGCCACGCCCACAAAATCGGTAGTAAAAATTTTTGAATCCCACCACTGCTCTGCTTCCATTAGGCTCTTCCATTACAGTAGTGGTCAAAATTGTGGAAACCTTTTGGGAAAAGTGTATTTTCTAAAACTAGCTAATAACACCACTTTTTTGGGGGGAGTAGTACCATAAAATTATATATCAGTGGAAAGATCATTTAATCAAGAATGTAATGCAATAACTTTTATGAAGGATTTGCTATTAGAATAGCAGTTACAGGATAAAGAAGAAAAGTGAAACACATAGAAAAAACGAGATATGCAAAAATGATCACCATGTCAGTTAATATTTAGTTGGGTAACCTTTAGCATGAATGACGGCCTTACAACATCTTCCCATGGAGTGAAACAAGTCTTTTAGTTCTGCAGCTGTTATAATGTGAAATCGAGATTGAATGATGGCTTCTATTAACTGGGTTTTATTGCTGGGTGGCTTCTGACTAACAAGGCTCCATAGATTTTCAATTGGGTTAAGGTCTGGGCTATTCCCAGGCCATTCCAGCAGTGGAATAGGATTATCTTGTAACTCAAAAATAAATAAATAAAATAAAATTGGTGTTATTAGCCATCAAACCTCAGAAATACACTTTTCCCCAAAGGTTTCTACAATTTTGGCCACTACTGTATATGAGTTCTACCCACAGAGATATACAGGAAAGACATACAGGAATTTAAAACTTTCCTATCCCACAACTTCTAGCAAGAAACTTGCTTGTCTTTGCATCCCGGATCAGAATTATATGCCCCGAACAATTTGTCTGCATGAATCAGATTGCAACCATGGATCATTTTCATTACTAATGAGAATAAAATACCGTAGTAAATTCAGCTGCCTCTGAAAGCAGAAGAAAAAAACATTAAAAGAAAGCAAGTGAGAGGGTGTTACTTTTCTTTTGTGTGGGTTTGTGTGTGTGTGTGTGTGTGTGTGTGTGTGTGTGTGTGTGTACTCCGATCCGTGTTATTTTACTTGTAGAAGATAAATATAATAACAAATAACAGTCAGTTAAGCAAACCTGGTACATTTTCAGAATAATCAATACAAAGTTAATTGAAAGCTACAGTTTGAACGCTGTAATACTTCAGGCAAGGCAACTGCAATCAATTTTAAATCATATTCAGGACAGGGCATTGCACATTTAGAAGGAAAACTGAGAGAGAATTGTGTTGACTTAAAAATCTGCAACTCTATCAAACAGCAGGGGGCAATGAAACATAAAATCAAGATAACAAAAGATTTATTTGGTGAACTATAGGAAATGCAAACTATCATGCGGCATTGTATATCAAGGCTATTTTTCCTGCATTAAGAATACAAGAGGGATCTTTAAATTGACAAAGGAAAGAAGCCAAATATATATATATATAATTTAGTTCCTGTTTCTCTAGAAAAGCTGTTTATTAGAAAGATGTTGATAGCATTTCTGAAATTGTTATTCAGGTTTCACAGTTGATCCAGCCACCCACTTTCCTTCCTTCCTTCCTTTCCTATCTTCCTTTATATTTGACTTACAGTTTTCTTCTTTCTTTCATGTGTTCATTAGTCTTGAGTTCAATATTCTAATAGCGATTTAATTGGAGTATATGAGGTGTAATTATGTTTCCCATTTGGCATTGTCCTCGCATCGTGCACTTAAACTCATTTCGTATATTATACAATGGTCGATTCGTTCATTATTATTTTTTTGATTCTCTGACAAATACCATTCTCTTAAAATCCATTTATTTATTTTTTGTTTATTTATTGATTGGTTTGATTTATATGCTGCCCTTTTCCGGAGACTCAGGGCAGCTTACAATGCGTTAAGCTAATAGCCTTCATACTTTTGTATATACCTGCTTAGTAGGGCTTTCGCCCCCCCCCCAAGCGGTGTTCTTTTTTTTTATACAAAGTCAGCTTATTGCCCCCACAATCCGGGTCCTTATTTTACCTACCTCGAAAGGATGGAAGGCTGAGTCAGCCTTGAGCCTGGTGAGATTTGAACTCGCAGTAATTGCAGGCAACTGATGTTATTTTAACAGTGCATTAGTCTGCTGTGCCACCAAGGCTCTTTAGATTTTTGCTACAATAAAAAAATACTTTTTAAAAAATTCACACAGATCAGTCTCTCTCTCTCTCTCCCCCTCCATTTTCCACCTATTTAGTTGGTGTGTTTCCTCTGATTCCCATTGGAAATTTTGTCTCTTACAAAATGTTGGAAGCTTCCTAAAAGATTTTTCAGGAAATTTAGGTTGTCTTTTTAAGCAGTTCACGGTTTTAAGGTTATTAAACATTTTCCAGGTATATTTTGCATCAGCTAAATGCTTCCCATGAATTGGAAGTTTTAAAAGATTTAAAAGAGTGAGGCAATGAAAGGGAATCAGATTCTTCTAATTACTTGTCACTTGTTGGGAGTAGCATATGCTTAGTGTATATAATGATATGTTTATTTCATTTCAGATATTTATACAAAACAATTTAATACTTTAGAAATTTGAACGCTTTATTCACGACTAAAGGATGCTAAATAGATTCACACTGAAATGTAATTATCCCTATGAGTTATTTCCTTTCAGTTTTGCAGAATGAATTTCCAGATTTAAGATGAAATTGCACTGTTTGGGTGAGCATGCCGTGATGGTCAGAAATGCATTTTAAATTGTGCACAATGAGATATATCTATATCTATCTATCTATCTATCTATCTATCTATCTAGATATCTATAGATATATAGATATAGATAGATATAGATAGATATATAGATATAGATATATAGATATATATGCAATAAAGGAGAATATTTCAAAGTACGCACAGGAGCAAAGCAAATACAGTAAACAGAGGTTTGCATTTAAACAGGGCTTTTATCTACAAAGAATATAACATACATGTACTTTAGTCAGACTGCAAACAAACAGTAATCAGCAATTACAGCATGGAAGCACATACGGAAAGAGAGATACACCTCAACAGGGCCTCTTCTTATTACAGGCTCTTAAAGTGATAACAGCCCAAAAACCTTGCTGACTCATTCCCAGCATTACATCATTGTAGTAGCTGATCAGCACTTAAATCATTACCTTGACAGAATATTTGTAGCTCAGGGTTGAAATGAAGGATCTTTGGTGTTCTTTGAGCTTGGTGGTTTTCTTGCAAATGTTTGGTCACCCAAACTAGGTAACATTATTTGTGCTAATCAACTAGCAACTAGTTAGTCAACAGTGCTAATCAGCTAGCTTTTCAACTAACAGCTTGTCAACTAACAGTGCTAGTCAACTAGTTAATCATGCTGTTGTAATAACTGATGATGTCGACTAGTTTGGGTAATGTAAATAAAGGAGCTATTTTTATACCAGCTCCCCTCTATATTTCTGTGTTTGCTCATTTCTATGGTTGCAAAATTGTAGTGAAAAGATGTGGTGGGAATGTAAGTGGATATCTATTTTATTTGGATGTGCTGCACATTTGGAAGAATATTTTTTAGCCAGAACCTGGACTTCTATTTGGAGTGGACTTCTGAAAGTCAGTAGCATAAAGAGCAAGGTGGCTCATGAGGTTAAAATGCTGGGTTGATGATCAGCAGGCTTGTGTTAGAGACCCAGTTGTAGCCATGGAATGGGGTGAGCTCCTGTCACATGCTCCAGCTCCTGCTAGCCCAGCAGATCAAAAGCAGGCTGTCAAACGCCAAATATGTCTGCCATACCTGGGGGGTAGGACCCCCTGCACTGGTGCTGAGTGGAGGGATTTGGCTGTCCCGATCTGGACAGTGGGGAGGCAGTGGGGAGGATGGTGGGGAGGTGGTGGGGAGGCGGGATGTCACGAACCAAGCAGCCTGACGTCTTGGCAGGCAACTGCTATGAGCTTCCGGGAGGTGGCGGGCAAGCTGACAATCAGCTGTTTGGTGGGCCTGCAGATTGGCTGAATGGAGGCTAATCGGCCCTGCCAAGAACAAATGAGAAGACCAGGAGAGGACTGAGAAGATAGAAGGGCATGGCCCTCCTCCTTTCCTGGATAAGACATGCTGGGAGGCAGAAGCTCCCAGCACTGACTTTACATCCATTTGCTTTTTGGAACTCATTGTGTGCCAGAGTCTGGCTCATTAAATCCAGTAAGCCTCAAAACGGGTGGTGTCTTAATTACTGTTTTAGGCAGTGGTAGGATTCAAATAATTTAACAACCGGTTCTCTGCCCTAATAACTGGCTGGGTGGGCATGGCCATGGTGGGCATGGCCAGGGGTGACACAGTGGTGGGTTTCAAAATTTTTTTACTACCAGTTCTGTGGGTGTGGCTTGGTAGGCATGGCATGGCTTGGTGGGCATGGTTTGGTGAGCATGGCAGGGGAAGGATACTGCAAAATCCTCATTTCCTCCCGATCAGCTGGGACTCGGGAGACAGAGAATAGATGGGGGTGGGGGCAGTCAGAGGTGGTATTTACCAGTTCTCCGAACTACTCAAAAGTTCCACTACTGGTTCTCCAGAACTGGTCAGAACCTGCTGAAACTCACCTCTGGTGTGACAAGCAGCACTTGGCCTCCGGCACCCCCCTGGGAGCAAAAATGGGCCACCAGCTGCACCCTGTTTTGGGCCTAGGAGGCCTTCTTGCACTTACCTGGGAACAAAAAGAGGTGTGTGGGGACTCCTGGAAGGGGCAGTGTGGGGAGGGGCAGGGCCAGCCAGCAATTTAACTACTGGTTTTCCTGAACTGGCCCGAACTGGCTGAATCCCACCACTGGATTTAGGCCTGGAATTTGGACCTTTTGAGACAGGCAACCATCAGTAGTTGGTAGATAGATAAGTAATACTTCAATGGGCAACTTAACGGGGACATGTAAGGAATTCCCAACTAGGCTTCTCCTGCCCAACGGTGATGTCACCATTCAATTCTTTCAACCCAGAAGTCCTTCAGTGCTCCTGACACTAATGTAGCAATACCCACTTGCATAGTTGTCTGTGTGCAAGATATCTAAGGGTATATTTAGCGTCTCAAAATTCTGTACTTTGGATTAATACCATCTGCATGTTTGTTCACCTTTGTCTGCAGTAATCCTTTCTGTTCCAAGAGACTTGTGGTCTCTTAGTGACACTTCAGCAGAGCCAGTTCAAAAGCACAGAAGCTGTTAAGTACCACTGAGACTCAGGTGCTTTTCTTCTTTCCACGGAATAGCCTGAATGCAAAGCACTCCATATTTCAGTATCTTCCTTGATTAAGCCAAAGACATCAGCTCTTACTTCTGTCCTGATGCAGCTGTATCCATATTCTTTCGTGCGCTTCATTTACCCATATCCATATATGAGATGTTCATGCTTTAGAGATGAATAGAATATAGAGTTCTTTATTGGCCAAGTGTGATTGGACACACAAGGAATTTGTCTTCCGTGCATAAGCTCTGACTGTACATAAAAAATATAACTGATAAATCATGATCATAGTCATCATAAATACAGTCATCATAAATCATAAGATACAACACTTAGTGATAGCCATAGGATACCTAATAACCAATCAACGTAAATCATACCAGGTAACTAAATAAAACAGTATAAATCATAAAGATACAAGCAACAAAGTTACAGTCATAAGTAGAAAAAGAGATAGGTAATAGGAAGGATGAGAAGATTAATAGCAATGCAGACTTAGTAACTAGTTTGACAGTGTTGAGGGAATTATTTGTTTAGCAGAGTGATGGCATTCGGGAAAAAACTGTCCTTGTGTCTAGTTGTTCTGGTGTGCAATGCCCTATAGCATTGTTTTGAGGGTAGAAGTTGAACAATTTATGTCCAGGATATGAGGGATCTAGAATGATATGAGAAATCAGACAGTGGTGGGATTTGTCAGTTTGCTGAACTGCACAGAATCGTAAGAACCGGTTTGCCTGAACTGGTTCGAACCGGCTGAAGCCCACCTCTGGAAATCAGCCAATTCCAATAGACTCTGGAAATCAGCCAATTTTCAGGCCGTAGATAGGAAACGTGTGTTTGTCAAAGGTTAAAAGGTTTGTGAGTCAGCTTTTTAGCATTTGACATCCAAACGTGTCCTACTTCAGCCTTAAAGTATGAGGGTTACTGGAATATTGAATGAAAGAATGCAAGAAGTAGCTTTTTCATACTTGACATATCTGTTATGAACCTGGATGCTTGTAGAACTGGGCAAGATTTTCCAGAGAATAACAAAATTTATTTATTTATTTAATTTATTAATCATATTTCTATGCCGCCCACTCTCCGAGGACTCTGGGCGGTTTACAACAATCGACAGTATACTAAATAACATATTGCCCCCAACATCTGGGTCCTCATTTTACCCACCTCGGAAGGATGGAAGGCTGAGTCAACCTTGAGCCGGTGAGACTTGATCTGCTGATCTGCTGAACTAGCAGTCACTGAAGTACAGCACTCTAATCACTGCGCCACCTCAGCTCAGCACCAATAAAGGAGAATATTTGAAACTCAGGGTTGAACTGTGGGGTCCTGGATGCTCTCTGAGCTTGGTGGTTTTCTTGCAGATGTTTCATTACCCAACTAGGTAACAACATCATGACTTCAAGACAAGTTATTGACAAGATCAAGGAGTCAAAAGTTGGCCTGTAAGAGAGAAATAACAAAGCATCTCTCTGTTGCTGCTCAGGAGCCAAGCTTGATTCAAAATTGACTTTATCTTCAAATCAATCCATAATATGTAACAATATTGGTAGATTTCCAGTTTACACAACTGCAATTCTAGCCAGAACCCACAAATTCTCAATTAATCTGCCTGTGATTATTGCATCTCACAATTCTTAAGAAAAACACTTTAACAGCAGCACAAACATCTAACCTAAGGAGATATATTCAGGGGGGAAACAGGGTCATGATTGGACCATAAATTACGTGGGGTCAGAGTTGGCTTGCTGTCAGGGTTCCGGATGCCCTAATTAAATCATGAGCCTCGAGCCAATCTTCAAAAGAAATCCAGTTATTTATTAGGAGCTTCATGTTGGCACTACCCAAGTAAAGCCAACTCTGACCCCATGTAATTTATGGCCCAATCATGACCCTGTTTTCCCACCCCTCCCCCCAAGGTGTGTCATCAATCACATTCACCAATGGAGCAGTGTTGCAGGTTGTAGAGATCATTCCCTTCCGGCCGCTGTGGGTTACCCTGGGAGACAGCCTTGAGAGAGATAAGACTGGAATGTACTTATGTTTTCGGCTGCTGTGCTGCTCCGTTGGTTTCATATATATATATATGAATGGTGCTAGGAAGCTGTTACTTCGCTTTAAAATTCTTGACTCTGTCTCTGAAGTGCAATGGCTATCATAAAACGTTGTGTAGGTGAATTGCCATGGGCAAATATAGTTCAGCCAGGAGTTTCTCTCTCCCCCGCCCCCACTAAATCAGATGTTCATAACCTTAGACAACTGTTTACTTAAAGTATTTACTCACAATAGTGTATACTTGCATTTTGCACTGGGAGTGGAAAGTCCCAGATATGAAGGGCATTTCTCTGGAGTCTGCAAATTGAAGTGGTGTTGTTATTTCATGGATAATCAGAGAGATCATCAGATAGGGGTTTAACTATCCAGGATCACAACATGTAATATGTCACTGTTCTTTACAATAACTGCTGGCATTCAAGTATATACTGAAGTAGATGTTGTGGCTCCATTACCTGAGCCTGTGTCATTGGCAGGAGAGGACTCCGAGAGTGAAGAAGAGGAGTTGGCAAGGCCTCCCTCTCCAGGACCCTCCTCTCTGGCAATGCCTTCGGTGTCCACCAAAGGGCAAGAGATAGGGCCGGGGCCAAGCACGTCCACGCAGCCACAGGTGGACAGTGATGAGGGTAATGAGTCTTGGCTGGATCCTCAGCAGCGTCGCAGAGATAAACGCGTGCAACAGAAGAAAAGGTGTGCCCGAGATTAGGCTGAGTCACTGGACCACACCCCACAGGGTATAAAAGGGGGTGAGGTGGCCATCCAGACTCTGTGACGGACAAAACTAACTACTATCGAGTCACATTGCATCTTTGGAAACAACATTATCGACCTTGGATTTATTTTACGAACTGGACAATTCTTGACTGTGGGTATTTTGTTTTTTGAGTAAAAGTTCTTGGCAAGCAGCTACTGGGTTGCTGCCAAGCGTCTTATCGGAAGAATTGGTTGTCTGCCAGTTTATTTAACCCCCGGCTGTCTGTTTGTGTGTGTGTGTGAGACGGGGACAGAACAGTAGAGACAAATTACACGTTTAGGTTTTGAGACTGATTGATTATTCTAGTTGAAAACGGAATATGCTATTCGGCTGTTTATCTGAATCAATGAATTCCTCCCCCTCCCCCTTCAACACGGTGAAGTAAATTAAAATAAAGTGTTTTAATCTACTACTTATGATAAAGAAGACCAAATCTCATTCCAATAAATGTGAAATACAGCTTGTCAGGTTCCTTTCAGTTTCCTGGAAATGCTACCCCGGCTTAGTCAGTTATGTCTAATACGTTGACATTTATTTTTTTTGCTGCAATAAATGTTAGGATTATATTTTTTTTGCATTAAAATCTGGCATTTTTAAAGATCACTATGACAAGTAATTTATTCTTTAAATCAGCCTGTTTTCTTTTCCCTTTACTTCTTTGGAGATGTGGATTTGGGGATGTCTCTCCAAGGCACAGGTACAAAGCACACTTCGAATGTTTTTTGCGAGCTATTAGTTTGATTTAAATCCACTTTCTCAAGTCAGGATTTAAGCAAAGTTTTCCTTGATGCTATTTGCTGTGAATTACTGCCCAGAAATAATCACGCTAAATCCAATTTCACACAGGCTGTGTGGTCTATGAAGTCTGTCACTGCGACGCTTTGAAAACTTGCTGTGTTTTCTCTCGGCGGAGGTGATTTCCTTTCTGGTGCAGTTTGCTGAGAATGGCCTTCGTGTCTCAACAGCTGCACAACCTCTTCAGTTCTGTCACTTCCACACATGACAGCTCCAATTACTTATCAATGTAGGACTCTTGGAAAGGGAGAGCAAAGTAAATCCTGAAAAACAAGCACCATTGTACAGTCCTGACTTTAATCTACGAGTAGTTTGACTGCCTACTCTACGTTTTGTCTTTTTTCTCTCCCGCTCTTACATTACATTTAAGAAAAAAAAAAAAAGAATACAGTTCTACTTTTCAGTTGCCCTGATCATCAAAACTTGAACTTAACAGAAGGTACAATTTGGAAACTGAAAGGATATTTGAATCGGATCAAAATCTACCCTTATCTTTGCAGCCTTAGTGGGCTTTTTTCAGGCTTTTTTTCAGCCTGTTTTGGTGGCTTTTTTTCAACCCATTTTTGAGGCTTTTTTTCAACCCATTTTCAGGGCTTTTTTTGGCCTGTTTTTGAGGCTTTTTTGGGGGGGGCATTTTGAGGCTTTTTTTCGGCCCGTTTTTTCGGCTTTTTTCGGCCCGTTTTTCTGAATATTGCTGAAAAAAGCCTCGAAAATGGACTTTAAAAAGCCTTGAAAACAGGCCGAAAAAAGGCTGGAAAAGTGCCAAAAAAAGGCCCCCAAAAAGGGAGGCCAAAATCTTTTTTTTTTTTTTTTTGGTTGTTTTCCTCTTCTAAATTTAGGTGCGTCATATAGCCAGGTGTGTTTTATAATCCAAAAAAATATGGTAGACATTAGTTTTAACTGCATTCTGACCCAGGACTGAAGACTCAGATGAGCTTGGCAGATATTCTAATTGAAGTGGGACTTTGCAGCTTGGAGAACATTTAGATTTTGGAGGTCACCTGAACAGTGCAAATGGGTGCGGAACCTTTTTGGAACTGCTGAAATTCAGTGATCCTGAGAGCATAGATAAACCTCCAATGGGCTCAAGAACTCTCAGAAAGAGTACTAACGACCAGATGACTGCAAGGAATATAAATCCTTCCATTCCCCGCCATTCAGAACTGAAGTGAATGATGAGAAAAGTGAAACATCTTCCAAACAAAGAAAAACAAAGGGGGGGAAAAAACAGTCCAGTTGCCTCTTGAAAAAGCACCATGATCTGAATGACTGACAATCTCCATAGATAACTTTGTTAAGATTCAGCTTTAGATTAATCGAGATTATTTTGTCCAATCCAGACCCTAATAGCCTCTAGACCAGAGGTGTCAAACTCAAGGCCCACAGGCCAGATCTGGCATGTGGGATGTGTAAATCTGGCCCATGGGGCTGGCCTGGAAATATCAAAGGGGACATGTGTGGCCTCCCAGTGGCCTGTTTTTGGCCTCCCGAGGCTCCTGCAGCACTCTGCAAGCCAAAAATGGGCCCTTTTTTGCTGGTAGAGTGCTACTGGAACCCATTTTGGCCAGTACAATGCTGCAGGAAGTGTTTCTTCCAACTCCCCATCCCCCCCAGCCCATGGAGGAGAACTACAATGCTGATCTAGCCCTTGAAGAAATCCAGTTTGACACCCCTACTCTAGACTGATGATTCCAAACATCCCCAAATATTAGGTTTCCCCCAGGGCTTCATGTAGATGTGTTCTGAATTATAGGCAAAGAGCAGGCCTATCTGGGGGAGGCAGAGTTAAGTGTGTCATCAGCTTAGAGTCATTACATTGTCACAAATGTACCGGGTCCAGCCCTTCTTGAATTCCATTGACCATTATCTGACACCAAATTAGTATTGAATTTTAGTTGACTAGAGTCTTGGGTATAGGGTTAAGCCATCCGTCTTTTTGAACGGAAACTTAATGTATGGTCTTGATCCTTTGCGCCTGACAGCAATGCAAAATAAAATGTCAAAACATCAAAAGTGTTTCTCTTTCTGTGCCAAAGGAAGCATGCTTCTGTCTGGAGAGGGAAAAAAAGAAAGTGTGTGTTTTAAATAGGAAAAAAAAAGTCAAGTATTTTGAATAGAAAGTATTCAGTCTGGTGCAGCATCAGACTGCCAAATTCCTTAGCTGTCCTGTTTTGGAACTACATCGTACTTGGAAGATCTGGGTTGATTAAAAATAACCCCACATTTCAATCCAAATCCTGCCGAAATTGCCCAGATTCCCTTAACCAAACATAACATAACATAACATACGCAAACTTGCAATTTCTCTCTGAACTCAGAACAAGAGATCTGTATTGAACTCAACCTGCTTCTGTTTTAAATGGCTGTCTGAACAATGACAGAGTTAATGAAAGAAGTGTAATGAAAGGTAATGAAAGAATCCATGAAAGAATCCATGACCTCAGTGCCTTCTGCCGTGCCCTTAAAACCTTCTTTTTCCAACAAGCCGGGCTGGCCTAATTTTTTTTTAAGTGTTTTTAATTGTTCTGTTTATCGCTTTTAATTAATGGGGCCAAATTTATATATATCTTATAGATAGACAGACAGACAGAGACGGACAGAGAGAGAGATGAGATAGATAGATAGATAGATAGATAGATAGATAGATAGATAGATAGAATAGATAGATAGATAGATAGATAGATAGATAGATAGATAGATAGACAGATAGACAGATAATAGATTAGAGATAGAGATATATAGAGACAGACACGGACAGAGAGAGAAAAAAGATACAGAGAGAGAGAGAGAGAGGGACAGACAGACAGACAGACAGACAGGAGATGGAGATGGAGATGGAGATGGAGACAGAGACGGAGATGGAGACGGAGATGGAGACGAGACAGAGACAGAGACAGAGACAGAGATAGAGATATGCTTATGTAAAGTTGGAGAACCTCGAGCAAGAATATACGAAGCTGATGAACTTTGTCCATTTTGTACACATTTCTTTCTGGCTGGATTTTAATCCAGGAAATACAAAGAGGGTCAAAATACTCTTTATTTATGAGAGAAAATGAAACCAAGACTCTGCTTTATCAGATCAAGGAAGAAATAAAACAACAACTAAAAACACTCGGTCAATGAAACACAGCTAAAATGCAATTCTTTGATCTCTGGTAACAAGCTTGCACTTTAGAGCAAAACACTCCTAGGGATGATTTTTTTTTTTTCCAATGGGAGCTGAAAGTAGGGGGGGGGGGGGGGGAGGAAGGAAAGGAAATTGCAAAGATCAAAGCATCTCTGTGAGAGATTATAACACATTACTGCAGAGTGGGTGCAGCAACCCTATTCCGTTTCATTATATGTGCCGAGATGAAATTCCGACCACCTTCAAAAAGGAACTTTACAAGCATTTTGAAGTATCTTGAACATGACACAGGTACAAGATGCATACGGCTGCCAGTTCCAGTTTGTCCAAAGGTTTACTAAATCCTGACAGTCTTTTCCTGCAACTTTGGCTTCAAAGAGCCTTGGTAGTACAGTGGTCTAAAGCACCCTGTTATTAAGACCAGCTGCCTGCAATTACTGCAGGTTCGAATCTCGCCAGCCTTCCATCCTTTCTAAGGTAGGTGAAATGAGGACTCAGTTTGTGGGGGCAATAAGTTGACTTTGTATAAATATACAAAAGGATGAAGGATATTGCTTAGCACATTGTAAGCCGGCCTGAGTCTCCGGAGAAGGGCGGCATATAAATCAAATTTTAAAAAAAAAAGTTGATATGTTCATTTTTACACCTGAACATCACTATATATACAACTGCCTTCAAGTTCCTTCTAAGGCTAAAAAAACAAAGATACATTTATGGATGAGCTTTTTTTTTTGCTAACTTTATTGTCATTGTACATGTATACACAGTATACTCATACAACGAAATTCACTTAACACCCAAAGACCAGGTCCAACACACATAATCCACAAACACACTCCCACCCACCACAGTTCCCCACCCCTAAACCACCCAAACATCCACACAGCAGACCAAGTAATGCTGTCCAACAGCTCACTGATGGTGGCCCTTTAGTTCATTGTTGAGTGCAATTATAGCTCTGGGATAAAAACCATTCAGAAGACGTGTGGTCCGAGTTTTAATCGTTCTGTATCTTCTGCCAGAAGGCAACAGTCCAAAAAGATTGTAAGAAGGATGGGAAGAGTCTCTGAGAATGTTATGCAACTTTCTCAAACAGTGAGATTCGAAGATGTCATCCACGGCTGGTAGCTGGAGCCCGATGATATTCTGGGCCGTTTTAATGATTCTCTGTAGAGCTTTTCTGTCCGCTACAGAGCTGCTCAACAAACCATTAAAACAAAAAAATCCAGGTTAAAATTAACAAAAATTCAATAAAATCCAGTTAAAATTCTATTAAAAATAGAAATAAAATAAATAAAAAGAATGTCGTATATCAGGACACTCTCAATGGTGCTGCGATAGTAGGACAGAAGTAGATGCTGAGATAGATTTATCTTCCTGAGCATTCAAAGGAAGTACAGCCTCTTCTGTGCCTTGTTCACAAGCATGTTAGCATTCGTAGCCCATAGTCCTCTGAGATATAAGTGCCCAGAAATTTAAAACAACCAACACTCTCCACCTCCTCACCATTTATGTGCAATGGTAGATGTACATCTCTCTTCCTCCTGAAGTCAATTATAAGTTCTTTAGTTTTTGTGGTGTTAAGTGTGAGATTATCGGCCGAAGAGGTTGTAGGGAAAAAAAAATGCCTTTAAAAGCCTCTGGCGATCCCAGCTGAGTTGCCTGATCGTCAGAGGCTTTTAAAAGCATTTTTTTTCTGCAACCTCTTAAGGTTGTAGAAAATATGCTTTTAAAAGTAAAAAAAAAAAAAAGTTGGCCACGCCCACCCAGTCACATTACCTCACCACCAAGCCATGTCCACAACGTAAACCACACCCATAGAACCGGTAGTAAAAAAATTTATAACCCACCCCTGGAAGTAATGGATGGAAGTGTATGAAGGGGAAATGCAACCTAGAACTAAGGAGAAATTTCGGGACACAAAGAACAATTAACCAGTGAAATGGCTTGCCTCCAGAAGTTGTGGGTACTCCATCACTGAAGGTTTTTAAGAAGAGGTTGGACAGTCACTTGTCTGAAATGGTAGGGGGTTGGACTAGAAGACCTCCAGGGTTCCTTCCAACTCTATTATTTTGTTACCTATCTGTTCTACCTGGGCAAACTGACAGTTATTAGTACAAATAAACTGTCTAGAAAGGAACTTTATGGTGCTGACAGAACCAAACTGTAATTCATAACTTTTATTACAACCTTTAGGCCAGAAAACACTACAATAAAAAGACATAAATGTATAATTAATAAAACTAAAAAGCTGAAATGAAATGTTTAAATCTCTCACTTCTTCTACCTGACCAGAACTCTGATGTTATCTTTCCAGTTTGCCTGATTTTGGGATCACCATCTATCCTATTGAAAATCAGTAGAAATTTTAATGGTCATCATTGTTATCTGTGTGATGGTTACTTGGTTTCTTTTACGTAATTTTATTCAGTTTAGCTCAACTTTTTTTTACTTTGATTAGTGGCAGGTTTTATCGATTTTTAATGTTGTGTTTTCTGGCCTAAAGGCTGTAATAAAGATTTTGATGTGAAACTATAATTCAAAGTACTTCTTGGATCCTATTGACCCAGAACATTATGGCATCCAAGAGATTTTACTATGCAGATTCAGCAATAGATGCATATAATTGCACCATTTTCATAAGAAATAGTAAACACTTATTAAATGGTCACTTGTATCCTTTGTACTCAGGCTTGTTGTTCACCTGCTAAGTCTAGAAAGATTGCAGAGAAGAGCAACAAAGATGATTAGGGGACTGGAGGCTAAAACATATGAAGAACTGGGAACTGGGAATGTCTAGTTTATTGAAGAGAAGGACTAGGGGAGACATGATAGCTGTGTTCCAATATCTCAGGGGCTGCCACAAAGAAGAGGGAGTCAAGCTATTCTCCAAAGCACCGGTGGGCAGGACAAGAAGCAATGGATGGAAACTCATCAAGGAGAGAAGCAACTTAGAACTAAGGAGAAATTTCCTGACAGTTAGAACAATTAACCAGTGGAACAACTTGCCTCCAGAAGTTGTGAATGCTCCAACACTGGAAGTTTTTAAGAAGAGATTGGATAACCATTTGTCTAAAGTGGTGTAGGGTTTCCTGCCTAAGCAGGGAGTTGGATTAGAAGACCTCCAAGATCCCTTCCAATTCTTCTATTCTATTCTATTCTATTCTATTCTATTCTATTCTATTCTATTAACAAGTGAAGATATTTCCAGATTTTGTGCTTGGCTACAAACATATTATATAGTTGGCCAAGGTAGTTTTTGCTGTCTTACAATCTTACAACAAAGAAGACAAGACAAAAAGGAGGGAGGGAGGGAGGAAGTGAGGGAGGAAGGAAAGAAAGAAAGAAAGAAAGAAAGAAAGAAAGACAAAAAGGAGGGAGGGAGGGAGGAAGACAAGACAAAAAAGAGGGAAGGAGGAAGGAAGGGAGAGAGGGAGGAAGGCAGGAAGGCAGGCAGGCAGGCAGGCAGGCAGGCAGGCAGGAAGGAAGGAAGGAAGGAAGGAAGGAAGGAAGGAAGGAATCAGTAATAATTCTGGCCTTCTGCTATAAGTGCTGATAGAGCCATGGGGTGCATTGGCCAGAATGCAGTATTGCAGGCTAATTCTGCCAACTGCCAGGAATTCAATTCTGAGTGGCTCAAGGTTTGCTCAGCCTTCCATCCTTCTGAGGTGGGTAAAATGTGGACCCAGATTATTGGGGGCAATATAACAGATATCAGATTAACAGAGTTGGAAGGGACCTTTTAGATCAATCTAGTCCAACCCCCCGCCCAAGCAGGAGACCCTACACCATTTCTGATGAATGGCAGTCCAATCTCTTCTTGAAGGCCTCCAGTGATGAAGCTCCCACAACTTCTGAAGGCAACTTCTGTTCCATGGTTGATTGTTCTCACTGTCAGAAAATGTCTCCTTATTTCCAGGTTGAATCTCTCCTTGATCAGTTTCCATCCATTATTCCTTGTCTGGCCTTCAAGTGCCTTGGAAAATAGCTTGACCCCTTCCTCTCTGTGGCAGCCCCTCAAGTATTGGAAAAGTGCTATCATGTCTCCCCTGGTCCTTCTCTTCACTAGACTAGCCATGCCCTGTTCCTGTAACTATTCTTCATATGTTTTAGTCTCCAGTCCCCTAATCATCCTGGTTGCTCTTCTCTGCACATTTTCTAGAGTCTCAATATCTTTTTTTATAGTATGGTGATCAAAACTGGATGCAATATTCTAGGTGTGGTCTTACTAAGGCTTTATAGAATGGTGTGAGTACCTCACTTGATCTTGATTGTATCCCTCTGTTAATGCAGCTAAGGATTGCATTGGCTTTTTTTGGCTGCCGTTGCACACTGCTGACTCATATTTAGCTGGTTGTCCACTAAGGCTCTGAGATCCTTCTCACAGTTACTGCTCTTAAGCCTGGTTTCACCTAGTCTATA
The DNA here is from genome assembly GCF_029531705.1 of Pantherophis guttatus. The sequence goes on along the minus strand of NW_026844029.1, from coordinate 4,134,116 downwards.
TGTGTATTTTTGGTTTTATGCCGACTCTGTAAACCACTTAGAGAAAGCTGTAAAGCACTATGAAGCGGTGTATAAGTCTAAGTCCTATTGCTAAAGTGAAACCCTTGAAATGCATTATTTAAGGGACAATGTCTCTTCCCAGTGAACTGTGGGAACCTGATTTGTGAACATGCAATTCTTTGTTTTCTCTTCTTGAAAACGATCTTGATTTGGACATGTGAACCATCTGTTTTCAACAGGGAAAAAAACCTGAATGAGAAGGAAGAGGAAATAATCAGCAGAAGACATCCTATAGCTTTGATTAATTTTTTTTTTATTTGATTTATATGCCGCCCTTCTCCGGAGACTCAGGGCGGCTTACAATGCGTTAAGCAATAGCCTTCATCCTTTTGTATATTTATACAAAGTCAGCTTATTGCCCCCACAAACTGGGTCCTCAATTTACCTACCTTAGAAAGGATGGAAGGCTGAGTCAACCTTGAGCCTGGCGGGATTCGATCTTACTTTAATTGCAGACAGCTGGTGTTAAATTACAGAGCTCTGTCTGTTGAGCTATTCAGGCTCCAGAATTGCCTCCTCCTTGCAAATATTATTTTATACCTTATTCAGGGGTGGGCTGCTTGGGTTTGCAAGGGTTCGGGAGAACCTGTAGCTAAGATTCTGTGCAGTGTGGAGAACCCCCAAATCCCAGTCCTGGCTGGTCCCACCCACCACGCCCCTCCCAGGAGTCCCCACGAGGCCCATTTTGGATGCAGATAAGTGCAGGGTGTGCGCGGAGGCTCAGGGAGGGCAAAAAATAGGCCTACCAGAAGTTCGGGAAGGTCAGAGGGCCTCCAGAGCCTGGGGAAGCCATTTTCATCCTCCCAGAGGCTCGAGGAAAGCCTCCGGAGCCTGGGGAGGGCAAAAATGCCCCCCTCCATGGTGCAGGATGCTGACTAGGCCATGCCCACAATGACCACGCCCATCCAGCAACTGAGCAGAGAACTCCTTGCTAAAATTTTTGAAGCCCACCCCTGACCTTATTCCTTCTTTGAAAGACTGTTCTTTTCAGCAAATAGTATCTAGAGCAGTGGTGGAAACCTTTTACTCACCGAGTGCCGAACAGGTACGTGCTTCTCATGCTTCTCGTGAGCGCGTGCCATCCACGCTAACACACGGCTCCTTCCCCATACACTGTGTGCGCAACCACACCATCTGCACACGCGCACAACATTCGTGTGTGCTCCCCCTGTGTGCTATGCACACAATCACACCATCTACACATGCATGTAGTTTTCATGCATACAATGCACACACACGAATGCCGTTTGCTCATGCTGCGCACCAGTACTCACACGTGCATGTGCAAACACGTGCACAGGAGAGCTCCGAAGACCAGCTGGGTCCCCTGAATTGCACGCATGCGCCCCGGAGGGCCGAACACCAGCTGGGGCGTGCACGCATGCACAGCTGCAGGTGAATTGGGCGACAGCTAGCGTGCCCGGAAAAATGGCTCTGCGTGCCACTTCCAGCACATGTGCCATAGGTTCGTCATCACGGATCTAGAGGATAAGTAAGCATGTTATATATGCGATGTAAATTTTATAAGTAAAACGTATAAATGAATTCATTGAACTACATAGCCAGTTTCCTATTACTCCTAAGCAGGAAAGTTTATTTAATGTTTTACACTAATGCCAAAGATTAGAGAAACTTTCCTATTTTGAGGAACGGTAACTATAGTGCAATGACTAGAACACATCCTTTATGTCTTTTAGTTTTAACATCTTCTCCACCCTCTTATTAAGTAATACTCACCAGCAGAAAGCTCAGAATTTCCAAATGACTAATAAATTATAAATACACCCCCTTCCTGTTTCTACATTATTATTTTACAACACCGCCGTAGTACTGTGCTTAATGAGAAGGCAAGTCGAAAACATGATTCCATTAAAATATGATAAAAAAACATATCACGTAGCTCTTCCAAAGTTTTAAGATGAATCACTGAAAACTATCGCAGATTTTATATCCGTCTGTCTTTGATGTGCAATATAACTTTTGTATAAGAATGTTCTCAAGGAAAAAAAAAATAACACTCTTTCCAATAAATATTATCTGTTGATATTTTCAATGTAAAGGGTTTTTCCTCCCTGATCTCATGCTAATTAATAGCTTTTATCACTAAATTACAAATTATTAATACTCTATAAAAATGTTAAGATGAATCTGTTAATTTGGGGCTCTATACAAAACAAAGCCTTATTGTTTACGGATTCATTTTGAAAAGTACGAATTTGCTTTAAAACTTTCTGCTTCTGATGAAATCTGGATAGGCCAATATAGATAGATATTGGCCTCTTATCTATCTATCTATCTATCTATCTATCTATCTATCTATCTATCTGGATGTGGTGGCTCAGTGGCTAAGACACTGAGCTTGTTGATTGAAATGTCAGCATTACAGCGGTTCGAATCCCTAGTGCCGCGTAACAGGATGAGCTCCCGTTACTTGTCCCAGCTAATGCCAACCTAGCAGTTCAAAAGCACGTAAAAAATGCAAGTAGAAAAATAGGGATCACCTTTGGTGGGAAGGTAACAGTGTTCCATGCGCCTTTGGCGTTTAGTCATGCCAGCCACATGACCACGGGGACGTCTTCAGACAGCGCTGGCTCTTCAGCTTTTAAACAGAGATGAGTACCGCCCCCTAGAGTCGAGAATGACTAGCACTTATGTGCGAGGGGAACCTTTACCTTTACATCTATCTATCTATCTATCTATCTATCTATCTATCTATCTATCTATCATCTATCTATCTATCTATCTATCTATCTATCTATCTATCTATCATCTGTCTATCTATCTATCTATCTATCTATCTATCATCTGTCTATCTATCTATCTATCTATCTATCTGTCTGTCTGTCTGTCTGTCTGTCTATCTATTATCTGTCTATCTATCATCTGTCTATCTATCTATCTATCTATCTATCTATCATCTGTCTATCTATCTATCTATCTATCTATCTATCTATCTATCTATCTATTATCTGTCTATCTATCTATCTATCTATCTATCTATCTATCTATCATTATCTATCTATCTATCTATCTATCTATCTATCTATCTATCATCTATCTGTCCATTATCTGTCTGTCTGTTTATCTAATCCAGAATTCCTAGTCCTCTCCTAATATTATAAAACAAAACAACTGTTCCCTTGTACTAAAGGAAAAAGAAGGCCTGAGATATGTAAGAAAACATTGCAATATTTTTTTTTCTTATCCAAACTAAATAAAATGAAATAAATCCCCAATGAAAAATGAAACGTTCCAGTGTCAGTCTAGTATTATGTTTAAAAGGTTTCTCTGGTTTATTGCCATGCAATATTCCTTCTACCCTTCAGAATGTCTGGTGTAAGTTATTTTTATGCCTTCAAACAATCACCATAGATGTAGTTTTTTCCCTTCGCCTATCATCTGTGAAGAAGAGAAAACACATGTGTTGTGTTGACATCAGGACAAGCATAATTTGCACGGCCTTATGGAAGTGAACCTAAGAATTCAACAAGGAACATTCTGGCCGAGAATTGTTTCAGCTTAAATGTTTCAATCGTTCCAGTTAATGCCGGAAGTTTTTCCTTTCCCATTTCCATCACACAAACTCCCAAAGAGTCCAACTCGCCGCTCTACAGTGACTTGTGAGCCAGCCAACAAAAATTGGTTAGGAGACGTGGCTTATGAGATCATCCATAAAAAGGGAGGAGGGGGAAAAAAAAACACCTTTCTTTTCCAGAATATCTCTTTTTCAAAGCAAGAAACAGCAGTGACCGAGCAAGCAAAAAAATAAAAAAATAAAAAATTATAATGTGTAAACGCAACGAGAAATAGCTTCATAAGCATCTGGGAACTTCTTGAATAACTCATGAAGAAATGTGTGTTTGAAAACATACCAATGTGTTTGCACTACAGTTAGGCCTACAGTTTTCGGCCTAGTGTTTTTGGTGATTTCAATATTCAAATCGCGTGCCAAATAAACAGCACCTGTTGCCGTGCCAAGGGGTAAAAGGAGAGGCCAAATCCGGTTTATTACTTAATTTAAGCCCTGCCAAAAACAGAGCATCTGCTTCCACAAAGATTGTTGACAGCTGAAGCTTTTTCTCCCATTGTGTTTTAGCTCTGTGGAGCGCCCAGCATCTGCTCACACACAGAGGTGTTGACAGTTTGAGCTTTTGTGTTTTCCCGTTGTTTTGAAACGGCGCCAGAAAGTGGCAGTTCCAACACAGAGAAACTGTTGGCAGCTGAGATTTAGAGCCCACGTGAAGTTTTTACGGGCATTCGGGCATTCCGAAGGGCCTTTCACTTCAGCCAAGATATGGAGGGCTTGCCCTCTCAAGGCCTTGCCTTTTTGACAGCCACAGACGGTAAAGAGAAAGATGCAAAGGCAGCAGAAGACGAAGCAAGTACAGCAGCTTATGAGATCTGGTGACATTTTGCTTCTCCTCGTAGTATAGATTTCACTGCTCGGTGTTCATTTTTTCACCGTTTTATAAACTAACCTGTGTTTCCCCCTTTTGCCAATGTAAGTTTCAGTCTACAAACAACAGATAGACCCAGAATAACAGAGTTGGAAGGGAGGTTTTCTAGTCCAACCTTGTGGTCAAGCCTAAAGCATTTCAGACAAATGACTGTCCAGTCGCTTGTTAAAAACCTCTAGTGATGGACCACCAGTGGTGAAATTCAATTTTTTTTTACTACCGGTTCTATGGGTGTGGCTTGGTAGGCATGGCTTGGTGGGGATGGCAGGGGAAGGTTACTGCAAAATCCCCATTCCCTCCCCACTCCAGGGGAAGGATATTGCAAAATCTCCATTCCCATCCCACTCTGGGGCCAGCCAGAGGTGGCATTTGCCGGTTCTCCGAACTACTCAAATTTTCCGCTACCTGTTCTCTGAACTATTCAAAATTTCTGCTACTGGTTCTCCGGAACGTGTCAGAACCTGTTGGATTTCTCCCCTGTGGAGAACCCACAATTTCTGAAGGTGAAAGAAGATAGTAACACTTCTGATACTAAAAGATGATTATAAAGAAACAAATTTATGGCAGTATATGATGCTATTGTGGCTGGATTTTATATATTTATTACATAGCTTATTTTTAAAAATCCTGTGTAAGGCATAAACTCTTCTTCTAACTATCTCGGTCCCTAAAGAGGGTAGCATTCAGCTTATGTTATAATATTGAAATCAGATTGTTTTAGAGGCTGAAATAATTTGAGGAAGGAAGGAAGGAAGGAAGGAAGGAAGGAAGGAAGGAAGGAAGGGAAGGAAGGAAGGAGGGAAGGAGGGAGGGAGGGAGGGGAGGGAGGGAAGAGAAAGAGGGAGGAAGGAAAGGAAGGAAGGAAGGAAGGAAGGAAGGAAGGAAGGAAGGAAGGAAGATCCTATATGAATCAGGCATAATAAACCATAATTATTATGGAGACCATGAAGTCAACATGCCACCTCTGAAATGTCTTCTTCATTTTATTTAGGGAAGAAAAATCGCTTTTAAATAATTGGGCATTACTTCCAGTAAATTAGTATCATATGTTAGTAGCAAATAATTGGGCATTACTTCCAGTAAATTAGTATCATATGTTGAGGAGTTGCAGTGTTAGTGGTAAAGTAAGATGCAATCTCTGTAGAAACTAAAACAACAACACCCAGTTCTACTTTATTTAAGGTTATTTGTATTTTAAACCTATAGATTTCAATTCCAAACTGAAACCAAATCAGCTGCAGGGGACATTCTCTGTAGCAAAAGATGCAGCTATCAAACTCAACAGTGAAAAGGCCACGTGTCTGTGTGCTGGGAATTTTATTTGGAGAAAACTTGAGACTTTTAAGAAAGAAACTGGACTGCCATTGGTTCTGCAATTAACAGATTAACAGAGTTGGAAGGGACCTTATAGGTCATCTAGTCCAACCCTCCTCTCAAGCAGGAGACCCTACACCATTTCTGACAAATGGCAGTCCAATCTTTTCTTGGAAGCCTCAAGTGATGAAGCTCCCACAACATCCGAAGGCAACTTCTGTTCCACGGGTTGATTGTTCTCACTGTCAGAAAGTTCCTCCTCATTTCTAGGTTGAATCTCTCCTTGGTCAATTTCCATCCGTTATTCTGGCCTTCAGGTACTTTGGAAAATAGCTTGACCCCCTCCTTTCTATGGCAGCCCCTCAAGTATTGGAAGATGGCTATCATGTCTCCCCTGGTCCTTCTCTTCATTAGACTAGCCATGCCCTGTTCCTGCAACCGTTCTTTGTATGTTTTAGCCTCCAGTCCTCTAGTCATCCTGGTTGCTCTTCTCTGCACTTTTTCTAGAGTCTCGATGTCTTTTTTATAGAGTGGTGACCAAAATTGGATGCAGTACTCTAGGTGTGGCCTTACTAAGGCTTTATAGAGTGGTATTAGTACCTCACTTGATCTTGATTGTATCCCTCTGTTGATGCAATTTAGGATTGCATTGGCTTTTTTAGCTGCTGCTGCACACTGCTGGCTCATATTTAGCTGGTTGTCCACTAAGACTCAAGATCCTTCTCACAGTCACTGCTATTAAGCCTGGTTTCCCCCCAGTTTATATGTGTGCTTTTGGTTTTTCCTACCTAAATGGTAGATGCCTCCTGCTTGAACAGGGGAGGATTAGACTAGTAGACCTCTAAGGAGTCCCTACCGAATACTCTGACATTCTATGGTCTACTCTGTAGGCTCTCAAAAGTACATGGCATCGGGGAAATGTGTATTTTTTCATAAGATGGAAGACAGAGGCTCCGGCCTCGCGGCGTCCCTCTTGCAACTCTCCGATAAATTGATCAAAAGCTGGAAAACACGTGTTTCTGCCGTTCTTGCAACACACATTGGAAGCCCAGCTGCTGTTTGAGATCTATAGGCTTTCTCTGCCTCCTTTCTATTGTCGGACAAAGAAATGCTGACTATCCACCATTCTGATCTCTTACCAAACTTTCCTTTTCAGGCAGTTTCAATGGGCCTGATTTGTATCAGCCATTCTTTGAGAAGCCTTTTCATTTTGCTGAACTATTTTTTTTCCCTCCCCCACTCCCCTTCCGCAGATAACACGGTTAATTTATTTCCTGGCATCCCGGGAAGATTCTGAATGGAGAGCTGAATATATTTGTCTCACCGCCTCTTTCGATTCCCTCGTACATCCAGCGTTCTCGCGGAAGCATCTTTTCTGCTTTTCTTTCTTCGGTCTCCTCCGTCTCTCGTAGCCTGGTTTTCGCAAGGCTTTTACAACTTTCCTCCCTTTTCTTTTGTTCCTCTATCGGGTTGTTTCATGCCCTGTCCATTTCCTTTTCCGTGTATTATTTTTTAAGCTAGCAGTCTTCAAAGCGTTTGGCTACACAGTCTTTTCAATTCTTCATTGTGTGCGCTGTCTTCCTCAATCCGCCATTCCGCTATTTTGGGACATTAACGTTGCAGAAATTACATTTCTCAGGCTCTCCTCTGGAGAATACTTTGCTTTTTTTCCCAAGGTTTTCATAATATTTTGACATTATTTCAGATATCTGGAGCACAAAGGGAACTCTCCCCCACCACACTTTCCTTTTCTTGTTGTACGAATGCTTGGGGAACGATGTTAAGGCCCAATAGTCATCTCTTTATTTCTTAGATTTATATTCCACTTTTCAAATGAGGCACATGCCATTCATTCTTTCTCGTTTTTTTTTTTTTTTCTTCCTTAACAACATTGTGTGGTAGGATGGGTTGAAAAGGAAAGACTGACTCAAAGTGACTTTGGGAATTTGAGAGCTGCATCTCAATCATATCTAGGGACAATGCAGGAAACAATATTTTTAACTTGGTTAACTGCATGTTGTATATAAATTACCTATGATGGCTGAGTGTATAAGTGGAGAATTTCAGTGAATCTCATTTTGAAGAAGCCTTAAATATTCTCTAAGATCTCTCTCTCTCTCTCCCTCTCTCTCTCCCTCCCTCTCTCTCTCTCTCTCTCTCTCTCTCTCTCTCCTATCCCTCACCTCTCTCTCTCTCTATCATTATCTTCCTTCCTTCCTTCCTTCCTTCCTTCCTTCTTCCTTCCTTCCTTCCTTCCTTTCCATCAATCCATCCATCTACCACCCATCTTCTTTCTTTCTTTCTTTCTTCTTTCTTTCTTTCTTTCTTTCTTTCTCTTTCTTTCTTTCTTTCTTTCTGTCTGTCTTTCTGTCTTTCTGTCTTTCTTTCTATCCCTCCATCCATCCATCCATCCATCCATGCATCATCCATCCATCCATCATCCATCCATCCGTCCGTCCGTCCGTCCATCTATCTATCTATCTATCTATCTATCTATCTATCTATCTATCTATCTATCATCATCTATCATCTCTCTCAATTCCTGGCGAATAGATTGGGAAGAAATGGAGGTAGTGACAGATTTTATTTTCCTGGGCTCCAAGATCACTGCAGATGGGGACTGCAGCCAAGAAATTAAAAGATGCTTGCTCCTGGGGAGGAAAGCTATCGCAAATCTAGACAGCATTCTAACAAGAAGAGATTTCACCCTGCCAACAAAAGTGCGTATAGTCAAGGCTATGGTTTTCCCAGTTGCAATGTATGGCTGTGAAAGTTGGACCATAAGGAAGGCTGAGAAGGCCAAAGAATTGAGGCCTTTGAACTCTGGTGCTGGAGAGACTCCTGCGAGTCCCTTGGACTGCAAGGCGATCAAACCGGTCAGTCCTAGAGGAGATCAACCCTAACTGCTCTTTAGAAGGCCAGATCATGAAGATGAAACTCAGATACTTTGGCCACCTCATGAGAAGGAAGGACTCACTGGAGAAGAGCCTAATGCTGGGAGAGATTGAGGGCAAAAGAAGAAGGGGATGACAGAGAATGAGGTGGCTGGATGGAGTCACTGAAGCAGTCGGCATGAGCTTAAATGGACTCCAGAGGATGGTAGAGGATAGGAAGCCTGAAGGAACGTTGTCCATGGGTTGGACATGACTTCACAACTAACAACAACATCCATCTATCTATCTATCTATCTATCTATCTCTATCTATCTATCTATCTATCCATATCCATCCATCCATCCATCCATCCATCCATCCATCCATCATCTATCTATCTATCTATCTATCTATCTATCTATCTATCCATCCATCCATCCATCCATCCATCCATCCATCCATCCATCCATCCATCTATCTATCTATCTATCTATCTATCTATCTATCTATCATCTATCTAATTTCATATTTCATAACTGCCAATCTCCCTCAGAGAGATTATAGGCAATTTGCAAGTAGACCAGCAAAGGCATTCTAACTCCTTGCTTCAGCAACAGACCTGTTTAGTTCCTGTGTAATTCCAGTGAAGCAGTATTATCCATAAGTTAATAGAGATGCGGGAGTCTCATGAAGCACAGTTCTAAAAATCCAGTTCACTCAAGGTGCTTCCATCACAGCACATAATTGGCGCCACTGAAACATTGTCTCATTGTTGTTGCAGTCACAGACAAGTCAGTTTTTCAGTGCAACTTCTCCTTCAAGTCAGTTGATGGGGTGAGTGGGAAGATTAGTATATGTAAAGCGTGCCTCTTAATAATAACTCCAACCCAAAATAATGTAATGTTTACTTGACGCTATAACAATATAATCATATTGTTATAACAAAGCAGCATTGTGCTGTTGTGCTCATTGTATCATTTGTACAGGCATGGTGAATATCATTGTTTGTACAGGAATGATGGCAACACAAGCTCCTATTAAAGAGTTTTGAACTCTTTAGGTTGGCAGGATGAAGTTCTACAGACTGTTGATATCAGCCATAGTAGCAGTAGAATGTTGAATATAAAACTATTTCATCTTTTTTTTTTTAACAAAAAGGGTCAGGAAATCACAAGCACATTATTTACAGTATATTATGAATTATTTGTTCAATAGTGCCATTCAAAACAGTTTAAAAATGATAGTAAAGGAACATAAAGAAATTGGCTTTCCATTATTTTGTATTTCTCTTTGCATTTTCTTCCCAATTACTAACTCTTCTTCTTTTAATTTGTATCTCAATGATAAATAAGGCAGACTTTTTAAAAGTATCTTCCCATATACAATGAAAACGAAGGAAAGATCTCACGGAAACTTCCCAATTAAACTATTTAACATCATTTAAAACACACCCACACACACACAGTTTGCTGTTCTTCCTATCATTCAATCACTGGTTTGGGTTAATCCCAATGAAACTAATCAAGGAGAGAACCAACCTAGAACTAAGGAGAAAATTCCTGACAAAACAATTAATCAGTGGAACAAATTGCCTCTAGAAGTTGTGAATGTTCCATCGCTGAAGGTTTTTCAGCAGAAACTGGACAGCCACTTATCTGAAATGGTATAAGATCTCCTGCTTGACCAGGGAGTTGAACTTTCTGAAGACCTCCAAGGTCCCTTCCAGCTCTCTTTTGAATTGAATAAGTTGAGTTTTCTTTGGGTTCTTGATACTAAATTTTTGCCCAGTGGGAAGTATGTCTCATAGCTCCTTCAACTGGGAATTATCATCTTGTTCTGGATCACCAACTCCAACATTTTGTGTGGTAGGCTATTTTTGCATATTGTTGAGTATCGACCATCCAAAGGCAGATATGTGTGAACAGCGCACAGCTGAAAGACTGACAAAAGGTTTGTATCCATGTCTACCTGTAATTCCACCTATAGTTGTTGTTGTTGTCCTTCCTCCTCCTCCTCCTCCTCCTCCTCTTCTTCTTCTTCTTCTCTTCCTTCTTCTTCTTCTTCTTCTTCTTCTTCTTCTTCTTCTTCTTCTTCTTCTTCTTCTTCTTCTTCTTCTTCCTCTTCTCTCTCTCCTCTCTCTTTCTCTCTCCTCCTCCTCTAGTGTGACTTTTTAAACAATGAATCAAAAGCAAAAGGGGGTTTGCCTGTTTAATTAAAAGAATTAGGCTCAATTTTTCTACATTCTGAAAAAATCTTGTCCTTCATCTAAATGTCTTCTCCTCCTCCTCTTCTTCTCCTCCTCCTCTCTTCTCCTCTCTTCTCTCTTCTCTCCTCCTCTCTTCTCTCTCTCCTCACACATCATCTCTTTTCAATGAATCAAAAGCCTTTGCAACTGTTTTGAATTACCTCCTCTCATTCTGAAAAAAACAGACCTCCATCTAAATGTCTTCCTCCTCCTCTCTCCTCTCCTCCCTCTCCTCCCCTCCCTCCTCCTCCTCCTCCTCCTCCTCCTCCTCCTCCTCCTCCTCCTCCTCCTCCTCCTCCTTCTCTCCTCCCTCCCTCCCTCTCTCTGTCTCTCTGTCTCTCTGTCTCTCTCTCTCTCTCTCTCTCTCTCTCTCTCTCTCTCTCTCTCTCTCTCTCTCTCACACACACACACACACACACACACACATCTAGCATGACTCTCTAGGTTTGTTGTCACCATTCCTGATTCACAACACCTCAGTGGCCCCAGAGGTAAGTTCTCTGAGAGTTTCTTCTCATAAGGACTGACTCTATTTCAATCTGGCAAACCTGTCATGTTTTCTATTTTTTACCATTTATAACAATTAGAACAAACACTGAATGACAGTTTGAGAGGGGATGCAGCCGATAGCGTAAGCGGCACGTCGAGAAGGGGATTAAAGTGTCTCCGAAAATGAATTTGTGCAGCTGCTCAGTGACAATGCTTCCTTAGTCTCATAAAAGAATGAGAACAAGGGAAGCCCCTCTGGTGTACTTAAACGCCATTTCAAACGATGAAATGTGATCGCCTACAATGAGGTTTGATATCTCCATGCTTCCTTGGCCAATATTGAATTGGTTTTAAAGATGTCAATCAACCAGAGAAACCCTTTAAACATAATACTCGACTGACACTGGAAACTTTCATTTTTCATTGGGGATTTATTTCATTTTATTTTTTTATTTAGTTTGGATAAGGAAAAAAAAATCATTGCAATGTTTTCTTATATATCTCAGGCCTTCTTTTTCCTTTACACTAGTAACAAGGGAACAGTTGTTTTGTTTTATAATATTTGGAGAGGACTAGGAATCCTGGATTAGATAGATAGATAGATAGATAGATAGATAGATAGATAGATAGATAGACAGATGATAGATAGATGGTAGGTAGGTAGGTAGATAGATAGATAGATCAATAGATAGATATAGATAATAGACAGATAGACAGACAGATAGATAGATATAGATAACAGATAGATAGATAGATAGATAGATAGATAGATAGATTGATAGATAGATGATAAATAGATGATTGATAGATAGATAGATGATAGATGATAGATAGGATAGATAGATAGATAGATAGATAGATAGATAGATAGATAGATAGATAGACAGATAATAGACAGACAGGCAACAGACAGACAGACAGACAGACAGATAGACAGACAGACAGATAAATAGATGATAGACAGACAGACAGACAGACAGATAGATGATAGATAGATAGATAGATAGATAGATAGATAGATAGATAGATAGACAGATGATAGGTAGATAGGTAGGTAGGTAGGTAGATAGATAGATAGATAGATAGATAGATAGATAGATAGGATAGGATAGGATAGATAGATAGATAGATAGATAGATAGATAGATAGATAGATAGACAGACAGATGATAGGTAGGTAGGTAGGTAGGTAGGTAGATAGATAGATAGATAGATACGATAGATAGGATAGATAGATAGATAGATAGATAGATAGATAGATAGATAGATAGATAGATAGACAGACAGACAGACAGACAGACAGACAGACAGACAGACAGATGATAGACAGACAGACAGACATAGATGGAGTTGGAAGGGACCTTGTAGGTCATCTAGTCCAACCCCCTGCCCAAGCAGGAGACCCCGACAAATGGCAGTCCAAGATATAACTCAAGTCATACTACCTCCATGGTAGCGTCACTGTCACCCCTTAAAAAACTAGACAAAGCTACAGGATTTTTTTTATTTCGCATGTGGCATATCATATATAATATCATATTATATATCGCTACATCATTTAGCGATGTAAATTAACATTTCAACCGGATTAGTAGAACCCAATAAAATATAATTGTCCAAAAAGATTTATGTTGAAGTATCAATGTCTAGGCCATCTAATCACTGAGGTGCAATATCGTTTATATTTTTTTAAAAATCAGATACTGGGCCATTATATGTCCTCGACTTACATCCGGTTGCAATATGATCTACAGTTTGACATGGGACTCTACAGTCCCCCTGAGGGGAGGATATTACACTCCATTTATACAGAGAGTCCTGGCAGATGCCTTGTGAGGTGTGAAGCCTATTCAGGATTATCAATTGCTGATGTGGTAGTTTAAAGCCTGGCACCATTTCTGTGGGGTCATTTATATGTCTTCCTACATCTGGGCATTCAACAATTCATTTGGCTATTCATTGGGAATTGATGTTAAAATTAAAGAATACTGTGCCCCTGTGTGGCTTAACAGCTGCCATACTAGTAAGTTAGATGCCAGACTCAATGACACCACGAGGAGCGGTTGTATTAAAACCACTCCGACTTGCTGGCTTCTGGTTCTGAGCCAGATACAACCTCCATTTTACAGATTTACAGATTAACAGAGTTGGAAGGGACCTTGTAGGTCATCTAGTCCAACCCCCTGCCCAAGAAGGAGACCCTACACCATTTCTGACCGATGGCAGTCCAGTCTTTTCTTGAAAGCCTCCAGTGATGAAGCTCCCACAACTTCCGAAGGCAACTTCTGTTCCATGCAGGGCGGATTGTTCTCACTAGTCAAAAAATTTCTCCTTATTTCCAGTTAATCTCTCTTGATCAATTTCAATCCATTATTCCTTGTCTGGGTCTTCAAGTGCCTTGGAAAATAGGTTGATCCCCTCCTCTCTGTGGCAGCCCCTCAAGTATTGGAAGACGCTATCATGTCTCCCCCTGGTCTTTTCTTCACTAGACTAGCCATGCCCTGTTCCTGTAACAATTCTTCATATGTTTAAGTCTCCAGTCCCCTAATCATCCTGTTGCTCTTCTCTGCACTCTTCTAGAGTCTCAATATCTTTTTTATAGTATGGTGATCTGGCCTTCAAGTGATTTGGAAAATAATTAACCCCCTTAAAATCCTCTCTGTTTAAAACCTTCAAATACTGCAACACTGCTATTATGTCTCCCCTGGTCCTTCTCTTCACTAGACTAGCCATTCCGAATACTTGAAACCGTTCATCGTAAGTTTTAGCCTCCAGTCCCCTAATCAATTTGGTTGCTCTTCTCTGCCCTTTTTACCAAAGCAAAGTGCGTTAATGAGAGAATATAGAAAAATTATGAACAACTCCTATCCTACCAGTGTCATGCCAACGTCCTCATTTAGGAAGTCCTCAGCAGGAAGACTCAAATCTGGGAAGACTCCATGGGAATCTCTACAACATCTGCTCAACAACTTGAACATCAATTTCCAAATAGAAAGCCAAATGGGTCACAGAACGTCCAGACATAGAAAGATGGATAAATAAACCCACAAAAAGTCTCCAACCCTTTGGAATGAACTGCCCCCTGAGATACAAAATATCCCTGATCTCGTGCTTTCCGCCATGCCCTCAAAACCCTGATGTTCCAACAAGCGGGGCTAAACATATGAACATGTGAATGTTTTTAAAATGTTATCTAATTTTAGGTTCTATTTAATTGGGCCAAACTATGTTATAATAATAATTTTAATTAGCAATTTTATGATGTTTGTGTATCTATATTTTTCTTGACTGTACGCCACCTTGAGTCCTATGGGAGAAAGGCGGTATAGAAAAATAATAAATAAATAAATAAATAAATAAATAAATAAATAAATAAATAAATAAATAGGTGACGGGTTTTAAACTATCATGTCCGTAACAGACAATCCGGGAATAGAATTCGCACCTCACACAGTGTCTGCTGTCACTCTCTGTATCAATAGGTCATAGTTATCGGCAGGGGTGAAATCCAGCAGGTTCTGACAGGTTCTGGAGAACTGGTAATGGAAATTTTGAGCACTTCGGAGAACCGGTAACGGAAATTTTGAGTAGTTTAGAGAATCGGCAAATACCACCTCTGGCTGGCCCTAGAGTGGGGTGGGAATGGAGATTTTGCAATATCCTTCCCCCAGGAGAGGGGAGGGAATGGGGATTTTGCAGTATCCTTCCACTGCCACGCACACCAAGCCACACCACGCACACCCAGCCCCACCCACAGAACCGGTAGTAAAAATATTTGTATTTCATCACTGGGTCAACCTGTTCTCCAAAGGACTTGAAGACAGGACAAGAAGCAACAGATGTAAACTAATCAAGGAGAGAAGCAACCTAGAACTAAGAAGAAATTTCCTGACATTGAGAACAATTAATCAGGGAACGACTTGCCTCCAGAAGTTGTGGGTGCATCCCATCTCCCCCCTTCAGCCAGCTCACGGAGGAGAACTTCAATGCTGATCAGGCCCTTGAAGAAATCCAATTTGACACCCCTGATCTACAAGAATAAACCTGGATATACACAGTATTGTGATTTTTTTCCCCCATACAGTCTCAGTGGCATCAATTCTATTCCCTCAAGCATCACTGGTGATGTGAGGTGAAACATGTTGATCACCATCTCCAGAAAGAAAGCAGGAGAACATATTTTGCCACATAAATTAGTTATCACTACATTTTAGACAATAAAATGTACTGTGCTTCACATCTTAAAAAAGGAAAGGCGTGATTGTGAGTTCTTACGAAAGAGAAGGACAAAGCGAAAATTGCTGCGTAAGAAATGTGTCCTTAGTAAGCTGTGGTTTGTGGTGCAGTTGTATTCTTTTGAGAGATATTGTCAAGCTCTAATTCACCGACAATTACAGATAATGATTCTGGTGAGCTCTGAAGATACATTTGCATTCCTATTAGTTCATATTAAAGTCGTGCCAAAAGATTACTCTGGCTCCATTTTCCATCCATTCATCAATTTAAGGTACTAAATCGAACTGGAATGATTTATAGCGGCTAGGGGCCTTGAATTCCAAACTCTCCAAAAGAGGAGGGGGAAAAAAATCACAAACACCTTTTCTTTTTCTAGTATAGTGTTCGTTTTAACTCTTTAAAAAAGTTCTGTTAAAATACGGAAAGGAGGAGATGGCAATGGATGTCCGTTATGAAAGAGATGACAATGCTTGTCTCCATCACAACACTTCAACTCTGGATGGGAAGAAGCTTGTTGTGTCAATGGCTCAATATTTCCAACAATGCTTTATTTTATTTTATTTTATTCATTTGTCAAACATGTACAAGATAGCAGGTATAGGTATAAACATAAACAAAGGAAGCAAATACAGATAAATGGGGACAATAAGACAGGGATGGTAGGCACGCTGGTGCGCTTATGCACGCCCCCTTTATGGACCTCTTAGGAATGGGGTGAAGTCCACGGTAGACAGTTTAAGATGTGAAGGTTTGAGGATGTAACAACAGAGTCAGGTAGAGCATTCCAGGCGTTGACCACTCTGCTACTGAAGTCGTATTTTCTGCAATCGAGTTTGGAGCGGTTTACCTTGAGTTTGTATCGATTGTTTGCCCATGTATTATTACGGTTTATTTATTTATTTATTTATTTATTTATTTATTTATTTATTTATTTATTTATTTATTTATTTATTTATTTATTGAATTTCTATACCGCCCTTCTCCCTGAGGACTCAGGGCGGTGTACAGCCAGAATTAAAAAACATGCAGTACAAATATTAAAAAACAATTAAAAGATATATAAATTTGGCCCAATTAAAACTCACTACCAATTAAAACATTGAAAACATTTAAAAACATTTAAAAATTTCTTCTTAAGCCAGCCCGGCTTGCTTGAAAAAATGGGTTTTAAGGGCACGACGGAAGGCACTAAGGTCTTGGATTCTCCTTATCTCTGGGGGCAGCTGATTCCAGAGGGTAGGTGCCCCCACAGAGAAGGCCCTCCCCCTGGGGGTCACCAGCCTGCACTGTTTGGCTGATGGCACCCCGAGGAGGCCCTCTCTGTGGGAGCGCACGGGTCGATGGGAGGTCGTCGGTAGCAGCAGGCGGTCTCGAAGATAGCTAGGCCCTATGCCATGGAGCGCTTTAAAGGTGATAACCAGCACCTTGAAGCGCACCCGGAAGACCACCAGGAGCCAGTGCAGCTCGCGCAGGAACGGTGTTACATGGGTTGAAGCTGAAGAAGTCATTGACAGGTAAGACATTGTAGCAGACAATTTTGTGCACTATGCTTAGATCGGATCACAGGCGGCAGAGTTCCAGATTGTCCAAGCCCAGAATTACAAGTCTGGTGGCATAAGGGATTCTGTTGTGAGTAGAGGAGTGGAGTATGTCAGCAAGATGAAACAGTTGAGAGCTGATGGATTTTTCTGGTGCTTGGCCGGGCCCTGTTTTTCATTTAATTACAGATGACAATGGATTTGACAAGCCATTGTCAAATAAAATCCTTCCTTTGCTCTATTTTCAAATATTGGGGTGCAACACAATCCGGTCTTAGCCAGTCTTTCGAGAGCTTTCTTGAGAAAACTGAGAAATCATTTCCTTCTCCGTTCTTCTTCTACATTTATCCAATTGAATTGAAAATGGCCGTCGTCATGAAAACCAAACACTACATACATTTTCTTTATTCACGGCCTCTTTATCGGCTGCATTTTGCAAAACCCTGCAATATGCAGGAAGTGTTACATTCTTCAGTCAGAAGTGGGGAAGATCACAGATCCATCATTTGCACTTAAAGGGTTTCAGAGAGCATAGCTGTGAAATATTTCCAGTATGGTGTAACACGTAATCGTAACTTTTAAATGAGAAGCAAAAGGTTGGGGAGAGAGCAACTAAAGCTTTAAGAACCTCATCTTCATTTGTGTAGCGGGTGCCTGAGTATCTACAATCAGCAATGTTTGTGTGTGTGTGTGTGTTTACACATGTACATAAATATACAATTTTCATCTCCTATGAAAATTGAAGTGGGGGCCTCGGTGCTCTCTGGGTGTGGTTGTTTCCTGGTAGAGGCTTTATTACACAACTAGGTAACCTATCTAGTTAACATACAAGAGACGTGATGGCTCAGTGGCTAAGGCACTGAGCTTGTCGATCAGAAGGTCGGCAGTTCAGTGGTTCGAATCCCTAGTGCCGCGTAACGGGGTGAGCTCCCGTTACTTGTCCCAGCTTCTGCCAACCTAACAGTTCGAAAGCACGTAAAAAATGCAAGTAGAAAAATAGGGACCCCCTTTAGTGGGAAGGTAACAGTGTTCCGGGTGCCTTCGGCGTTTAGTCATGATGGCCACATGACCATGGAGAAGTCTTCAGACAGTGTTGGCTCTTCGGCTTAGAAATGGAGATGAGCACTGCCTCCTAGAGCCAAAAAAACACTAGCACACATGTGCAGGGGAACCTCATCAGTTACCTAAAGGTAACTCTTTTGAGGGCAAAAGAAGAAGGGGATGACAGAGAACGAGATGGCTGGATGGAGTCACTGAAGCAGTAGGCATGGACTTAAATTGACTCCAGAGGATGGTAGAGGAGAGGAAGACCTGGAGGAAAGTTGTCCATGGGATTGTGATGGGTCGGACATGACTTTGCAACTAACAATAACATCTATCTGTCTATCTATCTATCTATCTATCTATCTATCTATCTATCTATCTATCATCTATCTATGCTCAGGAAGATAAATCTATCTCAGCATCTACTTCTGTCCTACTATTGCAGCATCATTGAGAGTGTCCTGATATACGGCATTCTTGCATGGTATGGGAGCAGCTCTGTAGCGGACAAAAAAGCTCTACAGAGAATTATTAAAACTGCCCAGAATATCATCGGACTCCAGCTACCAGCCCTGGATGACATCTTCAAATCTCGCTGTTTGAGAAAGTTGCATAACATTCTCAGAGACTCTTCCCATCCTGCTTACAATCTTTTTTGATTGTTGCCTTTTGGCAGAAGATACAGAACAATTAAAACTCAGACCACACGTTTTCTGAATAGTTTTTATCCCAGAGCTATAATTGCACTCAACAATGAACTAAAGGGCCACCATCAGTGAGTTGTTGGACAGTATTACTTGGTCTGTTGTGTGGATGTTTGGGTGGTTTAGGGCTGGGGAACTGTGGTGAGTGGGAGTGTGTTTGGGGATTGTTATGTGTGTTGGACCAGATCTTTGGGTGTTAAATGAATTTCGTTGTATGGGTATACTATTTATACACGTACAATGACAATAAAGTTATTTAGTTATTTATTTATTATCTATCTATCTATCTATCTATCTATCTATCTATCTATCTATCATCTATTTAATTTCATAACCGCCAATCTCCCTCAGAAGGAACTCCTTGCGAAGTTTAGGGAGCTGAGAATGAAGTTTCACAAATCAGTGTAGAGATGGATAACTTTTTCAGAGTTACTGGTGAAAAGGAGTAACAGCTATGAGGTTTATCTGAAAGAGACAGAATAACAGAGTTGGGAGGGACCTAGGAGGTTTTCTAGTCCTATGAAGAAAGCCAGAGATACATCCCTTCCTGTCCTTTCCATCAATCAATCAGAAAAGCACATACATTGAAACTTGTAGTGAAGGGAATGCATATTTAATTATACATGTATTAACCGCAGCTAGAATTGTATTTGCTGGAAAAGTGGAGAGATCCCTATTGATGAGCATGTGATTAGGAAAATATTAGAATGTGCAGAAATGAATAGATTAACACTTGCTATAAAGGAGAAAGAACAAACTGAATATTATATGCCATGGGATTTATTTTATGAATGGTTGGAAAATAAAAATAGAAGTTAGAAATAAATGGAGATCATGTTAAGATAGAGAAGCAAACAATATGATGATTCTTACTAATATGACTATTAAGGTTATTAATTTAATATTATTATTATTAGAAGATATGTTAAGAGGGAGAAATGAATAGATGTATTATGCTTATTATTCTTAGTGTAAGATTAGCGAATCAATATCAATGTAATGAATACTGTTGTAAATTTTGATTGTTATTGCAGAGATATAATTGTACCCAGACAATGCACTGTTTAAGGGAAGATGGAATGTTTAAGTTAAAAAATAAGAAAACATATTTTTTTGAAAAAAAAAGAAAAAAGAAAACACATAAATTGCCTTTAAGCATATGGGCCTCCCCCATTTCTTCAAGCTATGACCAAGGCAGCTGAGTTGAATGTGATGATGTCACAGAATGAGATATTATTGGTTGAAGGAAGAGAGGTCTACCTGGATCACCGATACCAGGGGTATCAAACTCACAGTCTTCTGCCCCAGCTACGGATCCCAAAGAACGCAGCAAACACAAAGTTTGTACAAAACTTAATTTACTAAAATCACTCAGTCTTTTTCAAAACAAAGGCTGTTAATAAACTTTCTTAACAGCCTACAAGAAACCAAAGATAAAGTAATCACAATCTTATGAAGGTTGGCAGAAAGCCCAGAAGCAATTTGCAGAGAATTCAGACGCGAAGTAGAGTGAACTAAAGTTGTTCCCTACAACTTGCTTCAGTCGGCTTTCCTCCTTAAATAGGCCAAGGGAATGGCCAATTAGCCCCAAGCCTTACTCTCGAGGATACCTCCTCCTGAGGAGCCACTCCTGCCTTTTCGCAGCTCTGCGTGCCCGTGCATCGAGAAGAGGCTCCTCCTCTTCATCCTCTTCACTTAAAGGAACTTATGGAGGTTCTGAAGGCCCTGGCTGAATCCCTGCCTCTGGCACCACATCTTCTCCAGCCTCCCCATTGTCTAACTTGGGTGCCAGCTGCACAGGCTGCTGGCGCAACACCACACCAGCCTCCTCGCTGTCAGAATCAGCTACAATTCACACAGGCTGCCGACGGGCACAACACACAGGCACCGGGCCGGAGGCATCACACACTGGCCATCCCCACTCCCATTTTAGTAAAGGGGAAATAAGTCACGATACATAATGTAACAACAACTTGACGATGCGAGTTTGACACCCCTGACCTATGCTGATGGTATAAAACATGGAACCGTTGCAATGTATATAGTATTACATAAATATGCCCTGTTATTCCTAGTTAAAGTGTGAATCTGAATCAATTCACTGCAGGATAAAAACCTCTTTTCTGAAGGTCATAGAACATAATTTACCAGGTTGATCCAATGCAGATGGATAAATAGATGTTTCTTGAAGTTCCAGCATAAGTTGAAAGAAAGTGATCGCTTCAAAGTTACCTAAGAGAAGACTAGAACCAGAATTTTTGCAACTCCTACCATGTTTTCCCAAAAATAAGACCAGGTCTTATATTAATTTTTGCTCCAAAAGGTGCATTAGGGCTTATTTTCTGGTTAGGCCTTATTTTTGGTGAAATACGGTACTAAATGCACCCATCTGGCTGACAATCTTAACTGGGGCTTATTTTGGAGGTAGGCAGTGGTGGGATTCAGCCAGTTCGCACCACTTCGGGAGAACTGGTTGTTAACTTTCTGAGCAGTTTGGCAAACTGGTTGTTGGAAGAAATCATTAGGGCAGAGAACCAGTTGTTAAATTACTTGAATCTGACCACTGGGAGTAGGGCTTACATTATGAGATCCTGAAAAATCATGCTAGGACTTATTTTCCGGTTGGGTCTTATTTTTGGGGACACAGGGTAGTTGAGTTGCTTAAACACTATGTTGTGACCTGCCAGCGGCCAGCAGAGCTGGCAGCAGATTTGGAGAGTGAGGAGGTTGGGGACAAATGTGGGCCAGTCCTGGAGTCTGGGGAAGGCTTGGACGATGGCTCTGAGTTGGTGGCAGAGAGGGGCCTAAGGACATCTGGTAGTTCTTTGCTGCCTCCGCAGTCTCTGGAGTCTGACATCAGCGAGGCAGAAGAACAGTGTGAGCCTGTTCCCAGTTTGCGTATGCACAGAGCTGCCAGAAGACAGGAACAATTAAGGAAACAGGGTCGACTTGGGAGTAAGGCTTGGAGATGATTGGCCCCTCCATAAGACATAAAAGAGAAGCGAACGGGACATGAGCTTTTGCAGGAAGCAATTAGTTCATCTGGTCGGTAAAAGCTGTGGAAAGTTCCATTTGACTCTGTGCTAAATTTGGCCTTGCCCTGCATGTGGCAATTAGTTCTCTGGCAGCATTCCAAGGGAGATAAGACTGGTGTTTATAAACATTCCTCTGCAAGTCTGTTTGATAAGCCTTTAGACTAGGTATGACAATAATTCACAGCCGTCCGAATTAAAGAGGTTTGCCAGGACTAAGTTTGTGTTGTATACTGTCTAAGGAAACCTAAGTCAGAACACACTACACTGCATTAACCATCATCTGTCTGTCTTTGAATACATACCATATATTGTTGTTCAGAATTTCTTTTAAAAAATCATTTTATTCCTTAAGGGAAAGATGATTTTAGAATGCTTATGTCTTGGTTATTCTGCCCATAGGTATCCTAAGGGCACTTCCATGAATTGAAATGTATCGCAGTTCAATCAGCATTTAAATCTCCGAGATCGCCTTCTGCCACCGACGACCTCCCATCGACCCGTGCGCTCCCACAGAGAGGGTCTCCTCGGGGTGCCATCAGCCAAGCAATGCAGGCTGGTGACCCCCAGCGGAAGGGCCTTTTCTGTGGGGGCACCTACCCTCTGGAATCAGCTGGCCCCAGAGATAAGGAGAATCCAGGACCTCCGTGCCTTCCGCCGTTCCCTTAAAACTTTCCTTTTCCAACAAGCCGGGCTGGCCTAACAATGCCTTTTAAATAATTTTAAATTTGTATGTTTCTTAATTTTTTTGGCCAAATTGAGATATTTCCTTTTAATTTGTTCTTAATGTTTATATTATGTGTTTTTATCTGGCTGTACACCGCCCTGAGTTCCCAGGAAGAAGGGCGGTATATAAATTTGAAGTAAAATAAAATAAAATAAAAATAAATCCTGATGTGGAAGAATTACAGTTTGATAAAGCGGGGACATTTTTTCCCCTTGCACACCAAGTTCCAGATGGTGACAGATTCCCCGTATAAATTTCCATTTGGCATTTGAACATTTGTATGTTGCAGGCTTTTGTTCTCATTTATGCTTAATGATGGATGCAATCCAAACAATACAAGATGTTATCCAGCATGTTAGACTTCTGTTAAGTGGACTGAAAGTAGAATCCTTCTGTTGAGGAGTCTTTGAATCCTCAGCATGATGTATTCAAAAATCATGTTTTCTTCTTGGAGTCCTCCCATACTTAAATAACAAACTCCAACAACACACAAAAGAGCTAGAGAACAAGAAAAACTCAAGAGGACAATGAAAGAGAGAACTTTCACTTAGGAATATACATTCCTGGTGCAACAGTCAAGAGAGAGGTTGAAAAAAAATCTCATCACGAACACTCAACGTAAATGATGTGTATTTGCATTTTCCAACGATGCATAGATTCCTGTTGCTGTTCAGATTTTTTTAGCAAATGGCATGTCATAAATGGATTAGCAATATATATTAACATTTCATCTAGATTAGTAGAACACAATAAAATATACGTCCTAAAAAGATCTGCAACAGACAAATGGTTGTCCAATCTCTTCTTGAAAACTCCATTGTTAGAGCACCCACAACCCCATTCCCTCCCCACTCCTGGGGGAAGGTTATTGCAAAATCTCCATTCCAACCCCACTCTAGGGCCAGCCAGAGGTGGTATTTGCCGGTTCTCCGAACTACTCAAAATTTCCACTATCGATTCTCCGAAGTGCTCAAAATTTCCACTACTGGTTCTCCAGAACCTGTCAGAACCTGCTGGATTTCACCCCTGGGTTGACCTCCTCTTCTCTGTGGCAGCCCCTTAGATATTGGAACACGTCTGTCATGTCTCCTCTTGCCCTTCTTTTCATTAAACTAGACATACCCAATTCCAGCATATGTTCTTTATATGTTTTAGCCTCCAACCCTTAATTATCTTTGTTGCTCTTCTCTGCACTCATCCTTAGCGAAGTCTGCAAACCAGCTGTCTGCATTTCCTGTGTCAGATGAGGAGAGCCCATGTTTCTCCTTTGGTCCTGGCCACTTTTTACTGAGGCATGATTGGGAGCATTTTAGCAAACTGCATCACTGTTTGGTTTGGTGGAAGCCGAGCGTCAGATAGAAAGTCCATACAGAGAGTAGTGAGGACAGCCAAGAAGATTATAGGAAGCTCGCTTCCCATTGTTCAAGATACTGCTTATAAACGCTATGTGCTTATTGCTCGAAGCATTGTTGGAGACTCCACACACCCATTTTATGAGGGACCGTCTCTTGCTGATCATATCTTCCCGACCCACTAGAGCGGGGGAACAAGGAATATTGTGGGTCCTGTGCCCTAAGGAGATACATCTGGTGGGATGCAGAAGAAGGGCCTTTTCCATGGTGGCTCCCTCTCTCTGGAACATCATCCCTCCAGAAATTAGACCGGCCTCCACTCTAATACTCTTTCAGAAGGCCCTGAAGATATGGTTCTGCCAGCAGACCAGACCTGGGGAACCCAGAACAGGATGGAGCTCATTAAATGGCTGGCATGAATGTGTCCCCGGTGTGAGGGTTATTATTTTATTTTTATTTCTTTTACACCATGCATTTATGTTCTGTGAGCCACCTTGAGTGGCGCATAGACGGCAATATATATTTTCTAAATAAATAAATAATTTTTAAAAGTTTAAAAAAAAAAAAAACCCTGCAAGGTTAAAAAAAAGAAGAAATACTAGATAAAGAGCAGGTGTTAATTACAATGTTACCAGAGGTGGAATTCAGCCGGTTCAGATAGATTCCCCCTGAACCGGTAGCGGAAATCACCGGTAGGCCTGCCTGCCTGCCTGCCTGCCCACCTGCCCCGGGTCTATGCCATCCTATTTAGGCACATTTTTGAGGCTGGGTGCATACGCGGAAGGTGTGCGTGCCAGCATAGCGCTTGCGCGGAAGGCCAGGCGCATGCGTGGACGGGGCGAGTGCGAGCGAAGGGCGTGCGTGCACGCTCACATTTGCAAACCAGTAGTGAAAGTAAGTGAATACCATCCCGAATGTTACCATCTCAATATCACACCGGACTTTAAGGGGGTCTCCAAGCCTACTTCCTAAATCTTCTCCTTCAGAGATTTTCCTTACCTGTTAATTCTGTTACTTCTCTTTCTTTCTTTTCTTTTAGTTATTCATAAAGTTCATACTCACTTGGTTTCCATTTTGTCCATCCAGCATTTTTTTTTTTAACTTTAGAAACCTTTTGCTGGCTCCCTGTGAATTTTTCTAACTTTCTCCCGGTGTTCCCTTTGCTGACAGATGCAAAGCAAATGCAAAACTGGCATTTCGTGCATATATCTTTTTTTTTTCTTCTTTCTTCTCCTTACTGAGAAAGCATTTCTTTCTACATATTCCCATTTGTTGCAAGCTTCCATCATGTGCGAGTTGGTCCTTCTGGATTTTAAGATGAGCTATTATCCTTCCTTCCAAATATACCAATGATTTGCTCAGCTAACTTGGTTATAACAGATGCACGCTGCATTTCTGGAAATACCTGGGAGGAAAGGAAAATATGTTGAATAAAACTGAAGGCAACAGTCCCGGGGAATGATTTATTTGACATATATATTTTCTAACTGTGATTGGTCTCCCTCTGCCCTATTTCCCAATGCTGGATACAAATATAGCTAAATAGGCCATGAGCTTCCAATGGGCAGAGCTTATACCTTCCTCTTTTTAGCAGAGAAGACTGTTAGCGAGAACCCAGCTTGGTGGTCCATTCTTCTGTATCAGCATTTCCCTGTGTTGTGACCTAGGCTTCCTGATTCATCAAAACACATGAGTAGTCCCAAAAACCTCTTTTATTGCAACAGCTGTGAATTACTTTCATTCACAGCTAAGTCCCAATTAGTTGCAAAAAGTCCTTTGGGAGAAGTCCTTCGGGATAATCACCAACCTTTATCTCCCTTGACACGCTGCCAAAGACCTACTTGGCAAGGACACACGGAGTCCAGAATCAAACAGAGATGCCGACTGGAAACAAAATTAATGACGTTGCTTTCCTGCAAAGGGCCCACGTGCCTTTGCTTCTCTTTTAAGCCTTATGGGAAGGGCCAATCATCTCCAGGCCTTACTCCTGAGTCGTCCCTTTAGTTTTAAATGTTTTGCCTTCTGGCAGCTCTGCGCATGCACACACTAGGAACAGGTTCCTCCTGTTTCTCTGCCTCTCTGATATCCGACTCTGGAGGCTCCGAGCCTTCCCCAGACTCCAGGACTGGCCCATGTTCCTCCCCAGCCTCCTCACTGTCCGACTCCATTGCCAGCTCCACAGGCTGCTGGCAGACCACAACACCCACTCTCTCTCTCTCCCTCTCTCTCTCTCTCTCTCTCTCTCTTTCTTTCTTTCTTTCTTTCTTTCTGCTGGCTCTTCTTTAACAATAATAAACAGGGGGGAAAGGCAAATATACATGTCCCAGGATAATAATCACCCTGCCATACATCAAAAACATTTCAGAAGCAGTAGAATGCAGCTTCCGAGATCAGAAAGTAGGCATCGCGCACTGCCCAGAGTATACCATACAAGGACAAATTATGCATTGCAAAGATCACTTGGAAGTGGAAAATACTTCTAATGTACTGTAGTTTCCGGAGTATAAGTCACACTTCCTCCCACCACCACCCCAAGAGAGTGGAAATGTTGGCGCATCTTATCCACCTTATACAGCCATTTTTGGCCTCCCAAAACCCCTCCCTGTGCCTCAAGTTTTCACCAAAAACAGGCTCATTTTTTGCAAAAACAGGATGCACAGAGGGTTTGGGAGGCCTGCAGAATGCTCCTGAGAGCCAGGGAGGGCAAAAACGCGATGCGTGGGTGTTTTGGGAGGCCAAAAACAGGCCCATTTTTTACAGAAATGGGATGTGCAGAGGATTTGGGAGGCCTGCAGAGTGCTACTGGGAGCCAGGGAGGGCAAAAACCAGATGTGCGGAGGCCAAAAATTATTTTTTTCTTGTTTTCTCTTTGAAATCTTGGTGCGTCTTATACTCCAGTGCATCTTATAGTCCACAAAATACAGTAATCTACCAGATCCTCTGCATGGATTGCCCCTGTGACTGTTCAGGACAGATGGGGAGGAAGCTAACCATCAGATTGCAAGAATACAAGCAAGTGGTCAGACGAGGAGACCCAAACTTCTTGGTAGCCTAACATTGCAGCGAACAAGGACATACTGTATGTAAAATTTTGCAGCTACTAAGATTGTTGGAAGAGCAGGTACAAAAACAGCTGGGGAAGTGATTGAAGCCTGGGAAATGGGCCCCTTGTCAGTCAACAGGAGTCCTGATTTACCACCAGCTTATCAAGTATTTAAGAGCTGAGGACTTGGCAGCACAAGGAAACAACAGCCAATTCCCAGTCAGAGTCAGAGTTGAGATTGTCTCCAAGTAAACTTAAAAAAAAAAAAAATCAATGGAATAATGAATGCATCCCCTAAGAGGTGTTTTGATATAGCCTTCTTTTGATTTGGTTGGCTTTTCTAAGTCAAATCAACAGTCCTGGGGTTCCAAGGTGATCACTCCACTGGGCAGTAACTGGGTCTGAACCTGCTTAGCCTTTTGAGACTAGCCAAAGTCATATAAGGAGGATCAAAGTAGCAAAAGATACAATAGACCTTCATTTTACACAAACATTGGATTCTATCTTTGCTAAATTGGGAGTTGCATATGAAATTTTATATATCCCAAATGTTTTTAGCACGTTAGATCAGGGGTGGGTTCTAAATATTTTTACTACCGGTTCTGTGGGCGTGGCTTATTTTGTGGGTGTGGCTTGGAGGTCATGTGACTAGGTGGGCGTGGCTAGCTGATCAGAGTCATTTCTGGAAGGTCCTCGCAATTACGACCCGACTCATTTGTTTGCTTTTAACACTGATCAGCTGTAGGGTGGCCCTTTGAAGCCCCACGGCAAGAGTTTAAACAGTTTTTTTTCCCTCTAATCATCATCTGGGACTCAGGAGGCAGCAATAGATTGGGGGTGGGACCAAATAAAAGGTAAGAATAACGTGGGTGGCGGGGTGGGGGGGTGGGAGGGTGGGGGGGGAGAGAACCAGTTCGGTGACGTCATATCGTCACCGCTACTGGCTCGGCCAAACCGGACCGAACCAGGAGGAACCCACCATTGTGTTAGATGATGTCGAATTCTATAATGTATGCTCAAAACATCTGTAAGGAACACAGTTTCGTAGCAGGTTAGCTGAAGTATTAACCTGCTGAAACTATTGATTCATTGGTTGATTCCTTCAAATGTATTTTATCTGTTTGTTTCTAATTTGGTACATACTGCCATGCTCCAGAGAAGTCTCCTGGTGGTTTACACAGGCGATAAACCATAGAAGTCACAAAACCATTAAAATAATTCTATTAAATGAAATAACCACCCACTGGCACCCTATCACACTGCTGGGATGTGGTGACAATACAATTGCATATTTAAAACTCTGTGGAACAGCATGGTTTTCAAAGCTTCCCTGAATTGCATTGAATGCCAGCTGAACTTCCAGGAGAAAAGTATTCCAGAGAGGAAGAGGCTACAATCAAAAATCTTTGCCTTCACCCAAACTCCTCAGCAATTCAAAACTATGAGAGGACCATAATATCCCTTCTGGTTGGTGATCCTCCTTGGAGAAGATGCTCCTGGAGATACCAAGAGCCAAGTCATCTAGTGCAGGGGTCACTAATGTTTTGGACCTCAGGGACCACTAAATTCATAATTTTAAATCCCGCGAACCACTAATATGATCTGCCTAATGACTGGCTGGGTGGGCGTGGCTAGGTGGTCATGTGAATGGATGGGCATGGTCAACTCAATGTCACTCACATTGAGGGGCACTTCGCTGACCTCTACTCACCCCTCCCCTCTTAGCCCCTCCTCTCCTGCCTGCCCAGGCAGTCATTAGGCAGATCGCCTGCCCGCCCAGGCATTCTGGTTTGGGTACTCGGTGCCGAAAAGGTTTGCCATCACTGGTATATACCATTTAAAGATATATATAAGGAGCCTTGGTGGTGGAGTGGACTAAAGTGTTGTTAAGTAGCACTTAGTTGCCAACTGCCTGCAATTACTGCGAGTTCAAATCTCACCAGGCTCAAGGTTGACTCAGCCTTCCATCCTTCCGAGGTAGGTAAAATGAGGACCCGGATTGTGGGGGCAATAAGCTGACTTTGTATAAAAAAGAACACTGCTTATGGGGGGCCGAAAGCCCTACTAAGCAGGTATATACAAAAGTATGAAGGCTACTGCTTAACGCATTGTAAGCCGCCCCGAGTCTCCGGAGAAGGGCAGCATATAAATCGAACCAATAAAAATAAAAATAAAATAAAATATAAAAGTAAAGCTTTTCCCCTGTCCAGTTGTATCTGACTCTATGGGTGATGGACATCTCCATTTCTTAGCCGATGGATTGTCTGAAGACAATTTATATGGTCATATACCTAGCATGACTATACATTGAGGCACATGGAATGTTGTTACATTCCCACCAAAGTGGTACCTATTTATCTACTCGCATTTGCATGCTTTCGAACTGCTAGGTGGACAGGAGATGGAGCAAGTCATGAAAGCTCGCTCCAGTTCTGACCTAGGCTTCCTGATATAATAAAAAGCACAGAATTAGTCCCAAAACCCCCTTTTTTATTTTAACAGCTGTGAATTCCTGTCATTCACAGCACATGCTGAATCACCCAGAGTTTATAAATAGTCCAACAGAAGTCTGCCGCAGACCTTCGGATAAGACTGGTAAACACCCACCTTTATCTTCTTTGAACACACTGCCAAAGACCTAATTGGCAACTATCTTGGCAAGGCCACACGGAAACACAGAGTCAAAAACAGAGCTTCAAAGTACAAACCAACACCATCCATAACGTTGCTTCCTGCAAAGGCCCACATGCTTTTGGTCTTCCTTTATGTCTTATGGGAGGGGCCAATCATCTCCAAGCCTTACTCCCAAGTTGTCTCTTTTGTTTTAACTGTTTGCCTTCTGGAAGTTCTGTGCATGCGTGCACTAGGAACAGGCTCTCCCTGTTCCTCTGCCTCTTTGATGTCTGACTCTGGAGTCTCCAGAGTCCGCACATAACTCCCAGATGGCCCTGGCCCCATCTCTGCCTCCAACACAGAGCTCTCATCTGAGCCTTCCCCAGACTCCAGGACTGGCCCATAGTCCTCCCCAGCCTCCTCACTGTCCTACTCTGCTGCCAACTCCGCAGGCTGCTGGCAGACCACAACAACTCCGTCATGTGGTGCTCAGGTCTTGAATTCAAGCTGTCGGCTTTTCAACTGACAGTTCAGTCTCTTTAATCACTGAGCCTCCATTCCCCCTTAAAAAAAAATACACCATTTACAAATGCCATAGATAATTATAGAGGCACTAAGCCAAGGAATGGAAATGAAAACTAAGGGGATAGCTTTGGCGAAATACATGGGCTAAACTAGAGTAAAATGGTAGCAAGCTAAATAATGTTTGATGGTACTTAGCTACTCAGCCTTCATCATGTAATCTGTGTAGGTGAGTGGGCACTATGAATGCTTTCGTCTGTCCTTATCTTGTTCACAGATCAAGTACATCAACCATTCCTCACGAGAGCTTCTGTGCGTCTTCACTGCAGTCCTGAAATCTGAAGTACAGAGAAAATAAATGAATCCAGCTGATTGCACATGGTAGGTTTTTTTTTTATTGAAAAAGTGACACGACATCATGTTTCTTGAAGTGTTACATGATTTGGGTGAATAACTGCTAGCTCGAACATGAAGCAAACTACAAGTTGTACCAGACAGATAAGAGTCAGGTCAGGCCCTTGCTTCAAATTGATTGGGTAGAATAAATTAGAACATTCTAGAGTTGCTAAGGGGCTGCTATCAGAATAATGGCCTAGTGAAGGAGAGCCTTATAATGGTTAAAAATATTCATTCTGCTGAGTATCTACAGCATCCTTTCTAATGGAAAGAGTAGACAAGAGGGCACGGCGTTGGTATTTTTGTTGTTGTTAGTTGTGAAGTCGTGTCCGACCCATCGCGACCCCATGGACAACATTCCTCCAGGCCTTCTTGTCATCTACCATCCCCTGGAGTCCATTTAAGGTCATGCCAACTGCTTCAGTGACTCCATCCAGCCACCTCGTTCTCTGCCGTCCCCTTCTTCTTTTGCCCTCCATCTTTCCCAGCATTAGGCTCTTCTCCAGTGAGTCCTTCCTTCTCATTTGGTGGCCAAAGTATTTGAGTTTCATCTTCAGGATCTGGCCTTCTAAAGAGCAGTCAGGGTTGATCTCCTCTAGGACTGACCGATTTGATCGCCTTGCAGTCCAAGGGACTCGCAGGAATCTTCTCTAGCATCAGAGTTCAAAGGCCTCAATTCTTTGGCGCTCAGCCTTCCTCATGGTGCACAGAGCTGAAATACTAAATCCATTTACTTTAGCCTTGTTTTTGGAGGTAGGAATTTCAATCTTTAAAGGTGTATGAGCCCATTGGAAGCATAATATTCCATTTTTCTCTGAGGGAAAAAAAAGGGAAATCTTCTGTCATTCTTGGTCAAGCAAGTCTACAAAAAGATATGTATGCTTAATTGTTTCTGGATCAGCAGTTATCTACTCCTAACTCCAAAAATATAGAGTGGGTATGTTGGACAGTGCTTACATTGAAGCAGCTTTATTAAGTTAATTTGCTTCTTCTTCATCATCATGGGTGGTGCAGTGGCCTAGTGGTGGAGCTCTCACCTCACAATCAGGAGGCTGTAAGTTCGATCCTAGGTAGAGACAGATATTTCTCTCTCTGGGCACTCCCTGAGTATTTATCTGCTGTGAACTTTGCATTGGCAACAGAACTTTGCATTGGCCAGTAAACACTCAGCTCCATTCACTTGCCGTGATTCCACCCCGATGTGTGGGATTATGGGATAATTAAAAGAAATCATCATCATCTCTCATTTCTTAAGAGAGCAGTGAAGTTTCTGCATTACTTCACATCATTCTGATAGTTTCCTCCAACATTCCCAGAAGCTGGAAGAAAGTTATGGTCTGCCTCAAAGCTTCTTCCCACACTTCCAAGGATGTACTGGGAATTTCAGGATAGAGATTTGGAATCATGCAAAACTCTTTCACAAGGCCAAAAAAGTCTACCTTGAAGAGGTCTGTTAGTTCCAGAGCAAGAGGGTCCAATTTTAGTTAACTTTTAATGACATCCACATAAAAACTGCATATTGACCTACAGTATGTAATAAAATAGTTTGCATTTGTGGGAAATGTCACATAGTACTTTTTGGTCATAAGATATAAGATAAAATGCTTAAGATAAGATATAGAGAAGAGAAGAGAAGAGAAGAGAAGGGAAGGGAAGGGAAGGGAAGGGAAGGGAAGGGAAGGGAAGGGAAGAGAAGAGAAGAGAAGAGAAGAGAAGAGAAGAGAAGAGAAGAGAAGAGAAGAGAAGAGAAGAGAAGAGAAGAGAAGAGACGGGAAGGGAAGGGAAGGGAAGGGAAGGGAAGGGAAGAAAAGAGGAGGGGAGGGGAGGGGAGGGGGAGGAGGGGGAGGGGAGAAGAGAAGAGAGAGAAGGGGAGAAGAGAAGGGAAGGGAAGGAAGAGGAAAGGAAAGGAGAGGAGAGGGGGGAGGGGAGGGGAGGGGAGGGGAAGAGAGGAGAGGAGAGGAGAGGAGAGAAGAGAAGAGAAGAGAAGAGAAGAGAAGAGAAGAGAAGAGAAGAGAAGAGAAGAGAAGAGAAGAGAAGAGATGGGAAGGGAAGGGAAAAGAAGAGAAGGGAAGGGAAGGGAAGGGAAGGGAAGGGAGAGAAGAAAAGAGGAGGGGAGGGGGAGGAGGGGGAGGGGAGAAGAGAAGAGAAGAGGAGAGAAGAGAAGAGAAGAGAAGAGAAGAGAAGAGAAGAGAAGAGAAGAGAAGAGAAGAGAAGAGAAGAGAAGAGACATGAGATGAGATGAGATGAAACAAGACGAGATGAGATAACCTTTATTGTCATTTACCTGTATGCACAATGGCACACATTAAAACCAAATTCTGATGCCCCTAATTAAAGGCAAGACCTTCTTGTCCCCTATTTTTACCCTTCATGTCATCTTG
Organism: Pantherophis guttatus; assembly: GCF_029531705.1. The sequence goes on along the minus strand of NW_026844029.1, from coordinate 4,101,091 downwards.
TACCTTCTCCACACTGCTAATCTTTGGGAATCTCATCAAGAGCACGTTCAAAGATGGACCAGCAAAGATGACGTGGGCACTAGGGCGACAACTCACTCTGTGATTTGACATTTTCTTTCAATATCATTGGAAGCCTTCAACAAAGCTTGCAATACAGGTAATTCTCCGACTTACAACAGGTCACTTAGTGACTGTCAAACTTACAACGGCACTGAAAAAAAAACCTGATTTATGATCATTTTTCATACTTATGACTGAGGCAGCCTTCCTACGGGTCATGTGATTTACATTTGCTTGACAACTGACTGTTCTGCCCCAACTACGGATCCCAAAGAACACAGCACACACAAACTCTGAACAAAACTTAGTTTACTCAAATAACGCAGTTTTAGCAAATGCCGGCTGTTAATAAGCGTTCTTAACAGCCTGCCAGAATTCCACAGATAAGATAGTCAGAGTCGTATTGGAGTTGGCAGAAAGCCCAGAAGCAATGTTGCAGAGAAATCCCAACGCGATGATTAGCGAACTAAAGTTGTTTCCTGCAGCTTGTTGCAATCTGCATTCTTTCTTAAATAGGCTAAGGGAGTGGCCACTTAGCCCCAAGCCTTACTCTCGAGGAGACCTCCTCCTGAGGAGCCACTCCTGCCTTTTGGCAGCTCTGCGTGCCCGTGCATCGAGAAGAGGCTCCTCCTCTTCGTCCTCTTCACTTAAAGGAGCTTCTGAAGGCCCTGACTGAATCCCCGCCTCTGGCACCACATCTTCTCCAGCCTCCTCATTGTCTGACTCGAGCGCCAGCTGCACAGGCTGCTGGCGCAGCATCACACCAGCCTCCTCATCGTCGGGATCAATAACAATCTGTCCAGGCCACTGGCGGGCCACAACACTGACTTGTATTTATGACGGTTTAGGCGATCCCCTTTTTGCAGCCTTCAGACCAGTTTAGTCAATGGGGAAACCAGATTCACTTAACCATCGTGTTACTTACTTAACCACTGCAGTGATTCACTTAACAACTGTGGCAGGAAAAGTTGTAAAAAGGGGACAAAACTCACTCAACCAATTTCTCACTTAGCCGCATACATTTTGGGCTCAACTATGGTCGTAAGTCGAAGACTGCCTGTATTACGGAAGAAATGTTGCTTTCCCAGCAGTCTCATTGGCATCTGAGCTAACTAGGGAAAATATAGATACTGAGAGCTTTCTCTATTTCCCAACAGGCAATAAAACTGTTAATCAGCCTATTCCTTAATGGTTACTGTATTTAAAGTTGCTTAATGTATTAAATGTGAAAAAAGACAAGCTGTAATTCAGCATTTTCTACTTTCACCTTACAAGAATTTTTTTCCCCCCAAATCCCATCACTGGGAATTATTATAGCCCATAGAATAGCAGCAATTCACCATCTTAAGTCTCTCTCCCTCCCTCCCTATCCCTCTCTTCCTCCCTCTCCCTCCTTCTCTCCCTCCCTCCCTCCCTCTCTTCCTTCCTCCCTCCCTCCCTCCCTCCCTCTCTCTTTCTTTTCCTCTCTTCCTCCCTCCCTCCCTCCCTATCTCTTTCTTTCCCTCTCTTCCTTCCTTCTTCCCTCCCTCTCTCCCTGCCTTCCTCTCCCTCCCTCTGTCTCTCCCTCCCTTTCTCTCTCCCTCTCTCCTTCCCTCCCTCTCCCTCCCTCCCTTCCTTTGTCCCTCTCTCTCTCCTTCCCTCTCTTCCTCCCTTCCTCTCTCTCTCCCTTTCTCTCCCTCCCTCCCTTCCTTTGTCCTTCTCTCCTTCCCTCTCTTCCTTCCTTCTTCCCTCTCTCCCCCCTTTCTCCCTCCCTCCCTCTCTCCCTCCCTCCCTCTCTTCCTTCACCCCTCTCTCTCTCCTTCCCTCCCTTCCTCCCTCCCTCTCTCACCCCTCTCTCTCCTTCCCCCCTCCCTCCATCTCTCTCCCTCCCTCTCTTCCTTTCTTCCTCCTTCCCTCCCTCTCTCCTTCCCTTTCTTCCTCCCTCCCTCCCTCCTTCCCTCCCCCCTCCCTCCATCTCTCTCTCGCCCCCAAATCTACTCTCTTCGCTTTCCAGATATTGTGGTACCTCTTGCACTGCTCATATTGAGTGGCGAACATATCCAGCACTTTCCTTCCTGCATTCTGTCATTCCTCCTGTTTTAAAACTGATACATAAAACTGATTATACAGAAAGTATCTTAGAGGTAGAAAATAAATCAGGATGGGGGAATTACTGATGAATGGGACGTTCTTTAAATATGGGAAATTAAAGGTTGGGCAAGGGTGGGGCGGAAATCAATTAACTTAAATTAATTTAATAGTAGCATTTTAATGATCATGCATTATTACTATTTCACCCGATGTTCCATCATATTGATTCATTGACTGGTGAAATTTTTATTTAATTCCAACTCTAATTCCAAGGATATTACATTTATTAAATTCCAAATACGATTGAGATTTTTTTTTTCTATTAAAAGGAACAGTGGTTATTATAATTGGTAAAAATATAACTACTGTCTTGAGAATCCTGGGTTTACAGCTATCTCATAATCCAATTCAAGTTCCTGTGAGGAGCTCCTTCTAAAAGTGATCTCACTCTTCCCTTTTAAGAAACTTGACTACAAATCAGTGAATTTAAATCAAGATCCTTCAAGCAGGTATTTCTGATTGCGATCCAGGATTTGAGTACAGTTAGTCCATGACTTAGTCCACCTCAACTGAGCCCATAATTTCCGTTGCTAAGTGAGACCATTTTTAAGTGAATATTGGTAATCCTTGATTTACGTGAATTCCTTTAGTGACCGTTTGAAACGGTCATTACAAAGGCACCAAAAAACGTGACTTATGATCATCTTTCATTCTTACAATCATTGTAGCATCACCATGATCAAATGATCAAAATTCAGATGCTTGGCAACTGACTCAGAGGTGGTATTCTGCCAGTTCACTCCAGTTTGGGCGAACTGGTAGCAGCAACTGCGGGTGCCTGGACGTAATGCCATCCTATTTAGCCATGTTTTCAAGGCCGGGTGCATGCAAGGAAGATGCGCGGGGGAGCGTGTGCACGAGGGGCAAACCGGTGGTAAGCATTTCTGAAGCCCACTGCTGAACTGACTCATATTTACGACAGTTGTAGTGGCTTGTGGTCATGTGATCCGCTTCTGCGACCTTCTAACAAGCAAAGTCAATGGGGAAAACACAACTGACTAACTCAACTACTGTGATCATTCACTTAACAACGGTATCAAGAAAGGTCATAAAACGGGGCAAAATTCACTTAACACATGTCTCACTTAGCAATAGAAATGTCAGGCTCAATTGACATGTTGGAAGTGCGAGGTGGCTCCGGGGGACTTCTATCATATGTGGTGGGAATGCCCAAAGGCAAAAAAATATTAGAATCTGATAAAGAGTTGGTTGGAAGAAATTTTGTTAATAAACATAGAAGTCAAACCGGAACTTTTCCTTTTGGGAAAGACAGAGGGCAAATACAAGAATGACATAAATGATCTGCTACTGTATATATTTACAGCGGCATGGATAGCCTTTGTGCAGAAGTGGAAAGAGAAAGATACCCCAACTGAAGAGGAAATACTTCTAAAAATTTTCAACTGCGCAGAAATGGATAGACTCACCTTGGAACTCAAGGATAAAAGCGAAACATTGTACTATAAAATCTGGGCAAAATTCTATGAATGGTTAGATAAAAGGAGGACAGCCGAGACAAATGTGTAGTGTTAGACTAGAATTATATACATTATTATAGATAAATATGTATGCGAATTGTATAGATAGGTATATGTAGGTATAGATATGTATAATTGTATAGGAATAAGGTATAAATTATTATTATTATACTATGTTTAAATAATGTATAAGGTTTAAGGAATATATTATTATATTATCATTAGTATATTATGTGTTTAAAGTGTTGGAAGATGCTTGGGACCAGTGATGTCATATCTATGTCCAATGTTTTTAATGTTTTTAATTTTGAACTACTAATAAAAAAACTTAAAAAAAAAAAAGAAATGTCAGGCTCAATTGTTGTCGTACATTTATTAATCCCATTCTGGCTCTGGGAAAAATCACCCTGATTAAATTAGAGGATGGATCGTGGCTTTCTCCAAGTTGCAATATTCTGAAATAAAACCCGAAGAAAATATTCTCTAATAAAACTCATTATTTTGTTATAAAGAAAATAAAACACCTCACTAACTAAGAAAAGTAATTGTTACATTTTGAAATAGTTCGTGCCAGCTGCTTTTCTCAGCAGCCGACACCTCTGGCAAGAGAACAAAGGAAAAGTGTGAAGGAATGTGGGTGGATGGACATGTGTGGTAGCTTTTGATAACAATTCTTGGCAAGCTACGGAAAGTCTGATAGTCCGGAAATATGAAGCTCAGCTGGGAAATACAAGAATGCAGTGACATTGAGGACTACCTGTATTTCAATCTTAAGAATGTATTCGATATGTAGGAGCAATACGGACTTTTTCAAAAGTTTGAAGGAAGAATTTCATTCTTTGTCAGAATGAAGACTAGGCCTTAAACAGCTTTCCCCAAGAGAAGGAAAAACCTGCAACTGTTATCGTATTCTATGTTTGTTAAACATGGCTAGTTTATGTCCTCTGATTCCTCATTAAACGTTTATCCGAGTCCCCAGGAGGACTCGGATAAAAATTCTGTTTATTTTTTTCAAGATCTTCCAAGGTTGACTAGGTAATGGCATCTGTAGCTGAGGCACGTTATTAGGGAATAACAAATAAAAAGGTTATAATAGGGAAAAGCAGGCACCCAAATATATGTATTTTCTTGCAGAAAATTGCTGGGTTAAAGCAGAAACGTTTTATGCTATGGGTTTAAGCACAGCCTGCTGTCAGTACCACCGATTGAGGTGAAAAATAAATTGAAAGTCAGCTTCTGAAGGGCTAATCACTGAGGAATAAATTAACAAGTTAGACTCCATTGCATTTCTTCTTCCCAAAACAACATACCCAACTATCATAATGTATTTTTTTTTTTGATGTGACTCAACTGGGTATGGGGGGGGGGGGGTGGCAGGGATTTTTGCTTCCGGTTCTCTGAACTACCCACCGCCATCGCTACCAGATTGGGAGATCCGGGTCCGAACAGGGAGCATTTCTCCTATCTATCTATCTATCTATCTATCTATCTATCTATCTATCTACCTACCTACCTACCTACCTACCTACCTACCTACCTATCTCTATCTCTACCTTCTACCTCTACTCTACCTCTACTTCTATCTCTATCTCTCTATTCTATCTCTATCTCTATCTCTATCTCTACCTATAATATATATCTCTATCTCTATCTCTATCTCTATCTCTATCTCTATCTCTATCTCTATCTATCTATCTATCTATCTATCTATCTATCTATCTATCTATCTATCTATCTCAATAAATTAAACAGCAGAATAATACTGGAGTTGCAATATTAATAACCATCTTTAGAGACTGCTCAGTTATTTTATTTTATTTTTTTGCTTCAAATCTCATAATTTTTTTTTCCTCATGTATTATACATTGTTTAAATTTGTGTAGCATAAATAATATATAGCTGCCAGTGACTTATTTATGAGAAATAAACATTATTTTTTTCCCTGTTCTCTAGTTCTAAGTTGCTCATGGATTTCAGGTGCACCAATTAACTACTCATCCTAAGTATGTTAAGTAATTTACCCGAAATAAGAAACCATCTTTGACAACCTAAGCATAAACAGACAAACCAATCCATTTTTAAATTTAATGCAAATCTTAGAGAAGCTAGGTTTCAAAGGACATATTCATATATATATATATATATATTTCTGGTGGGATTTTTATAGAGTTGGCTATGGAATTTAAATGCTGCTGGTTCTGATGCTAACCGAGTTTTATCTGCATTTTCTATACTAATATGTGTGGTGTGGAGATCTCATTCCTCTGAGCGCAGTAGCTCGATTTGACAACTCCCATCTGGATAAAATGCATTTGGAAAAGTCAAGTTAAAAAACTTTTAAAAAGGGGGGGGGGGAATTTGTCAACAATCACAATAGCACTTAACAATCACACTTAGACTTATATACTGCTTATGATTGATTAGAAAAGAAATATGAATAAGGATATAGAAATAAAATAGAAAGAGAATAGATGGGAGAAAACAATTAGAAAAATAAATACCCAGATGATGTCAAGTAAAAGGAGAAAGAGGAAGGGGGGGGTTAAAAGGGAAAAAAGTGAGATATTATAAAAAGGTACGCAAATGATGAAATAAAAATGAATAATAATTGAATAAGAAATTGAAATGAGAATAAAGATAATTAGAAAATTGGGGCTGCTCGAATGCCACTTTAGATTGAACTGAAAAGGGAAACAACAGGAGAGAGGGGAAGGAGTAGAGAGAGAGAGGAAGAGGAGAAAGAAGAAAGGGGAAAGGAGAGAAAGAAAAGATAGGGGAAAGAGGAATAGAGGAGAACGTTAGAAGGGGGGAAGAAGAGAGGAATGGGGAAAGAGAAGGGGAAGTAGGAAAGAGAAGGAGAGGAAGAACAAAGGAAGTAGGAGAAGAGAGAGGAAGGAAGAGAAGGGGAGGAGAAGAAGAAAGATTGGAGTAAAGGTAAAGGGTAAAAAAGCAGCCCCGAAAAAGTAAAAATTAAAAGTTAAAAGTAAAGATGAATGAAAAATGATGGAAATGACTGTACGTGTAAATGTGTTTATGAGAAATAAAAATAAATAAATATATATATATATATTTAAAAAGTCTTATATACTGCTTCACAGTGCTTTTCCAGCCCTCTCTAAACAGTTTACAAAGTCAGCCTGTTGCCCCCAAACTATCTGGCTCCTCATTTGACCCGCCTTGGAAGGATGGAAGGCTGAGTCAACCTTGAGCCTGGTGAGACTCAAACTGCTGAATTGCAGGCAGCTGGCAGTCAGCAGAAGTAGCCTGCAGTACTGCACTCTAACCACTGCATCAGTGGTGAGTTGCTACTGGTTCGCCCTGGTTCGGGCAAACCTGTAGCGGCTGCAGCGGGAGGCTCCGCCCACCTGCCCAGACGTCTCTGCACATGCACAGAAGCTTCTGCACATGTGCAGAAACACTGCGAGAGAGAGAGAGAGCGCAGGCGCGCTCACGAGCAGACCGGTAAGCGACGGGATTTGAACCCCACTACTGCACTGTATCACCGCGGCTCTTTCAGTTATGTGCTTCCAGAGAGAAAGACAAGGGGAAGATAGATGACATCATGGCCTGTCACAGCATCATGGCAAGAATGAAGAGAAACCCATAATTTGCATCAGTCTTGTCATGTGACTGATGCCCATTCCATAATTCACATTAATGATCTGATTGTTGGCTCCTGCAATAAATGGTTAAATAGCCAGCCATATTTGCCCAAAAGAAAGAATCCTTATTTGGCGATGTTATTGTGAGGAGGAGGAGGAGGGGGAGGGGGAGGAGGAGGAGGAGGAGGAGGAGGAGGAGGAGGATTGGAAGAGACTCATGGGGTGGAACTTATACCTGGAAGGGAGATGGCTTTTTCCCAAGTTTCAATCACAAAGAATAATACTTGCAAAATTGTATTAGCTAGCATGTTAAAATAATGCCATACCCTGGCTTCATTTTTATAAACCTTTTTGTTTATAATATGAAATTTGAATACCTTAATGAGCTTTCTGAAGTCTAAGGAAAACCACTGTTTTAATTCTGTCTATATATTCACTTGTATTCAGATGCAACAGTCATTTTACTGTTCAAAATTGTTCCTTTCCTTTCCTTTCCTTTCCTTTCCTTTCCTTTCCTTTCCTTTCCCTTTCTTTCTTTCTTTCCTTTCTTTCCTTTTTCCTTTCCTTTCCTTCCTTTCCCTTCCTTTCCCTTCTCCTTCTTCTCCTTCTCTTTCCTTTCCTTTCCTTTCCTTTCCTTTCCTTTCCCTTCCCCTTCCTGTCCCTTTCCTTTCCCTTCGCTCCTCTCTTCTCCTCTCTCCTTCCTTACCCTGTTTTGCTTCGCTTCGCTTCGTTTTCTATTCCATTCCATTCCTCCTTTCCATTCCTCCTTTCCATTTTCCTTTCCTTTCCTTTCCTTTCCTTTCCTTTTTTCCTTCCCTTCCCTTCCCATCCCATCCCTCTTCAAAGGATAATTATTATACTTTTGAGATAGTAATTAAAATTTCCAAAGAATCATTTGGAGATTAAAGATAATGACAGAAAACAACATTTCTGAGCAACTTCTGGATGAACATATTGAGGAACATATGCATAAATGCCTCTGTAGAACATTTACTTTCAAAATGGAAGGAGGAAATCTTTTCACGGATCCTGATATTTTACAACATGAAATGAAAATTGGTCCAAATGGAGTAGAGGCTGTTGCAAGTTAACGCAAAACAGCAGAAAGTTGAATATAAGTAGATGGTTTCATTTGTACAATAATTTTAATTAAAAATAGTGTCACATGTAGTTTTCAGTTATCCAACCACTTTGCAATCGCGAGGCAGATTCCCGAATAATGCAAACAGTCTGGGCAATGTGTGGCTCAGTGGCTAAGACACTGAGCTTGTCGATCAGAAAGGTTGGCAGTTTGGCGGTTCGAATCCCTAGTACAGGTCTCCTGCGTGAGCAGGGGGCTGGATTATATGACCTCCAAGGTCCCTTCCAACTCTGTTACTGATAAAAAAATTTAATAAACTGAATTGTTCTTGTCTTTATGATTTTTACCTTTTGCTCACCTATGTGCATTCACATGTATGTATGTATGTATGTGTGATATATGTATACACACATACATGTGATGTGCATCCAAGGACACATTCTAAGCAGCCACTTATTTTTTCAAATATTCAAAAGGGAACCCAATTTTTCAACAGAATAAAAGGCAATTGCAAACTTGCGTGATCTGAAAGTTGATTAATACAGCTGATTTTAGCATGCACTTTCTAACAACTGTCTCATAAGTTCAAAATTAAGTTAGAACAATTAATCAGTGGAACAACTTGCCTGCAGAAGTTGTGAATGCTCCAACCCTGGAAGTTTTTAAGAAGAGGTTGGATAACCATTTGTCTGAAGTGGTGTAGGGTTTCCTGCCTAAGCAGGGGGTTGGACTAGAAGACCTCCAAGATCCCTTCCAACTCTGTTATTCTATTCTATTCTATTCTATTCTATTCTATTCTATTCTATTCTATTCTATTCTATTCTATTCTATTCTAAGCTTCATTTTTTGATCCTGAATATCAGGGGTTTTACAATTTATAGGGATGAGGATTGGTGAAGTGAGAAGCAGAAGATCACAAGCTAAGAGATAACCTCTAGCTTTGGAATCAAAACCTTAGTAAGGTCTAGTAAGGTGTCTGGAGAATATCAGCTGTGAGGGGTCCTTGGTGCTGTCTGAGTTTGTGTGTTTTCTTGCAGACGTTTCATTATTCAAACTAGATACTACCTAGTTTGGGTAATGAAATGTCTGTGAGAAAACAAGCAAGCTCAGAGAGCACCAAATGTCAGGGAAGACTCCAAGGTTTGAATTTCCTCAAAGTTACATTTTTTTAGAGATGTCATATTGGCACATCTGGGAAAACCCGAATCTGAAAGTTTCCAAGTTTTTCCCACCCAAGTGAAAGTTCAAGCCCCTGCCCAGCACCCACATGTCCATCACATGGTCCAATCATTCACCGTCCAAACTGGAGATATCTCCCAGACATCCAACTTCAAGTGCCAGGGCAAGGCATCCTTGACTCTTTGAGAAAGGAATGTTATTTTGACTACATATCACCCATATTCTATGAAATCCCCCCCTCCCATTTTCCCACAGTAGAAAAATGTGGCAGGCCTAAAGGCCCAAATGTAAAAGATGGCTTCCAGGTCTGACACCAAGGATCTCTCATTTTAACCCCGAGCTACAAATATTCTCCTTTATTGGTAATCTCAGCTGTGTATGCATACAAAATATAAATACTCCTTCTGAGCTCTAGTCTTGATTTACTTGATTTACCTCTAGGGCCGTGATGGCAAACCTATGGAATGTGTGCCAGAGTTGGCACGCAGAGCCATATCTGTGGGCACATGAGCGTTGCACTAGCTCAGCTCCAGCGCGCATGTGCATGCCAGCCAGCTGATTTTCGGGCCTTCCAGGCCCATCAGAAGATGGGAAATGGGCCATTTCCAGCCTCCCAAAGGCCTCTGGGGGGGGGAAGGCCATTTTCGCCCTCTCCATGCTCCAAGAAAGCCTCTGGGGAGAACAAAAAACAGGCCTACTGTGCCATTGCATGCCAAAAGTAGGGGGAGCACGGATGGGTCGTGCATGCATGTGAGTGGGGGAGGGAGAGGAGCCATTGAATTATGGGTGTGAGCACTCGTGCATGTGACATCACCACCCCCGCTCTCCTCGCTTTTGGCACACGACGGCAAAAAGGTTAGCCATCACTGCCCTAAGGTTTACTGGTGTGAACCCTGAGAATCGGAATCAAATATCTTTGTTATCCCACTCCTTCAATTTTGGGTCAACTTAATTTATCCCTATTACTCTGCACCCAAATTCCTATGTTTGAAATTTAGAGAGTCTATCGAATCACATTTGTTCATCTGTGTGTTGAGTCGGGGGAAAGATAATAATCCCATTCAAAATGGTTAAGCGTCTTGAGATCTCCTGTAGATAGCAGGAGTAGATGGTGTACAAGTACAAATCGCGAGAAAATAAGTTTGTTGAAAGCTCAATTTTGGAACAGCTACATGCAGTTTATATTTGAATCTGTAAGTGATATCGTTGCAATATTGGACCTGAAGAGGGTCCAATTTTCAGAAGCAATTCAAGAGAAAGCTTGCAAGCAATCTGTTCTCCACTTGCAAGTTTATTCCTCATATATATCAATTCTTATGGTATGAACTTGTCCCTAATTGAAAAGGAAAAAAAACCTCATATATAATCTCTTTTCAAATATAATATTTTAGCTATTGAAAGTATCCTATTACACCTGTCAGACTATTAACATGTTTTCTTTTAAGCAACATGTGCCACAATCTTTAGAAAAAAGAAAAGACACGCTCCTCAAATGGCTTTGTGATTGAACAATAACTCATGCAAATCTTTTTTTTTTTTTTTTTATGGAATTGGTTTGCTATTTGTCTTGGTCTGGGATTTTTCTCCCCAACTTCCCATCTTCCACATCCATGGAATTCCAAGGATGACCCTGTCAACTTTGAAACGTGCCTACACTGTTGCAACCATTTTTTTCCCCTCAGCTTATCATAGAGTAAGGGAGGAGGGAAAGGTTTGAAATGGTAGCCCCAGATAACAACAAGAAATCATCCCATGGGAACCAAGGTCATCTCACCAAATGTTTGGCAGAGACTTGAAAGAAACTCCAGAACATCTGATTGGACAATGTGATCTGTAGTAATGAAGGGAGAGAAAAAAATATTCTTTATTTATGTGAAAACTGTGGGAATTAAGTAGAGTTGGTTTTGCTTTCATACGTGCCAAAATGATATATTCAATAAAGTTTTGCTTAAAGATCGTCTGATTGTTTCGACTTGCTGGCTTGGTTGGGTTCATCAGTCAGGAACTTTGACAGACCCATCTAGCTATAGTTGCGGCCTGTTGGCCACCGGCCCCTCCAGCAGCTAAATCAGATGAGGTGGTGGAGTGGGAGTCAGGATCAGCATCAAGGCAACCTGAGAGCTCCAAGGGGAAAGAGGGAATTGAGCTGTCACAGAGGGAGAGGGAGAAGGGAGGGAGGGAAAATGAGAGAGGAAGAGAGAGAGAGAGAGAGAGGAAGAGAGAGAGAGGGAGAGAGGGAGGGAGGGAGGGAGGGAGGGAGAGAGAGAGAGAGAGAGAGAAAGAGAGAGAGAGAGAGAAAGAGAGAGAGAGAGAGAGAGGTGGAGCCTGGGCCATCCATCAGCCCTAAGATGGAGAGTCAACAGCCCCCAGGTCCGGAGATGGCTGATGAGGAAAAGGAACAACATCTGGGTCCAATGCCTGATGTGTGGATGTGCAGAAGGCAGAGGAGAGGAGAGCAGTGGAAATCTATGGGCTGGTCATTGGGATGGAAGAGCCACCACTGCTAGCAAAGCCACATAGCTCTGGGGATAAAAGGCAGGGGCCAGAGATGGATAGATGTGGCAGACAAGTATTCATCTTCCAGCCAGATGGACTTGTTAGCCTGTGGTGAGAGAGAAACTTTTTTGCCAGGGCTGCTGGTGCTCCTAAAAAAGGAATCATTGCTTCAACTACAGAGGATTGGTCATGTTTGGGGAAGCTGAGTCAAAACAGGTATTAACCAAACCCTATAAAGTTTAGATTCAGAGATTAGGTAAGGTTGGTTATATGGTCTCTACCACCCATTACATGTACCTGATGAATCTTTGGGGGGTTTGTCCGTTTGTTTGTTTACTGTGCTTTATTTGACATGCAGGGATATCATATAGTCATTAAACAACTTTCTGATTTTTCCTTGGATGCTCCTTCACTGTTCCACAATACCACTCATGTAGGAAGTTGCCATGAATTTAATTGTGTTATTTTGAGCTCTTTCTTACTAGAGCTGAGCTTTGAAATTTATTCATATCTGCTCGGCACCTTGTCAAGCACCAGGGAAATCACGAAACTCAGTCAGTTGAAATGAGTATAAAGATTTATTTGCAAGCTTAAGCGCTCTACAAGAATCTGACCAACTAGCTGTTAAGGGAAATGAGCGGGACAAGAGAGGCATTCAAGGTGGACTGAACTCTTGCGGGTGTGCAGGGACTCTTGACTTATGACATATTTGACCCCTCCATCGGGCTCAACCTGGCCATCTCCTACACACCTTCACTGCACAAAGAAAACAACATCCTCCTGTAGACTACAACACAATTTATGGACCCTGATATATTATTGTAAATTGTCTGCCTTTGATTATATGGACTGCCAGTGCATTATATATTTTACGCAAAAACACTGAAGATTGTCCCAATTTAGGAACATGGTTTTGCCATAACCAAAGATCCAAAGGAAAATATAGTCATATCCTTTCTGACTAAGAAATTTTACTTAAAAGCATGTGATGACCCGGGGCGTGGCACGAAGGCAACACAGGCATAGAATCGGTATGAGTCCCTTTATTGGCAGCAACTTTGCCCCCAACATCCCGTTTACTCTCTGGCCTGGAGAAAAACTCTCCCGCAAACCTGCAGCAGCTTCTGGCTGCAGATACTCCAGTCCAAATGCTGTAAGCAGAATTACTGCAATCAAACTCCAGCAGGGCAAGATAAGGAGTCCCAGATGGGAATAATAATCCCAGCAAGGGATTATGTCAGGAATGCAGGCCACAACTCTCAACACTAGATTAATTCAGTGTTTGCTCCTGACAAACACCCCTTCCAACTGCCTCTCCTTTAAACTCCATCCCCAGGTGTGCCTTGTGAAGGGAATCAGGGCCCTTTCCTTTCTCATAAGCCAAGCAACCCACATTGCTCCCTTCTGAATTCTTCCCTGCGCCCCCTAGGATGAGGAGGCGGTGGGCCTTGGTCTTCATCTGAAATCCCTCTCCCTTGTTCTACTTCTCCCCTACTCTGCCCAGTCTGACTTTGCCCTTCCCCAGTTTCCTCCACAGCCAACAGAGCCACTCTCCCACTCTCTCTCAGCTGTTCGTCTTCCGTCTCAGATTCAGACTCCGATGGGGGCATGACAAAGCATGAGCTTTCATTAGAAACGCCCGCAAAAACTTGTGCCATTTAATAAAATTTGTTAGACTGGAAAAGGTGTTATCAGACTGCTTCAGATGGATGCAAGAAATATTCTGTTATCTTGGAATGAAATGTGCCCACTGTATTATTTGCTTAGGGACAAATTGTCCTATAATTGAAGCATTCCTGTCACAAAACACTTTACATCTTAGTTATAAAAGAGGTCTATTATGTCTTCTGGCAAAAAAGAAAAAAAAAACATACCACAGTTTTTTCTGAGTAGTGTAATCACAGAAGGTCTTATCCCATTCTTTTGTGCAGTTCTCATAAACCTGAGTAGCAATTAACAACTTAACTGCTTGTAATCTTTTACTTATGCTCTGTAAAATCAAGAAAATTGTAAATTAACACTTAACCATTCCATATGAGCACAGAAGGTTGTTTTTTTCCCCCAGTCTCTCACATTATGCCTTATAAATTTAAAAATATAGGGTTCTTCTATTTGGGCAGGAGGGAGTCTTTTAATTCAAAGCTACTCAAGGGAGTTAATTTCTGATAGAAAAAAAAAAGATGAAATAACTTGCTGATAATTTCCATTGTACAGATTTTATAAATTTCAGTCTGATCAGAGGTGGGTTTCAGCAGGTTCTGGCCAGTTCTGGAGAACCGGTAGCGGAAATTTTGAGTAGTTTGGAGAACTGGCAGATACCACCTCTGACTGGCCCCGCCCCCATCTATTCTCTGCCTCCCAAGTCCCAGATGATTGTGAGGGAATGGGAATTTTGTAGTAACCTTCCCTTGGAGTGGGGAGGGAATGGAGATTTTACAGTATCCTTCCCCTGGAGTGGGGAGGGAATGGAGATTTTACAGTATCCTTCCCCTGGAGTGGGGAGGGAATGGAGATTTTACAGTATCCTTTCCCTGGAGTGGGGAGGGAATGGAGATTTTACAGTATCCTTCCCCCAGGAATGGGGAGGGAATGGGGATTTTGCAGCAACCTTCCCCTGGAATGGGGAGGGAATGGGGATTTTGCAGCAACCTTCCCCTGGAATGGGGAGGAAATGGAGATTTTACAGTATCCTTCCCCTGCCACGCCCACCAAGCCACACCCATCAAGCCATGTCATGCCGACCAAGCCACGCCCACAGAAACTGGTAGTAAAAATGTTTTGAATCCCACAACTGATGTTTCGAATGATTTCCTGCACCACAGTAATAGTACGATGGAAGGAGAAACTGCTGGTTAGAAAGAAGGAAGATTTAATTTATGTATATGAACATTTACATTTAATTATGTATATGAACAGCATAAAAATGTTTGAAGTTCTCAAGTTCAATTTTAACTGTCCGGTGACTTCAAAGATCAGAATTTTTATTTTATTTTATTTTTTATAAAAGAAGTCCTTTGTCGTTCCTTTCTTCCAGATTTCTTTTAGCTTGGCTAACCTCCAGACCTGGTAGTTTTCCGGTGCAAGAAGCCACAATATTGTTGTTAATCTTACTGAACCATCTTCCTTCTTCCAATCGTTCAGAGGTATATTCATCACCATAGTCCTTTAGTTTAGATTGAGGTCACCCTTCATAGTTCCAAGACACTAGGAGGGCGAGGTGAAGATGACAACTGGGTGAAGCTATGTAGCATAATGGACAGCTTGAAATTATTTTCCTTCTCCCTCTTTCCAGCATTGGTGAAAACTGGATTTTTGTTGCTGTTTTAAGCTATGCTAAACATTTTTAGGTTTAGTTTTTGCACCCTTAGCTCAAACACACATTAATTTTCAATAATCAGCAGGAATGAAGTTCCCTGAAATTTCAAAAAAGAAGAGAGGGAGTATAAGGAAAGGAGGAGGAGGAGGAGGAGGAGGAGGAGGAGGAGGAGAAGGAGGAGGAGGAGGAGAAGAAGAAGAAGAAGAAGAAGAAGAAGAAGAAGAAGAAGAAGAAGAAGAAGAAGAAGAAGAAGAAGAAGAAGAAGAAATAATTTAGATGCGTTCAGAGACAATCTTTCTCTGCATTTTTTTTTTAGAATGTAGAAAATTGAGCCTAATTATTTGAATTAAATTAAACATTTCACTTGTGGGGGCAGTTTTGAGAACCCCTTTTTGCCTTTGATTCAGTTTGTTTAAAAAATTGTTTAATTTTAATGATAGCCTGTCTGTTATAAACTCCAGTCTATAGAGAAACAATGATTCCATCAAGAGCAATTGTAATCAGAACCTTTCTCAGATCACAAAGGCCCATCCTGATGTGCTACAGACAAACTCTTGCTGAGCATATTTTAGACTACCCATACAATTCTCTCTCTCCGACTTTTCAGTATAATCATAATAATACTTTATTGATTTACTGTGATTTCATATCAAAATACTCAAGACCTATAATAAGACCAATGTATTCATAACAAAGCCGAATGAAAGACAAAAGTAGAAAAATACAGTTCATATTTCTGTATTGCCCTTACAATTTGTCAAATCAGATCCACAGATGTGATTCTCAACTGTAATGTTTTATTCAAATAAAAGACCATCTTATCTGTAATATTTGGGTTATGGCCACACATAAAACATGCTCTTCTTATATATGGATCCCCATGGGCTGTTTGTCTAATGTATGGTTCAAGGTAATAATCTATCTCTTTACTCTGCAGCTGGCATTAAAATAATATATGTGCTATGACCTCAATCTCCAGAGCATCACAAATACATGAGCCTTCAGAATATAGAACTTGCGATAAACTTCCATATATAATAATTGTATCCAATTGTTAAAATCTCATGATTAAATGCCATCCTAAGATACTTGATCGTTATTTTTATTTAGATTTATAGTAGCTTCTCCATTTCTATCTGGCAACCTTACTGAGAATAGCTATGTCTTTTTGAACTTCTATATCCAAGTTCTTGTTGTGACTCTGACCCCCGAGCCCGTCTTATCGGAGGGAGAAGACTCCGAAGGTGAAGGAGAGGAGTTGGCCAGGCCTTCCTCTCCAGGACCCTCCTCTCTGGCAATGCCTCAGGTGTCTCCCAAAGGAGAAGAGATTGGCCAGGAGCCAGGTATTTCCGAACAGTCGCAGTCAGACAGTGACAGAGATAAGTCTTGGCTGGATCCACGCCAGCGTCGGAGAGACAAGTGCATGCAGCAGAAAAGGAGGCATGCCAGAGATTAAGCTGAGTCACTGGACCACACCCCACATGGGATAAAAGGGGGTGCGGTGGCCATTCAGGCTCTGTGATGGACAAAACTAAACAACTAGCAAGTCGCATTGTATCTCTGAAACTTCGTTAACTGCCTGCCTTGGATTTAATACGGACTGGACTTGACAACTCTGTGGCTTTGTGTATTTGTTTTGGTTCTCTGTGAGTAAAGTTCTTGGCAAACAGCTACTGGGTTGCTGCCAATCCTGTTATCGAAGGAATTTATTGTCTACAAGTTTTATTTAACTCCTGGATGACTGTTTGTGTGTGTGTGTGAGACGGGGACAGAACAGTTCTTTTGGGCAGCAGTCCAGTTGTCCAGGGGGTGCACTGGCCCAGTGGCTAAGATGCTGAGCTTGTCGATTGAAAGGTTGGCAGTTCTGCGGTTTGAATCCCTAGTGCCGCATAACGGGGTGAGCTCCCGTTACTTGTCCCAGCTTCTCCCAACCTAGCAATTCGAAAGCACATAAAAAATGCAAGTAGAAAAAATAGGGACCACCTTTGGTGGGAAGGTAACAGCGTTCCGTGCACCTTTGGCATTTAGTCATGCCAGCCACATGACTACGGAGAGGTCTTTGGACAGTGCTGGCTTTTCGGCTTTGAAATGGAGATGAGCACCGCCCCCAAGATTCAGAAGCATCACGCTGCTACCCTGATACAATCTAGTCATCTTCAATAGAACATTCTACTATGAATAAAAATTCATATTGCTCCTGCATGCTGCAAATTATAGCTTTTAACAACTCTATCCACAGTTCTAACTTGTCTCTAATACTTCAGTTTGGAGAACTTCCTATCATTTAACCATCTGCCAATAAATCAAATGGTTATTTTTTTTTTTTAATAATGAGAAAGGGCAAACCATTTATCAAGTGAATAATATTCATAATTCCAAATGCCTATCAGGGAGATAATGAGGGAATTTACAAGAACTCATATGCAAAATTTAAAGGCAAACAAAAAGCAAAATTAAATGCACATTGCGGTCTTGATTAGTGATAGAATTAGGGAAGAGTGAATATTGTTTAAGAAAACAGGAAGTTTATTAAATTAGCTTTTTCGTAATGTCACCCACTTCTTCTTCTTTTTTTTTCAATAAAAGGATTTGTAATTAAAAGTTCCTTTCAGGGAGATAATAATGAACATTGTGTTGCTTACCAAGTTATGCTCCAGCCCTTTTGTAAATGGATCTGAAAAATAAATGCTGGAATTTCACTTCCGTTGATATCTGTTCTGACCTAGGTTTCCTTAGAAAGTATACAGCACAGTCCCGGCAAACCTCTTTTATTCATATGGCTAGGAATTATTGTCATTCACAGTCTGAAAGGCTTCTCAAACAGTCTTTCAGGGGAATGTTTATAAACACCAACCTTATCTCCCTTGGAATGCTGCCAGAGAACTAATTGCCACATGCAGGGCAAGGCCAAACTTAGCACAGAGTCAAACGGAACTTTCCCAAAGCTGTTACTGACCAGATGAACGAATTGCTCCCTGCAAAAGCTCACGTCCTGTTCACTTCTTTTCTGTGTCTTATGGGAGGGGCCAATCATTTCCAAGCCTTACTCCCAAGTCGACCCTGTTTTCTTAACTGTTCCTGTCTCCTGGCAGCTCTGTGCACGCACACACTGGGAACAGGCTCCCACTGTTCTTCTGCCTTGCTGATGCCAGACTCCAGAGACTCCAGAGGCAGCAAAGAACTACCAGATGGCCTTGGTCCCCTCTCTGCCTCTGGCTCAGAGCCATCATCCGAGCCTTCCCCAGACTCCTGGACTGACCCATGTTCCTCCCCAACCTCCTCACTGTCTGAATCTGCTGCCAAATCTGCTGGCCGCTGGCGGGCCACAACGTAGTGTTTATGCAATGCTTACCAGATGGCTTTGGCCCCTCTCTGCCTCTGACTCAGAGCCCTCATCTGAGCCTTCCCCAGACTCCAGGACTGGCCCATGTTCCTCCCAAACCTCCCCACTGTCCAAATCTGCTGGCAGCTGATGGGCCACAACAATATCTGCTATTCTAATCCATTTTTGCCTTACATGCAAGAGGGAATGGGACCAGCTAACCTTTCAGCCTGTTTTCTTTGAGTTCTCTGGAGTTTCTAATGAGCATATACATTTGATAACCAGTCATTCATTGATTCGTGTATTATTACGTTGTCCTTTATTATTACATCGCCCTTTCTTTTGCCTGTCAGGCTGATGTTAAAAACATAAGATGAATTTGCTGGAGAGAAAAGATGCTTGAACAATTTCATTCTGTGAAATAGGAACTGAAAATGTATGCCTATCGCCCATATTCCCAGTGCACAAATCACCCATTAAAGTACTATTACAGATAAAACACATTTCTCTCTCTAAATTGTTCATGTTCGGCAGATGGCATCGATGTCTGTGTGGATGTGTGTGGGTGCCTGTAAATGTGTATTTTTCATGTAACCCAGGGGTGTTAAACTCAATTTCATTGAGGGCCCCATCAGGACTCTAGTTGACCTCTGGGGGCCGGGCAGGTGTGGCCGACTGGGTGGGTGTGGCCCACTGAGTGGATGTGGCCAGCTTGACACCACTCTCTGGACATGGCCAACTTGGTGGCATGGCCAACTTGACACCACTTCCCTAACTGTTAGCATGTTTCCTCCTTGCATTGGTTAGACCAGGCCGAAGCCATATTGAGTAGACTAGGCCAAAGTGACATGGGCCGGCCCCTTACACTTTCCAGGATGGCCCTGGGGCCAGATCCGACCACATTGTGGGCCGGATCCAGTCCATGGACCTTGAGTTTGACACCCCTGATGTAACTCATGGCACAATAAAGTTTCCTCTAGACATCTACATTTTCCAGAACCCTTCCCATCCTTTACAGGTGCTCCTTGGTTTACAATAACAACTGGGAGCAGAATTTCTGTGGCTAAGCAAGACACTTATTAAATGCCTGATTTTACGACAGTGTTTGTCATGGTTGTTAAGCAAATCACTGTATTTGTTAAGTGAATTACACAGTTGTTTACAGAATCCTCCTTCTCCCATTGATTTTGCTTGTCGGAAGCCAGCTGAGAAGGTCCCAAATGTTGATCATGCGATACCAGGACAGTGCAACTGTCATAAACACATGCTAGCTGCCAAGTATCCGGATTTTAAACAGATAACCATGGGGATACTCCAATGGTGTGAGGATAAGTCATGTCACTTTGCTGTAATTTTGAAGAGTTGCTAAACAAATGGTTGTAAGTTGAGGACTACCCATAGTAACATTAGAAGAGCCTTCAGAACAGAATGAAAGTCTACCTCATCTAAGATTCTGTTCCTACACTGCATCATCAACCCACAACCTAGGGCAGGGGTGTCAAACTCAAGGCCCGGGGGCCAGACTTGGCCCATGGGGTGCTTAGATCCGGCTCATGGGGCCACCCTGGAAACAACGAAGGACTGGCCCACAGTGCCTCTGCCAGTGAAAGCAAAGCTCGCGAGGGCTGCATGCAACCTTCGCAAGCTCCGTTTTCACTGGCAGAGCGGGAGGCCGTCGTAGCTGAAACTGGAGCTCGGGAGCCCGTTTTTGCTGGCAGAGAACTCAGGTCACCACAGGCACCCCTGACACGAGTGACATTGAACTGGCCATGCCCACCCTGACCACATCCACCCCAGCCCGCCGAGGTCAAACACAACCCTGATGGAGCCCTCAATGACATCGAGTTTGACACCTCTGATCTAGGGCTTTAAAAACCTCTTTTAAAAACCGGTGTGCACATGCACGCCAGCCAGCTGATTGTTGGGCACGCATACGCGCTAGAACCCAGAAGTTCAGCTTTTCCGGAGCACGATCCCTTAGCACGCGCGGCAGTGCTGCAAACTGGCCTGTGCATGCGCACAGGCCACCTGATCGTCGGGCATGCATGCATGCTAGAACCCAAAAGTTCAGCTTTTCTGGAGCACGGTCCTGATGAGCGTGTGCACACAACGTTTCCACGCGACCTTTTTGGCACCGAATGTCAAACAGTTCGCCATCACTGTTCTAGAGGATAGGTTGACCCCCCTCTTCTTTGTGGCTCTTTTACCCCTTAGATATTGGAACACTGCTATCATTTCCCCCCGTGCTCCTTCTTTTCATTAAACTAGATGAAAAGACAGCCATTACAGACTGCAAAAGAGAACAACCGGAAAACAATTAACCTTTGGGGTCCTTGGTGTTCTCTGAGCTTGGCTGTTGACATTTCATTACCAAACTATGTCTCATCATTAGTGCTAGAAGGGAGTGGGATTTGCCCAGCGGTGGGTTTCACATTATGTTACTACCGGTTCGCTGCCCGCACGCATGTTCACTTCATGAGTGCACGTGCCCAGTTTGCGCATGTGCCTGCCTTCTGCACCTGCACCTGGCCTTCCGTGCATGTGCTTTGCTCACACGTGCACCTTCCACGTGTGTGCCCAGCCTCAAAAACATACCTAAATAGGATGGCATAGAGCCGGGGTGGGTAGGTGGGCCCACTTGTGATTTCCGCTACCGGTTCAGGTGAATTGGTCCGAACCGGCTGAATACCACCTCTGGGTTTGCCCTCTATTGAAACCCCACTCCCTTCTAGCAGTGATGATGTTGCCTGGTTTGGTGATAAAATGTCTGAAAGAAGACCACCAAGCTCAGAGAGCACCAAGTTCAACCCCGAGTCACACATTTTCCACCTTGTATCAACATTGTTATCACATTCTTTGCTATCCCTCCCCATCCTTTTGATTCCCAGATTTCATGCAGTCCCAGAAAAATTGTGAGATAGAGCTACAGACATAGTCCATATTGCAATCTAGTCTAAAATCCTTGTTCTGATCTACATCTATAGTCTAAAACAGCATAATTGGTACGACTTTCAATGAAATTCTACTCAGATATTCCCCTGGGATCCATTCTTATGTAGGAGCGCTTTTGGCTTCCACATTTTATTTCTAAATAGTCTGATCATCTAAAAAATTGGAACTCAAAAGCCCGTTTAATCTGCATTTCTCATTGATTTTTTTCCCTCCCCCAATTCCTTTTCTTCTTAGCAAGGCAATAGAACAAAAGCAACTGACATTGTTCCGGTTACCAAAGCATAATTCAGTAGATTTTCGTTTTGAAAGGCTACGTTGAAATATTTTTCAGCTGTTACATGCAACAGACCAAAGGAAACCACTTTGATCTATACTTCCCAGAATTGCAAACTCAGTGTCATTGCCCAGATTTTGCTATTAGCTCAAAAATTATCGATATCAAAACGTTAAGATAAAAGTGGGATAAAAATATGCTCCGATGCCAATTTAAATATGGATTTCTTTCTTTTTTTTTTTCCATGTAGATGTTTGAAATAGAAAGCTGCAAACCACAGGTTTTCTAAACTTCTGGATTAAGACTACAGAATGGATATTAATCAGAAATACACTAATTCTTCAGTACCTCTTTCTTAGGTGGCTCAGTGGCTAAGACACTGAGCTTGCTGATCGGAAAGGTTGGCAGTTCAGCGGTTCAAATCCCTAGTACAGGTCTTAAGGAGACCTAAGAAGCCCGGGCAGGCAGGCAAGGAGTGGCTGGGAGGGGAGGGGAGGGTTGAGTAAAGGCCAACAAGGCACCCCTTGATATGGGTGACATCAAGTTGGCCATGCCCACCTAGTCACATGACCACCTAGTCACATGACCACCTAGCCATGCTCACCCAGCCGGTCCTTAAGCAGATCATATTAGTGGTCCACAGGATTTAAAATTATGAATTTAGTGGTCCCTGAGTTCCGAGAGGTTGGTGATCCCTGGTCTACAGTATTAGAAAGATCTGTAGAAAGTACTAAAGTTTGCAGATGATACAACAGTCATTGATCTCATTCGAGATGAGGATGATAAGTCTGCATATAAGAGCTGAACACTCTTAAACCTGTAGAGACGATAGTAGATTTTTAGAAGATGCTGTCTTCTACCAATATTCTTACAATATTGGGAACACGGTATCAATAGCAGTGACCTTCTAGGTTCTAAGAAACTGCCAAGGAGCCATCAGTAAAGAGACAGGCAAGGGACCAGAATATAAACTGGCAGTAAACAGGACTCCTTACTAGCACTGATGATGTTACCTAATTAGGGTAATGAAACATCTGGAAGAAAACAAGCAAGCTCAGAAAACACCAAGGATATCTCATTTCAACCCTGAGCTACAAATATTCTCCTTTTTTGATACTCTGAATCCCATTTCATCTCTCTAGGAAGGATATTGTTGGAATGACCATTGGCCCACGGTGTGATTTCCCTGTATTTTGAAGGAATACGTTTCAGGTTACAGGTAAACAGAGGGGAAGAGAGGCGTTTCCGCACACCTGAATGAAAATTAAAGGGGAATTCTCAAGGAACCCAGTTGTATTTATTGATGTCCTTCGAGCTAAGTCTTTAAAAACACAAGGGTGGGGGGGAAAGCACACAACAAATGCCGTAATTCCAAGGTGCTTCCCTCCCCTCTTTGAAATAATGATACTTTTGCTTTTGCTCAGAGAGTTGGCGTGAAGATGTAGAATTTGCAGGGCATTTGGAGGGTTCTCCGGGAATTTTGAGTGAAGCCAGATAGGATTTGTTTTCTGGAGATTGAGAAGTGTTGATATGAACTGGAGGCAGGGGTGAAATGCTCCCGGTTCGGACCGGATCACCCGATCTAGTAGCGATGGCGGCGGGTGGTTCGGAGAACCGGTAGCAAAAATCCCTGTGCCCCTCCCATGCCCAGCTGAGCTGTGCGATCATCAGAGGCTGTTTTTTTAACTTTTAAAAAGATTTTTTCTACAACCTCTTTGGCCGAAAAAAATCTTTTAAAAGTAAAAAAAAAAAGCCTCTGATGATCACGCGGCTCAGCTGGGATCGTCAGAGGCTTTTAAAAGCATTTTTTCTACAACCTCTTCGGCCGAAGAGGCTGTAGAAAAAAAAATGCCTTTAAAAGCCTCTGATGATCTCAGCTGAGTTGCCTGATCATCAGAGGCTTCTAAAAGCATTTTTTCCTGCAACCTCTTTGGCCGAAGAGGTTGTAGAAAAAATGCTTTTAAAAGCAAAAAAAAAAAAAAAGTTGGCCATGCCCACCCAGTCACATTACCCCCCACTCCCACAAAGCCACGCCCACAGAACTGGTAGTAACAAAGTTTAGATTTCACCCCTGGCCAGAGGTGATATTTAACTGGTTCGTACCAGTTCAGGAGAACTGGTAGCGGAGATCACAGGTGGGACCCATGATCACTAAAAAGCAGTGAGGCCTGCGATCACTAAAAAGTAGAATTTTTAGTGAAACTGGCAAGTTTTCAAATGACCTTGAACACACATAGGTGCTAATTAGTGATGGATGCGGTAAAAAAAAGAAAGGCCAGAATTTTCAATGCTGCCGTTTCAATAAAATTTGTAGATTGCCCTTTATTTTAGAAACCCGACAAAGGCCTGTTTAGACAATCTGATTCCTGACTTCATGAGTTTCAACCAGAATACAGAATCCACCACGTCTCTCTCTCTCTCTTTTTTTTTTCTTAGCTATTTCATCTTTTCTTCCTTACTGTGGTGTTTCCAAAATGCAATCACAAAGATGAACTTGGGCCAGAGTGTAGTTAAAAAATGAAAGCAGTCCCTGCAAATGTTACTCAATGTAATTCGCTCTAATCTTGATTGTAGGAAATACGACTTCTGCAATAGAGTAGTTAATGTCTGGAACACTCTACCTGATCTGCCCCAGCTATGGACCCCAAAGAATGCAGCACACACAAACTCTATACCAAGCTTATTTTACTCAAATAACTCAGTCTTTATCAACCAAAGGCTGTTAATAAACTGTCTTAACAGCCTACCAGAATTCTGAGATAAGGTAACCACAGTCTTACTAGAGTTGGCAGAAAGCCCAGAAGCAATCCAGACACAAAGGAGAGTGAACTAAAGTTGTTCCCTACAGTTTGCTGCAAGTGGCGTTCCTCCTTAAATAGGCTAAGGGACTGGCCAATTAGCCCCAAGCCATACTCTCAAAGAGACCTCCTCCTGAGGAGCCACTCCTGCCTTTTGGCAGCTCTGTGTGCCCGTGCATTGAGAAGAGGCTCCTCCTCTTTGTCCTCTTCACTTATGGGAGCTTCTGGAGGTTCTGAAGGCCCTGGCTGAATCCCTGCCTCTGGCACCACATCTTCTCCAGCCTCCTCATTTTCTGACTCGAGTGCCAGCTGCACAGGCTGCTGGCCCAGCACCACACCAGCCTCCTTGCTGTCAGAATCAGCCACCAGCCGCACAGGCTGCTGACGGGCCACAACACTACCTGAACTTGTTGTTAGTCTCTCTAACCCCCATACCTTTTACCTTAAACTGTCTACCGTGGACCTTTCATGTTTCGTAAGAGGTCCGTAAGGGGGTGTGCATAAGCGCGCCAGCGTGCTTATCGTTCCTGTCCTACTGTCCCCATTTATATGTAATCATTCTATGTGTTTATGGCTATGTTTTGCTTATTTATATCCTTTTATTTGTGCCAATTTTTTTTTTCATGTATCCAGGACTATGTCTATACTGTTACTTATTTCCTTGTACTCGTTGACAAATAAATAAATGAATGAATAAATAAATAAAGAATGAATGAATGAATGAATAAATAAATAAATAAATAAATAAATAAATAATGAATGAATGAATGAATGAATGAATAAAATAAATAAATAAATAAGTAAATAATAAATAAATAAATAAATAAATAAATAAATAAATAAATAAATAAATAAATAAATGTCTTCCATACCATCATATGCCTGCCTGCTTCTCTTTAGAATTGGGCAGTCAACACAACACATCTTGAAAAAAAGTTGTGAAACTGAATTTGGTAGAACATATTCTGACCCTGACGTGGCTTCTGGATAACTGGAATGCTGTGCATGTTTTGTTTTTGTTTTTTTAAATTGATTTATATGCCTCCCTTCTCCGGAGACTCAGGGCGGCTTACAATGCATTAAGCCAGTGGTTCTCAACCTTCCTAATGCCGCGGCCCTTTAATACAGTTCCTTATGTTGTGGTGACCCCCAACCATAAAATTATTCCTAAGACCATTGAAAATATGTGTTTTCCGATGGTCTTAGGCGACCCCTGTGAAAGGGTCATTCGACCCCCAAAGGGGTCCCGACCCACAGGTTGAGAACCACTGCATTAAGCAATAGCCTTCCTACTTTTGTATATTTATACAAAATCAATTTATTGCCCCCACAATCCGGGTCCTCATTTTACCTACCTTAGAAAGGATGGAAGGCTGAGTCAACCTTGAGCCTGGTGAGATTCGAACTTGCAGTAATTGCAGGCAGCAGATGTAAGTGGATGTTAATTAGTCTGCTGAGCCACCAGAGCTTTGGGTGGCTGTCCTTCTATAATATTTACAAATCATGGGCAATCACTTAAATATGAGCCAGCAGTGTGTGACAGCAGCCAAAAAAGCTAATACAATCCTTGTTTGTATACACAGAGGCATAGAATCAAAATCATGTGGAGTATTAGTACCGCTTTATAAATCCTTAATAAGGCCACACCTGGAATGAACTGAATCCAGTTTTGGTCACCACATTACAAAAAGGATGCTGAGCCTTTGACCAAAAGTGCAAAGAAGAGCAACTATGATGATTAAAGGGCTGGAGACAAAAAAATATATGAAGAATGATGGCAGGAATTGGGTATGGCCAGTCTAGAGAAAAGAAGGACTAGGGATGACATGATAGAAGTGTTCCAGTATTTGAGAGGCTGCCACAAAGAAGAGGGAGTCAACCTATTCTCCAAAGCACCTGAAGGCAGGACAAGAAACAATGGATGGAAACTCATCAAAGAGAGAAGCAACCTGGAATTAAGGAGAAACTTCCTAACAGTGAGGACAATTAACCAGAGGAAATGCTTGCCTTCAGAAGTTGTGGGTGCTTCATCACTGGAATAGAGTTGGAAGGGACCTTGGAGGTCTTCTAGTCCAACCCCCTGCCCAGGCAGGAAACCCTACACCACTTCAGACAAATGGTTATCTGACATCTTCCTAAAAACTTCCAGTGTTGGAGCATTCACAACTTCTGGAGGCAAGTTGTTCCACTGGTTAATTGTTCTAAATGTCAGGAAATTTCTCCTTAGTTCCAAGTTGCTTCTCTCCTTAGCTTGCCTTAAGGGAAGAAGAGGGTTCAAAGGCAATTAGAATGGAGAGTCCTTTGTATTTTTAGTTGCCATTTCAGAAGAGAAACTTTTTTTAAAAAACACTTTATTAAACTTTTATTACATTAAAAACATAAAAAAACTATACCACTCAACAACAGCTATTTGTGGTATTTTTCTTGTGACAGTAATTCGTGTGTTATTTACAAAAATTAAATTGTGCGTATTTACATTCTTATTTTTTCTATTACTTATACTTAATAACTATCTATCTTTAACCTATCTCCGTTCTATCCAGTTATACACATTGTAAAATATCGATGCCTTTTTATCTTTTAAACTCAGTGTTAATTTGTCCATTTCTGCACAATTCATGACTTTTTGTATGACCAGTTTCTCTGCAGTGTGCATGGACATTTCCAACATTGAGCGAAGGCCATCCTGGCAGCAGTTAGTATGTGTAGTACTAGATATTTTGTGTTCTTCACATATATATATATATATATATATATATTTGAAGATCCCCAATAGGAATAGTTCCGGTTCTAAATCTACTTGTTCGCTAGTAATTTCCTGTAGCCAATCTTTAATTTTAAGCCAATATTTTCGAGCCTCAGGGCAGGACCACCACATATGGTAGTATGTTCCCTCTTTCCTTTTACATTTCTAACTTATGGGGCTCATTTTAGGGTATATTTTTGCTAATCTCGAAGGGGGTAAGTTCCACCTGTAAAACATTTTATATGCGCTTTCTTTATATGCTGCTGATTTTGTTAGTTTATGGTTTCTGTTCCATATATTCTCCCAGTCTGATAGTTTTATATTGTGTCCAATATTTTGACCCCATGCAATCATGCATCCTTTCACTACTTCTTCCTCCATTTCTACTTCCAGAAGATATTTGTAAATTTTAGTAATATTTTTTTTTGTGTGGTCCTAATAAAATTTTGTCTAATTGTTGTGGTTTAAGATACATTCCATAATCTTTTGTATCTTGTTTATATCGGTTTTGTAATTGGAGATAAGCCCACCATTCAGAAGAGAATCTTTTATCAATGAATCAAAGAGCATTTAACCATTGTTGTTTTTTCTTCAATTTGCCCGATAGTTACTCTTGGGCTCTTTGTTTGTGAGGTGGCAATATATAAAATGGCATCTAGATAAGCTGAGTTTTGAAGCTGCCATTTATCTAACAACAAAGGATCATGAATTGCATTTGAAAGGCACGGTGAAGGCAGAGTTGGAGCTTTCCAAAAGACAAGTAAATATGACTTTCAGCTTGAAAGCATACAACTTGGTGTGTACAATTGGGAGTATGGAATTTTGGCCAAGACCATCTGCTTTTCCTTTTTTGTGACCTTGACAGGTGGCAGTAAAACTACGTGTCCAACAACCATATGGTCCCAAGTATCAAAAGAAAAGTGCTGCCAGGTTTATTTGCTTTGTCGGTGAGTCTTGAGAGATGATATTATAGGAGTTTATAGTCTACCACATTTGGTTTAAACGGTTTAAATTTTAATGAGTTGGAATATTTGGGTGGATGGAGGAGGTGGTCAGTTATCTCCATCCTCAATGCTTCTCCAGCCCAGCATAAGAAATTGGATTTTACAAATGATGATACATCACCAAATGAGGTGAAGACTCATAACGGAGGTGGTATTCAGCTGGTTCATACTGGTTCGAACGAACCCGTAGCAGAGAACGTGGGCAGGCCCACCCACCTGCCCCGGCCACCTATACCGTTCTATTTAGCCACATTTTTGAGGTTGGGTGCATATGCAGAAGGTGCACATGCAAGCAAAGCACATGCATGAGCAAAGCACATGCACAAGCAAAGTGCATGCACAAGCAAAGCGCATACACAAGCAAAGAACATGCATGAGCAAAGAACATGAATGAGCAAAGTGCATGCATGATCACAGCGCATGCGTGAGCAAAGCGCATGCACGAGCAAAGCGCATGTGTGAGCAAAGAACATGCACGAGCAAAGCACATGCACGAGCAAAGCACATGCACGAGCAAAGCGCATGTACGAGCAAAGAGCATGCACGAGCAAAGCTCATGTGTGAGCAAAGTGCATGTACGAGCAAAGCGCATGTGTGAGGAAAGCACATGCGTGAACAAAGCGCATATGTGAGCAAAGCACATGCACGAGCAAAGCGCATGCACGGAAGCAAGTATGCGCATGGTGAACTGGTAACAATATGTGACACTCACCTCTGTGTATGTTATGATAAGTTCACACTCTAGGAAATCTCACTGATTTGTAGGACCATCATTTAACCCTTTTCTGGAGATGACAACTCCATCAGATCAATCATCACAAGGCTACTAGCAATATTTGCATATAAGAGCTTCTCCTTGTTCATTATTTAAATATCTTATTGTTATTATTATTTATTATCAAGGTTGACTCAGCCTCCCATCCTTCTGAGGTCGGTAAAATATGGACCTAGATTGTTTGGGGGAAAGAGGCTGACTCTTTAAACCTCTTAGAGAGGGCTTTAAAAGAACTGTGAAGCAGCATATAAGTCTAAGGACTATTGCTATTTCTGCATGATAATTTCAAGATATAAGTTTGTAGGAGAAGGTATAATTTATGGTGAAGACTTTGGCCCAGGTAACATTAAAGAAAAAATTCCCATTAATTGGTGCAGTATAGTATCAATACAATAGCCAATATTAGTTTTGTGGCCCGCCAGCTGCCAGCAAAGCTGGCAGTAGTCTTGGACAATGAGGAGGTTGGGGAGGAACTTGGGCCAGTCCTGGAGTCTGGGGAACGCTCTGATGGATGCTTTGTGTCAGATGCAGAGATAGAGCTAAGACCATCCAACATTTCCCAGCCACTGGAGAGGCAGCTGCCTTTGGAGGCTGATATGAGTGAGGAGGAAGAGCAGCTGGGGCCTGTTGCAGATGCACGTATGTGCAGAGCAGTTAGGAGAGGAGAACAACTGAGGACAAGGAGTTGACTCGGGAAGCAAAGCACAGGTGGATGCTGAATGGCCCCTCCCCGGCTGGGGAATAAATAGAAGGAAAGGGGAATGGTGGTTGTAGAAGACAACCGTTCGGATTTCTGAAGATTTGGCTCATCGTGTTTCATGCCACAGAGACTGCTTGCTAGAACTTAATTTGCAGCTTTGCGGCTGGGAGCTCACGGCCTGGCAATTATTATTCTGTCCTTTTTTGGGATTGTATCCCAGTACTGCTTTTCCTATTCTTTCATTGACTATGAAGGCTACTCCATTTCTTCTGAGGGATTCTTGCCCGCAGTAATATGCCTGATGTTTATCTGAATTAAATTCACCCATTCCTGTCCATTTTAGTTCGCTGATTCCTAAAATGACAATGTTCAGTCTTGTCATCTCTTGTTTGACCATGTCCAGCTTGCCTTAATTCATGGATCTGATATTCCAGGTTCCTATGGAGTATAGATCTTTACAGCATCGGACTTTCCTTTCACCACCAGATGCATCCACAGCTGAGCATCCTTTCGGTTTTGGCCCAGTCACTTCACTCTTTCTGGCGCTACTAGTACTACTTTGTTGTGGCCCGTCAGTGGCCTCTGCAGTTAGTAGCTGATTCTGACAGTGAGGAGGCTGGTGTGGTGCTGCGCCAGCAGCCTGTGCAGCTGGTGCTCGAGTCAGACAATGAGTAGGCTGGAGAAGATGTGATGCCAGAGGCAGGAATTCAGCCAGGGCCTTCAGAACCTCCAGAAGCTCCCATAAGTGAAGAGGAAGAAGAAGAGGAGCCTCTTCTCGATGCACGAGCACGCAGAGCTGTTAAAAGGCAGGAGTGGCTCCTCAGGAGGAGGTCTCCTCGAGAGTAACGCATGGAGCTAATTGGCCACTCCCCTAGCTTATTTAAGGAAGGATGACGACTGATGCAATTTGCAGGAAACAACTTCATTCATATTTCTTCGCGTCTTGATTCCAGAAACATTTGATTCGGCTCTTGTTTATCTCTTGTCAGTTTTCCTGCAAATTGCTTCTGGGCATTCTGCCAACCACAGTAAGATAACTGTTATCTGAAATACTGTGCCTCAGAATTGAGTTATTATTCTTTGGATTCTTGTCGGCTGTTAATGAAGTTAAATTAACAGTCTTTGTTCAGAAAAGACTGATTTAAACTGTACTTGTGTTTGAACAACTACTAAGAAAGCTCATTAGTAGTTCTTAATTAGTAAACTAAGGTTTGTACAGACTTTGTGTGTGCTGCTTTCTTTGGGGTCCATAGCTGGGGTATGTTGTGGCTCCGTTACCTGAGCCTGTGTCATCGGCAGGAGAGGACTCTGAGAGTGAAGAAGAGGAGTTGGCAAAGCCTCCCTCTCCAGGACCCTCCTCTCTGGCAATGCCTTCGATGTCCGCCGAAGGGCAAGAGATAGGGCCGGGACCAAGCATGTCCACGCAGCCACAGATGGACAGTGATGAGGGTAATGAGTCTTGGCTGGATCCACGCCAGCGTCGCAGAGATAAGCACGCGCAACAGAAGAAAAGGCGTGCCCGAGATTAGGCTGAGTCACTGGACCACACCCCACAGGATATAAAAGGGAGCGTGGTGGCCAGTCAAACCTTGTGACGAACAAAGCTAAAAGCTTCCACGCCATTCTGCATTGCCGGACTTTTGCTGGATTATCTCTGGACTTGATTGACTCCATAATTATTGAACTGTTTCTTTTGGTGTAGCAGGAGTGGGGAGAAGTTATTTCTCCTCTTCGTAAATAATAAACTCTTGGCAGGCAGCCACTAGGTTGTTGCCAAGTTCCGTTATCATAAGGTTTTCATGGCAAAGATCCTGGAGTGGGTTGCCATTTCCTTCTCCAGTGGATCATGTTTTGTCAGAACTCTCTGCTATGACCTGTCCATCTTGGGTGTCCCTGGACAGCATAGCTCATAGCTTCATTGAGCTTCGCCACGAGACAAGGCAGTGATCCATGAAAGGGAACAAACAGTATTCATTCATGATTCATGTTACTTACTTACTTTTATTACTTTATTTATCTACAAGTAAATAAAGGAAAGAATGAACAGAGCCCTAAGATTAACTGTAGGTTGGAAGCATATCTTATTTTGTGCCTTATGAGATAAAAGCCTAATGATGTTTTGATTCGTGTGGAGTTTTTTTAAAAAAACCGAGTCTTGAATATAAGAAAATAGCTTTGCTACTTTTTCTAACAGCTTTCTTTTATTTTTCTTTTATTTATTTATTTTCTTTTTGGAGTTTTTAAACACGCTCTTCTGGAATATGGGGGAGGAAAAGAACTTTTGAAATCACATCAGCCCTAGCGTGATTAACTTAACTCTAACCCTAGTCTTGGTACCGGTATGGATTGAAAGCAACAGTAAGGAAAGTGAATAATTAACAGGATCCCAGTGCATTATAGTTTGGAAGCAAACCTTGCTTTGTTCATTGTGAAGTAAATGTTAAGCCTAATGGCTTTTAAATGTTTGTGGAGTTTTTTTTGAACTCAACACCTTGAATGCAGAAAATTGCCTCTATTCCAAAGTATTAGGGGAGATTCCTTTGCTCGAAGCACATTCTCATCCTTACATTTACACCATAAAAACTGCAATATGTAGTTTAGTAACTGGACCCTCCTCCTCCTCCTCCTCCTCCTCCTCCTCCTCCTCCTCCTCCTCCTCTTCTTATAAAGATAATTAGAAAACCGGAGCTGCTCGAATACCACTTTAGATTGAACTGAAAAGGGAAACAACAGGAGAGAGGGGAAGGAGCAGAGAGAGAGGAAGGGAGAAGAGAGAGGAGAAAGAAGAAAGGGAAAAGGAAAGAAAGAAAAGGGAAGGGAAAGAGGAGCAGAGGAGAAGGTTAGAAAGAGGGAAGAAGAGAGGAGTGGGGGAAGAGAAAGGGAAGAAGGAAAGAGAAGGAGAGGAAGAACGAAGGAAGTAGGAGGAGAAAGAGGAAGGAAGAGAAGGGGAGGAGAAGAAGAAAGGTTGGAGTAAAAATGAAAAATGAAACTTAAAAGAAAAGATGAATGAAAAATGATGGAAATGACTGTACATGTAAATGTGTTTATGAGAAATAAAAATAAAAATAAAACTTTTTTTAAAAAAATAATGTTTGTTCTTGCCCTACAGCTGTTCCTAGATCTGTGTCGGCAGACTTGGGGCAGGCATATGTCTGTTGAAAGGATGAGGAAACGGGACAAAGCTAGAATTCTAATGAGGAGTTTTCACATATGCCTAATTTAAACCGTGGTAGCAGCGTGACCCTCATATGCCTTGCATAATACTCTGTTTGCTGAAATATGCCAGCTAAATGTCAACAAACCATTGATGCCCCCTCTAGCAACCTTAACCATTAATCTGCTACTTTTCAGGTATCCGCATCTGAAATCTGGGAGCTTCGAGCATCTGTTTAGTGCTATTAAGCAGCTGCATAAATGTCATTTTCTTAAGCACGGAGGAATTGTTTGTACTTTTTAATGCCAACCCAGGATATATTTTTTCCCCCCTTTAGGAAAACAACGACAACAACATTCATCAGCCAAATCTTAATTCCTTTGCTGTCAGCAACTTGTTTGATCAATAAACTTATGCAAATTACCCCCCTCACAAATTATTCTGATACATTTTTTGCTGCAAAATGTTATCAGAAGGGCTGATTTTCTTTGCTTTTCTTGCTTTCTCCTGTGGTTCTGCCCCTACTTACTGTTCGGTAATTCCTTTCAAACTCTGAAATGTTTCCCTTCCTTTGTAAATATTCCTGAATGTTAGCTAAAACAATCTGCTGCAAGTCATCTTAGAAAAAATAGAATAGAATAAAATAGAATAGAATAGAATAGAATAGAATAGAATAGAGTAGAGTAGAGTAGAGTAGAATAGAATAGAATAGAATAGAATAGAATAGAATAGAATAGAATAGAATAGAATAGAATAGAATAACAGAGTTGGAAGGGACCTTGGAGGTCTTCTAGTCCAACCTCCTGCTTAGACAGGAAACCCTACACCACTTCAGACAAATAGTTATCCAATCTCTTCTTAAAAACTTCCAGAGTTGGGGAATTCACAACTTCTGGAGGCAAGTTGTTCCATTGATTAATTGTTCTCACTGTCAGGAAATTTCTCCTTAGTTCTAAGTTGCTTCTCTCATTGATTGGTTTCCATCCATTGCTTCTTGTCATGCCCTCAGGTGCTTTGGAGAATAGCTTGACTCCCTCTTCTTTGTGGCAGCCCCTGAGATATTGGAAGACTGATATCATGTCACCCCTAGTCCTTCTTTTCATTAAACTGGAACATACCCAGTTCCTGCAGCCCTTCTTCATATGTTTTAGCCTCCAGTCCCCTAATCATCTTTGTTGCTCTTCTCTGCACTCTTTCTAGAATCTCAACATCTTTTTTACATCGTGACGACCAAAACTGAATGCAATATTCCAAGAGTGGCCTTACCAAGGCATGATAAAGTGGTATTAACACTTTATCATGCCTTGGTAAGGCCACACTTGGAATACAGCATTCAGTTTTGTTCGCCACGATGTTTTCTTTATCCTTTTAGATTTTTTTTCCTTTCCTTTTCTTTTATGTTTCACTTCAATTTGATGGGCCTTGTTCATCTTTCCTAACAAGGGCGCTTGTTTAACAGAACTGGTGTGACCATATTTGCCTTGACGTATAGGCTTTTTTCAAAACTTCTGAAAATATTATAATTGATTGCTCCTGATCGGGTTGAACAGAACTATCCCAAGTGTTTGAGGAATTTCTAAGTGCTATTGCTCTATTCCTCAGATTAGCTCAAACAAAGGTATGTTCAACTCCTGGTCACTTCCTAGAAGTGTTTAACTGTTTTTCTTGGAAGCCATGGTGATGCAGTTTGGTACTGTCATATCCTGGGATGTTTTTTGAACATCCCAACGTAGTCTGGAGATTTTTCTAATTATTATTAAAATAAAGCTGGAAGGGACCTTGGAGGTCTTTGTGAGATTATTCATGAACTGGCAGAGACATGGTAACAAGGTCAAGCAATGAATAGGCATAGAAACTAAATCAGCCAGTTGGGAGCTGAGACAGACTCGAGCCAACGCATGTCTTAGTCTGCAGCTTCTGAGTCTGTGCAGAGAATTGAACCAGAAACTAAGCAGTCTGTGTGTGCTTGTCTGCTCTGCTGAAATGAAACTAACTGTTCTCTCCTGTCTTGTGTTCTGCCTGTAACTTCTACCATGTTGAAGAATCAACTATTGGTATTGTAAAATTTATTTCATCTGTTACTGTGTATATAAAGAAGTTGATGAATCCAGCGGAATCAGTTATCTGTGTGTGCTTCTGGATTTGATTTTTGCAAAAAACTCTGATAGTCTTCTAGTCTAATCCTCTGCTCAAAGGAAGTTATACATCTTCAAAAAAAAAAAAAACCAGAAAGTCCCAGTTGCCTTTTGAAAAAGAACCTTTGGGACAAAAAGTTGGGGAAGGAAGGAAAAAGGGAAATAAATAAAAGCATTACGTTGAATCTCAAGTTAGATAAAGGATGCATAGAGGTATGGATGGCCTGATAGAGGACAGGTAAATATTTAAGCCATTGTTACCTACTACATTTTATCTGGTTGGACAGAATTTTGGATTTCAGCAAGTGTACTTTTTGGGAGATTAGCAAATAGTAACAAACAGAATGAATGAAATTGTTTTTTTTTTTTTTTTTGAAAAATTGAAACTAGTAAATGTCAAAGGCTGTAATAGAGATAGATTTTTGTTTGTTTCAAAGGAGCTTGAAATAACAAATCAGTATATATTTAGAAGCCAGTTCCGCCTCCTTAATGATTTTTTTTTAAATTTGATTTATATGCCGCCCTTCTCCGGAAACTCAGGGCGGCTTACAGTGCGTTAAGCAATAGCCTTCATACTTTTGTATATTTATACAAAGTCAGCTTATTGCCCCCACAATCTGGGTCCTCAATTTACCTACCTTAGAAAGGATGGAAGGCTGAGTCAACCTTGAGCCTGGGGAGATTTGAACTTGCAGTAATTGCAGGCAGCAGAATGTTAATAACAGGCTATTAGTCTGCTGCGCCACCAGGCTTTAATTACATGATAAAAGAAACGGTTCTTGTAGACTTATTGGAGTTACCTAAGAATGAGTTGTGAAAACAACATTTGCTTGTTGTGGACTTCCAGGAAGTGTTGCAGTCTTAGACACCATGCCTACGAGGCATTCTTGCTCTTTTCAGATATGTGTTTCAATAATTACTACAACTAAAAGTGCTGTTTCTTTATAGATTGTGTTCAGATTGAGATTGATGTTGCAACTCAGTTGGGCTCAAAAGGCAAAGCAGATCTGAAAGTTGACAAAGACTCACAGCCTTCCCTAGGCTGACCTACAGATTAGATGGAATGAGGTTCAGCACGAAGACGTTCTTCTCCCTGCCCAAAACTTCTCCAACGTCTTCACACCAATCTGTTCAAGAGCTTGAAACGAGAGCTTTCTCCTTTTGGAAAATGAATAGTTATTTTTATCAGATCCCTATGATTGGATTTCCTTGAGTAAAGCCAATTTGTCTTACGCTGCCTGTAAAATTAGACACATTCTGAATGTCCACTAATGAATCTGCCGTCTATTGTACCATTCTCATCCCACTTTTGGGTGCTTTTTATTCGTATTTTATTTTTATCACGTTTTATTTTAAGCTCTAGCCTGTGACTAAAACAAATTCTTCCTCTCTTTTTCTCCCCCTCCCTCTCTTCCATCCCTCTCCCGCTCCCTTAGGCATAAAACAAAAAGGGAAATAGCCACCAAGGATCCTGGCTGTTCAGCAGAGGTGACTTTTGCAGAATCAAACACGGTTTACAGAGACGTCAAGAAAACTATGTAAATTAAAATTTCTGTTAGGGCTATTATGTCTCATTCCTAGCAGTGTTTTATTTAAAGAGTTCTTCACAGTATTTGAGATTAGAAGCGATTTTATTTTTAAAATGCTGGCAGCAGAATCAGACAGTGAGGAGGCTGAGAAAGAACATGGGCCAATCCTGGAAGCTGGGGAAGGCCCGGATGAGGGCTCTGCGTCGGAGGCAGAGATGGGGCCAAGGCCATCTGGGAGTTGTGTGCGGACTTTGGAGCAGGGGTGGGTTCTAAATTTTTTTACTATTGGTTCTGTGGGCATGGCTTATTTTGTGGGTGTGGCTTGGAGGTCATGTGACTAGGTGGGCATGGCTAGCTGGTCAGAGTCATTTCTGGAAGGTCCTCGCACTTACGACCAGTCCTCGCACTTACGACCTGACTCATTTGTTTGCTTTTAACACTGATCAGCTGTAGGACGGCCCTTTGAAGCCCCGCGGCAAGAGTTTAAACAGTTTTTTTCCCTCTAGTCATCCGCTGGGACTCAGGAGGCAGCAATAGATTGGGGGTGAGACCAAATAAAAGGTAAGAATAACGTGGGTGGATGGGGGCGTGGGAGGGCGCGGGGGGGAGAACCAATTCAGTGACGTCATATCATCACCGCTACCGGCTCATCCGAACCGTACCGAACCGGGAGGAACCCACCACTGCTCTGGAGCCTCCAGAGTTGGACATCAGTGAGGCAGAGTGTGTGCATGCGCAGAGTTGCCAGAAGGCAAGAACAGTTAAAACAAAAGGGACGACTCGGGAGTAAGGCTTGGAGATGATTGGCCCCTCCCATAAGACATAAAGGAGGAGCAAAGGCACGTGAGCCTTTGCAGGAAGCAACTTTGTTTGTTCTGGTCGGTTTAAATTCTGAAGCTCCGTTTGGCCTCGCAAAGTTAATTGCCAATTAGGACTTGGCAATGTGTCAAGGGAGATAAAGGTGGGTGCTTATCAGCCTTATCCCGAAGGACTGTGGCAGACTTCTGTCGGACTCTTTACAACTATTTGTGACTCAACTGTGAATGAACAGAATGAGAATGAACAGGCTGTGAATGAACAGAATTCACAGCCATTGAAATATAAAGAGGGTTTTGGGGGACTAATTGTGTGCTTTTTACTGTCTCAGGAAGTCTAGGTCAGAACAGATGCATCATATGCCAATACCCTGCTCAGGCAGGAAACTCTATACCAAAATGGTTGTCCAATCTCTTCTTAAAAACTTCCAGTGTTGGGAGCATTCACAAGTTCTAGAGGCAAGTTCTAGAGGCAAGTTCTAGAGGCAGGTTGTTCCACTGATTAATTGTTCTAACTGTCAGGAAATTTCTCCTTAGTTCTAAGTTGCTTCTCTCCTTGATTAGTTTCCACCCATTGCTTCTTGTCTTGCCTTCTGGTGCTTTGGAAAATAGGTTGACCTGTCTGTGTGGCAGCCCCTGAGATATTAGAATACTGCTATCCTGTCACCCCTAAGTCCTTCTTTTCATTAAACTAGATAGCAAAGCAAGAGTTAATTTGAAATGGAAGACAAACAGACTATTTGGTGCTTGAAAAGGCAAATAATACTATCTTTGCTGCAGTTCCAAAAAAAAAAATAAAAAAATCTATACACAAACAGGGAATAAATTGCCTGACTTCCTAAACATGAGAATTTCCAAGTAGCTTTCAAACGGGGAGCAAATTCTTCCGTTTGGACAGATATATCATTCTACTTGGAAATCCACAGGCTGATTATTGGGCATTAGAAGAGGAGAAACGCTTTCCATACAAAGATAATCGTAAAGGAAGCCGCTGGGTTAATCTCCGAGGTGTGCAATTTTCCTTTGTTGGGGAAAGGATTTGCTTGCCAGAATATTTAAGAATTCAAAGATTGCATCATTAAAGAAAGGAAGCTGATAAATGTCCCCATTTTACCTTTCAAGAATCTCCCTCTCTCCTTTTCATAAATGTGGGTGTGACGATCAGGGGAGAAATTCACTTACTGTCCCTACCGGTTCGCAAATGTGTCTGCGTACGGATGCACCCAGCCTTCCGCGCATATGCTTTGCTGGCACATACACCTTCCTCACATGTGCCCAGCCTCAAAAACAGGCCTGAATAGGATAGCATAGAGCCGGGGCAGGTGAACGGGGCCACCCGCGATTTCTGCAACCGGTTTGGGCGAACTGGTCCGAACCGGCTGTATACCATCTCTGGTGACGATGTCTAATAACAAAGCTCGGATGTGAACTTGCGTGAAACAAAGTACAGTTGGACAGAAATTCCCCCCCCACACACACTTCTTTTGCTAATATTCCTGATCTCTGCTGCAGAAGAAAACAACTTACTGCACTTCAGAGTGGTATGGCAAAGAAACAGAAGGCCATCTGTGCTGTTAAGAATAAATGTAGTCCACGCAAAATAACACATTTTTGGAGATGATGGAAGGGGGAGTTTGTCTCGCTTAATTTTCTTAGAACATAGAATCATCGGGCTGGAAGGGACCTTGAAGGTCTTCTAGTCCAACCCGTTACTCAAGGCAGGAGACCTTATGCCATCCCGATTCAACGGTTGTCTGGTCTATTTTTGAAAACCTCTAGTGATGGAGCATCCATAACTTTGTGAGGCAAGCTATTCTGCAGTGGGTTTCCAATATTCTTATCATTGATTAGCTGGCCACACGCACACTATCGCTTCACATGCTTGCCTTCCGTGCATACGCCCAGCCTCAAAAATTTGCCTAAATAGAGCCATTTAGGCCCCACCGGTGATCTACGAACTGGCTGAATACCACCTCTGAAGCTGTTCCATTGATTGATTGATTGATTGATTGATTGATTGATTGATTGATTTATTGATTTATTTAATTTCTATACCGCCCTTCTCCAACAGGACTCAGGGCAGTGAACAGTCATGGTAAAACATAACATATAAAATTTAAAAGCAATGTAAAAAAACATTAAATAATTTTGGCTATCCATTTAAAACAACCCGGATTAAAACCAATTACAAATTAAAACCGAAGGGATGGGATCAAGCCAGCCCGGCTAAGTGAATAAGATGTGTTTTCAGGGCCCGACGAAAAGTCCGGAGGTCTGGTATCATGCGTATCTCTGGGGGTAGGTCATTCCAGAGGGCAGGTACCGCCACAAAGAAGGCCCTCCCCCTGGGGGTTGCCAGCTGACATTGTCTGGCCGACGGCACCCTGAGGAGTCCCTCTCTGTGGGACCGTACTGGTCGGTGGGAGCCTATTGGCGGCAGAAGGCGGTCTCGTAAATACCCCGGCCCTAAGCCATGGAGTGCTTTAAAGGTGGTCACCAACACCTTGAAGCGCACCCTG
Source organism: Pantherophis guttatus (assembly GCF_029531705.1). The sequence continues at coordinate 4,061,026 of NW_026844029.1, read as the reverse complement.
AAGACCACAGGAAGCCAGTGCAGCTCGCACAGGAGAGGTGTCACATGGGAGTGCCCCATCGCTCCCATAATCCCCCATGAGGCCACATTCTGGACCAACTGGAGCCTCCGGGTGCACCCCAAGGGGAGCCCCATGTAGAGAGCATTGCAGTAGTCCAGACGGGAAGTGACGAGTGCTTGAGTGACCGTGCGTAGGGAGTCCCGATCTAGAAAGCGACGCAACTGGCGTATCAGGCGAACCTGATAAAAAGCCCCCCAATGAATTGTTCTCTCTGTCAGAAAAATTTCTACATTTGGCTCCATCATTAACAAGCTTCCATGCATTACTTCTTGTCCTGCGCTCTGAGGCTTTCGCATATAAGTCATCTCCTCATTTCTGCGATAGCTCCTCAAGTATTAGAAGATCATTATCATCCCCTTCCCCCAATCCTTCACTTTGATAGGCTAGACATACCTAGTTCCCTCAATCATTTATCATACAATTTGATCTCCAGATGCTTTATCATCTTCGTTGCTCCCCTCTGCACAGTTTCTAGAGCAGGGATGTCAAACTCGATTTCATTGAGGGCCACATCACGGTTGTGTTTGACCTCGATGGCTGGGGTGGGCATGGCCAGGGTGGACATGGCCAGCCTGATGTCACTCATGTCGGAGGTGCCTGTGGTGGCCCGAGCACTCTGCCAGCGAAAACGGGCTCCTGAGCTCTGTTTTCAGCTGCAACAGCCTCCTGCAGCCCGCTGCCAGCAAAAACGGAGCTCGGAGTGGCCGTGTGTGCCCCCCACAGGCCCCAATTTTGACCGCGACAGCCTCCTGCAACCCTCTGCTTATGAAAACGGAACTAATTTTCACTGGCAGAGGCATTGACTACTGCAATGCTCTCTACATGGGGCTCCCCTTGAGGAGCACCCGGAGGCTCCAGCTGGTCCAGAATGCGGCCGCGCGGGTGGTTATGGGAGCGACGTGGTGCTCCCATGTGACCCCCCTCCTGCGCGAGCTGCACTGGCTCCCGGTGGTCTTCCGGGTGCACTTCAAGGTTTTGGTTACCACCTTTAAAGTGCTCCATGGCATCAGACCGGGGTATTTACGAGACTGCCTTCTGCTACCAATAGCCTCTCACCGACCAGTATGCTCCCATAGAGAGGGGCTCCTCAGGGTGCCATCGGCCAAACAGTGTTGACTAGCAGCCCCCAGGGGGAGAGCCTTCTCTGTGGGGGCACCCGCCATCTGGAACGAGTTCCCCCCAGAGATATGGAGGATCCCGGACCTGCGCACGTTTCGTCGTGCTCTCAAAACTTTTTTATTTCAGCAGGCTGGGCTGGCCTAACTCTCCTCTTTTAAATTTTTAATTCGTGATTTTATAAATTGGGTGTTTTAATCTGTGTTTCGGCCAAAATATTTAATAATTTTAAGGGATTTTTAATATTTGTATTATCTGTATTTTATCTTGGCTGTTCACCGCCCTGAGTCCTTCGGGAGTAGGGCAGTATAGAAATTTGATTAATAAATAATAAATAAATAAATAAATTGCAGTCTGATCTTTTGCTGTTTCCAGGGTGGCCCTGCAGGCCAGATCTAAGCACCCCATGGGCAGGATTCAGCCCCCAGGCTTTGAGTTTGACATCCTTGTTCTAGAGTCTCAGCATATTTGTTTGTTTGTTTGTTTGTTTATGTATCTTGGAACTGGATGCAATATTCCAAGTGTGGCCTCACTACTGCAGTATAAAGCGGCATCATCACTTCTCCTGACCTTGATGCTAGCCCTCTGTTGATGCAGCCTAGGATTGCGTTGGCTTTTTTGGCAACTGCAGCACATGGCTGGCACACGTAAGTGGTGCTTTACTAGGATACCTAGAACTCTCTCACAGGTAGTACTGTTGAGCCAGGTACTATTATTTTATACCCTGTATCAGTGGTGAAATTCAAATTTTGTTTACTACCAATTCTGTGTGTGTGGCTTGGTGGGTGTGGCAAGGGAAGGATACTGCAAAATCTCCATTTCCTCCCCACTCCAGGGGAAGGATACTGCAAAATCTCCATTTCCTCCCCACTCCAGGGGAAGGATACTGCAAAATCTCCATTCCCACCCCACTCTGGGGCCAGCCAGAGGCTGTATTTGCCGGTTCTCCGAACTACTCAAAATTTCCGCTACCGGTTCTCCAGAACCTGTCAGAATCTGCTGAATTTCACCCCTGCCCTATATCTTGGCTTTTCCTGCCTGGCGCAGTGGTTAGAATGCAACACTGCAGGCTACTTCTGCTGACTGCCGGCTACCTGCAATTTGGCCATTCGAATCTTACCAGGCTCAAGGTTGACTCTGCCTTCCATCCTTCTGAGATCGGTAAAATGAGGACCCAGAGTGTTTGAGACAATATGCTGACTCTGTAAACCAGTTAGAGAGGGTTGTAAAGCCCCGTGAAGCAGTATATACCGTATTTTTCCGAGTATAAGACACACCTACCTTTTTTGGTGAGGAAAAGAAGAAAAAGAAATCTGCCTCTGAACAATTTTGCCTCGTTGCAGCAAACAGCAAACAGACTGCTTTACTTTCATTTTCGTGTTCAGCATAGCTTGATTAGCACAAGGGGAAAAAAAATCTGCTCCAGCAATTTTCTTCCTTGCAGCAAGCAGCAGAGGCCTGCGCAAAACTGCTGAGAACAAAACAGCTGAGAGTCGGGAGGCGGATCTAATCGACTTGTGCTAATTAGGCTGCGCTAAAGCTGAAAGGAGCTGTTTCTTCTTGCTGCTTGCTGCAAGGAGGTAAATTGCTGGGAGGCAGAGGCCAAAGGGTGGGGGCCAGTGAGTGGGAGGGGCTACATTTGGTGTATAAGACGCACCTAAATTTTCACCCCCTTTTGTGGGGGGAAAGGTGCGTCTTATACTCCAAAAAATACGGTAAGTCTAAGTTCTATTGCTGTTGCTAAGTGCAGGACTTCACTTTTTCTCATCACCAATACTCGACTCTATTCTTACTGCAGACTGCTGGCTTGAAATCATCCCCTCCCCCATTTAAATATTAATACTATAGATAGTAAAAGTCTGCAGAAAAATAAAGTATAATATGTTTTCACAACGAATCTGAAAGGAGGCTAGAGGCGGCAAGGAATTGGCATGGGCTGTTTCTGTAAACGTACGATCTAAAGCAGAAATATAGCCAATTTTTCATCTCTGAACCTTTTTGATTTACTGTGGACTCTTGTTTGGGATCCTGCCCTATGCTAGTGGCAACAAATCTGTGAGCAATAATTTCATAAGCCGTATCTCTTTCAGGTCTGGAAATTATGCAACGATGATTTAATGCTTCACGGCGTGAAAACAAAAGCAAAAACAATAAGCTACGGTATTTTCAGCCATGACAAAGCAATGATGATCTGAACTGGCAGTAAACTGGTTAGTTATCAAAGTCGAAAAGTCGACAGGTCAAAAAGAAAAAAACCCAATGCACAGATTTAATTTTCCTAGCCAATAGATCGCTTCAATAAAGGTAAAGGTAAAGGTTCCCCTCGCACATATGTGCTAGTCGTTCCTGACTCTAGGGGGCAGTGCTCATCTCCGTTTCAAAGCTGAAGAGCCAGCGCTATCCGAAGACGTCTCCATGGTCATGTGGTCGGCATGACTAAACGCCAAAGGCGCACGGAACGCTGTTCCCTTCCCACCAAAGATGGTCCCTATTTTTCTACTTGCATTTTTTACCTGCTTTCGAATTGTTAGGTTGGCAGAAGGTGGGACAAGTAACAGGAGCTCACCCCATTACGCAGCACTAGGGATTCGAACCACTGAACTGCCGACTTTTCGATCGATAAGCTCAGCGTCTTAGCCACTGAGCCACCGTGTCCTTGTTAGATCAGTTCAATAGATCACTTCAATAGGAACAATACAGATAGCCCTCAACTCACAACAATTCATTTAGTGACCGTTTGAAGTTACACAGAGTTTTTCACCCTTAACGACCATTGCAGCATTCCTGTGGTCATGTGATCAAAATTCAGATGCTTGGTAACTGACTCATGTTTATGACGGGTTGCAGTGTCCTGAGAGATCATGAGATCCCCTTTTGCAACTTTCTGACAAAGCAAAGTCAATGGGGAAGCTTTGTTTCACTTAACAAGTGTGGCAAGAAAGTGGGGGCAAAATGGGGCAAAATGAACTTAACAACTGTCTAGCTTAGCAATGGATGTTTTGAGCTCAATTGCGGTCATAACTGGAGGACTACTTTGTTTTGAAGTTTATCTGCATGTTTAATCAGTGACGTTGCCAAATTATGATGCTTATTGACTTGATCTGCTTTTTACCCACAACTGACATGATTTGGGCATCATAAGCTCATGACACCTAACAGATTTATTATGTTTAACCTAATCCCATAAAAAAATAGCTACTAGTTACTTATAAATCACTAACCCTAGTCATAATTCTATTTGGATTCAAATGATAGGGTACAGTGATACCCATTGGGCTGTTCCATTTTATTTAAAGTGATACCCTTCAATCTTCCAGCGTAATCCTAAATTGCATTAACAGAAGGATAGAATCAAAACCATGTGAAGTGTTAATACCACTTTGGTGTTAAGTAAGTAAGTAAATAAGTAAGTAAGTAAGTAAGTAAGACCACACATGGTCTTGGTATACTGTTGGAAGAGCAACAAAGATGATTAGGGGACTGAGGATAAAACATATGAAGAACGGTTGCAGGAACTGGGTATATCTAGTTTAATGAAAAGAAGGACTAGGGGAGACATGATAGCAGTGTTTCAATATTTGAGAGGCTGCCACAAAGAAGAGGGAGTCAAGCTATTCTCCAAAGCACCTGAAGGCAGGACAAGAAGCAATGGATGGAAACTAATCAAGGAAAGAAGCAATTAGAACTTAGGAGAAATTTCCTCACAGTTAGAACAATTAATCAGTGGAACAACTTGCCTCCAGAAGTTGTTCCCCAACACATTTTGACGTTTTGAAGAAGATATTAGATAACCATTTCTCTGAAGTGGTGCAGGGTTTCCTGCCTAAGCAGGGGATTGGACTAGAAGACCTCCAAAGTCCCTTCCAACTCTGTTATTCTATTCTATTCTATTCTGTTCTGTTCTGTTCTGTTCTGTTCTGCTCTGCTCTGCTTGCTCTGCTCTGCTCTGCTCTGCTCTGCTCTGCTCTATTCTATTCTATTCTATTCTATTCTATTCTATTCTATTCTATTCTATTCATCCACCCACCTACCCACCCACCCACCCATCTATCTATCTATCTATCTATCTATCTATCTATCTATCTATCTATCTTTCTTGGAAGGATGGCGACTGTACTTCCTCAGAATGCTCAGGAAGATAAATCTATCTCAGCATCTACTTCTGTCCTACTATCGCAGCACCATTGAGAGTGTCCTGACATACGGCATTCTTGCATAGTGAGGGAGCAGCTCTGTAGCGGACAAAAGAGCTCTACAGAGAATCATTAAAACTGCCCAGAATATCATCGGGCTCCAGCTACCAGCCCTGGACGACATCTTCGAATCTCGCTGTTTGAGGAAGTTGCATAACATTCTCAGAGACTCTTCCCATCCTGCTTACAATCTTTTTGGACTGTTGCCTTCTGGCAGAAGATACAGAACAATTAAAACTCGGACCACACGTTTTCTGAATAGTTTTTATCCCAGAGCTATAATTGCACTCAACAATGAACTCAAGGGCCACCATCAGTGAGCTGTTGGACAGTATTACTTGGTCTGCTGTGTGGATGTTTGGGTGGTTTAGGGGTGGAGAATTGTGGTGGGTGGGAGTGTGTTTGTGGATTGTTATGTGTGTTGGACCTGGTCTTTGGGTGTTAAGTGAATTTCGTTGTATGGGCATACTGTGTATACACGTACAATGACAATAAAGTTATTTATTTATTTTTATTTATCTATCTACCACAGTGTTCCAGTATCTAAGGGGCTGCCACAAAGAAGAAGGGGTCGACCTATTTTCCTAATCACATGGGTGGAAATTCATCAATTCATCAATGAGGACCTGGTTTGTGGGGGCAATAAGCTGACTTTGTATAAAAATATACAAAAGTATGAAGGCTATTGCTTAATGCATTGTCAGCCGCCCTGAGTCTCCGGAGAAGGGGGGCATATAAAAATAAATAAAAATAAAATAAAAAAATCAAGCTAGAACTAAGGAGAATCTCCTGCTAGTGAGAACAATTAATCAGTGGAACAACTTGCCTCCAGAAGTTGTGGTTCCTCCACCACTGGAGGTTTTTAAGAGGAGATTGGACAGCCATTTGTCTAGAATCGTCTAGGGTTCCCTGCTTGGGAATGGGGTTGAACCGGAAGATCTCCAAGATCTCTTCCAACTCCTGTTATTTATTTATTTATTTGTTTGTTTGTTTGTTTGTTTGTTTGTTTGTTTGTTTGTTCGTTCGTTCGTTCATTCATTCATTCATTCATTCATTCATTCATTCATTCATTCATTCAATTTGTATGCCACCCCTCTCTGAAGACTCAAGGTGTTCTGTATTCTTCTCTCTCTGCATAGTACACCAAACCAAGATGGGATTCTTTTGAGTTTCTTTCTCACACTTTCTCTTTCTCAGGACTGGGTAATTTTTTTCAGCAAGTTGTCCTCTTTATGGTTTATTCATGCCTTCCTTTCCCCAAGGTCAGCTCCACAGTCCTTCACAGTTTGAGTCTGAATTTCACACCTGTTTTTTTTTTTTTCTTTGCACTGCAAGCCACAGTGACTTTGTCCTGGTGTTTTATTCTCCTTCACCTTCAACTTTCGCTTCTCTCAGCTACCTCCCCCAACTACAACATCCCTTTTTAATTAGTGCATTCAGCCAAGTGCAAAAGGAGTCCTCCTGTTACGTTGGAACAAAAGCCTGATCCACATGGCCTTAAAATCGGGAGAAAGGGGGAGAAAAAGGGAAGAAGTGACTCATTATTGATCATTGACGCTGCCCTCGTCTAAATGCCAACCTGATTTTTTTTTACAGACATAGAGATCAGATTAATATTGTGTAGTTATATGCACCATTCTGAAGATGCAGTTGGACTGAATGCAGTTAGAAAGTCAAATTTCTATAAATGTTATGGACCTTCCTTCTTTCCTTCCTTCCTTCCTTCCTTCCTTCCTTCCTTCCTTCCTTCCTTCCTTCCTTCCTTCCTTCCTTCCTTCCTTCCTGGTTCTGACAGATGTCCTAATTAAATCATGAGCCTCGAACCAAGCTTCAAAAGAAATCCAATTATTTATTAGGAGCTTCATGTTGGCACGTTCCAGGTGAAGCCAACTCTGACCCAGGTAATTTACGCCCAAATGATGACCCTGTTTTCCCCCTCATCCAGGGTCTGTCATCAATCACATTCGCCAACAGAGCAATTTTGCGGGTTGTAGAGATCACTCCCCTCCGGCCTCTGTGGGTAAACCTGGGAGACAGCCTTGAGAGAGATATGTCTGGAATGTGCTCCTGTCTTTGGCTGCCATGCTGCTTTGTCGATTTCCCATCCCCCTTGCCTATGGCAACTCGAGAGTGGGCCAGGGATGCTTTGCGAGTTGACATTTGGCTCCCCTCACTTCCTGAAGGCGGCCTATGCAAAGCAAAAACAATTTGACTGCAGGTATAGATTTTATGTTGCGAACCCTCCCCCCCAGGCTTGTTTGAGTTGTCTGCATGGAATTTTGCTATGAGGCAGTCAGCCTGGATGTTCATACTCTTTACCCAAGATGTCTCTGATAAGGGTAGCCCTTCCACTTGATTAAGTTTTGGAGTTGTCTCCTGTGCCACCTACCTACCTACCTACCTACCTACCTGAAAATTTTAGAGACATAGAAATCAGATTAATATTATGTAGATATATGCACCATTCACATTACAGAGAAATGTATTTAGATATTTAGAAACAGGTTTTAATTTATTTTAGGGATTTGCCTCCCATTCGTCCCTCTTTTCCCCACTCTCTTTTGCACACATTTAGATAATGTTTTTTTTACAAATGTGGTAGCACATGGATGGCCTACTCTGGACTTGGTACCTAAGCAGGGTTAAACCTGGTTAGTACCTGTTGGGTGGGAGAGCCTGAAGAGTTGCAAGCTTAACCTGATGAGAAAGAACACTCTGGAAAAAGTCAGTGGCAAATCATTTTGATATTCTTGCAACTGCCTATCTTGTGGGAGTCTCTACATCTCTTTTTATTTATTGTGCAAGTAATCTCTTTCCACCTTCACACACATACAAGAACAAAACAAGGTCCTAAAAGTGTACAGTGAAAAGAAACATTGAAAATTGCAGATATTATACAAGTATCATACTCTAAGAAACTTGCCAAATTGAAGAAACAAATGCAGTTAGAAATTCAGCCAAATTTATTTACATTTTATTGACCTTTCTCCTCTCTCCCTCCCCACGCCTTCCTTTCTCCCGACACCTCCTTCCTTCTCTCCCTCCCTCCCTCTCCTCCCTTCCTTCACTCCCTCCCTTTCTTCCTTCCTTCCATCCCTTTCTTTCTTCCTTCCCTCCCTCCCCTCCCTCCCTTCACCCTTCTCTTCCCTCCCTCCCATTCCTTCCTTCCTTTCCTTCCTCCCATCCTTCCTTTCTTCTTTCCTTCCTTCTCTCCCTCCCTCACTCCATGCCTTCCTTCCCTCCCTCCACCTCCTTCTCTTCCTTCCCTCCCTCCTTTTCCCTCCCTCCCTCTCTCCCTTTCTTCCTTCCCTCCCTCCCTCCCTTCCCTACTCAAATTATTCACCCTCTAAAACAATCTGATTTCAATTTTTATAATATAAACTGAATGCTACCATCTATTAGGGACCGAAAAAAAGATAGGAGAAGAGCTTATGCCTTATACAGGATTTTAATAAATAAGCTTTAATTACAGACTTCATTGCTTAGTTTTTCAAAATTCTTTATTATATTTGGGCATTACGTTTCTTGCAGCATGTGCTAATTCTAACCTGTTTTTAAGTTTGTTTGCTTCTTTCAAAATATGCATGTGTAAGTTATTTTGATATCAAAACACCTATTTTGGAATATTCAGCAAAGTGTTAGATGGATAAATTTCTAATCAGGTTAGCTAATCAGTTCAAATCAAACCATTCTGAAAGAGAATGTTATTATGTTCATTAATGATTGAAATAACTCACCTAATTTCCTCAGGCATTCAGTCTCATGGTGAAGTCATAGGGATAAACATTTATAGGGCAGTTCTGAAGGTTGATATTGTGATAGGCAAGGCTGTATTGGAACATCAGCCCCCCCCAAAAAAAAACCCCCAAGAATGATCATTAAAAATATAATTTTGTTTTTTAATTTTGTTTCTGTTTTGAATTTACTTCAGGTCTTATTTTATATTTTATTATTAGTCATTTTTCTATGCCGCCCACTCTCTGAAGACTCTGGGCGGCTTACACCAAAGACAGTATACTAAATAGCATATTACCCCCAACAATCTGGGTCCTCATTTTACCCACCTCGGAAGGATGGAAGGCTGAGTCAACCTTGAGCCGGTGAGATTTGATCCGCTGATCTGCTGAACTAGCAGGCAGCTGAAGTAGCTGCAGTACTGCACTCTAACCACTGTGCCACCTCAGCTCATCATTATGCTCCAGATAGAAGAAAAATGCATCTTTGAATTCGTTTTTGAAGATTAAATTAGCATTCTAACTCAACTTTTAACAGAATAACAGAGTTGGAAGGGACCTTAGAGGTCTTCTAGTCCAACCCCCTTCCCAAGTAGGAGACCCTATACAATTCTAGACAAATGGCTGTCCAGTCTCTTGCACAGCCATTTGTTTAAGGAAAAGAAGGCACCCCTAGTCTTTCTTTTCATCAAACTAGACATAACCAGTTCCTGCAACCGTTCTTTATATGTTTTAGCCTCCAGTCCCCTAATCATCTTTGTTGCTCTTCTCTGCACTCTTTCTAGAGTCTCAACATCTTTTTTACATCGTGGCGACCAAAACTGGATGCAGTATTCCAAGTGTGGCCTTACCAAGGCATTATAAAATGGTATTAACACTCCACGTGATCTTGATTCTATCCCTCTGTTTATGCAGCCCAGAACTGTGTTGGCTTTTTTGACAGCTGCTGCACACAGCTGGCTCATATTTAAGTGGTTGTCCACTAGGACTCCAAGATCCCTCTCACAGTTACTACTATTGAGCAAGGTACCACATATACGGTACCTGTGCATTTGGTTTTTCTTTCCTAAATGTACAGCCTTACTTTTTTCACCATTGAATTTCATTTTGTTACCGTGTTTCCCTGAAAATAAGACCCTGTCTTATATTTTTTTGAACCCCGAAATAAGCACTTGGCCTTATTTTCAGGGAGGTCTTCTTATTTTGGGGTGTTTGGAGCAAGAGGGGGCTCCTCTTGCTGTCTTACCTGATTTCCAGCTCTGTCACCCTAACCCTAACCAGAAGAAATGGCGGGGAACAGCTGCACATGCGTTTAAATATTTTTGAGTAGGGCTTATTTTTGGGGAGGGCTTATTTTCAGGGGGGTTTATTTTAGCGCATGCGCTCAAAAGCCCAATATTATCAGGGGATATCTTATTTTTGGGGAAACAGGGTAGATAGCGCTCAATGTTTTTTTTTTTTTTGCTTTAATTTATATGCCGCCCTTCTCCGGATACTCAGGGCGGCTTACAATGCATTAAGCAATAGCCTTCATACTTTTGTATATTTATACAAAGTCGGCTTATTGCCTCCACAATCTGGGTCCTCATTTCACCTACCTTAGAAAGGATGGAAGGCTGAGTCAACCTTGAGCCTTGGAGAGATTCGAACCAGCAGTAAATTGCAGGCAGCTGTGTTAATAACAGTGCATTAGTCCACTGTGCTACCAAGGCTCTGGTACCAATGTTCAAGTCTGTCGAGATCCTTCTGTATCTTAAGTCTATCTTCTGGAGTGTTGGCCATTCCTGCCAACTTGGTGTCATCTGCAAATTTGATGACTTCCCCATCTATCCTCTCATCCAAATGATACTCCAAGACAGGAGTACTGGGGTATTTTTTCCCCCAGAAATGTCGGAAATTAAAAGTTGTCTCTAAAGAAGAAAGGGAAAAGGAAAGGGAGGTATGAAAACTCATAATAACTGTAGATAAGAATCCGTAGAATTCTGTGTATAGCAGGAAAGAGGAACAATCACATAAGTAAATAGTTTTAGGTAGAGTGATAAGGATTAGAAATAAGTAGGTATCATCCATTTTGTTTAAATAAGAATTGTTGTTGGTATAACAAACCCTCGCTTGCAACAAAGATAAGAAAAAAAATTATACCCCACCTAAAACCAACGAATGCTTAACATTTTTAAAAAATCATTTTGCTATATAATAATATTTCCGTTTTAATTAGGACTATTGTGATAAGCTTCATTGTTTTTATTCCTGAATCCCATTCCTGTATTTCCTTTTGAGCAATGCTTATAACAACTCAAGTAGCTTCTTCTTTCTTCTTCTTTCTTTCTTCTTCTTTCTTTCTCTTCTTCTCCTTCTCCTTCTCCTTCTCCTTCTCCTTCTCCTTCTCCTTCTCCTTCTCCTTCTCCTTTCCTTCTCCTTCTCCTTCTCCTTCTCCTTCTCCTTCTCCTTCTCTTCTTCTTCTTCTTCTTCTTCTTCTTCTTCTTCTTCTTCTTCTTCTTCTTCTTGTATGTCTTTGTTCACGGCATCTTGCCATCTCTGTTTTGGACCCCCACGAGGTCGCCGGTCATTGGCTTCTAGTTGGTAGGCAGTCTTGGCAACGGTGGAAGGTGCTGCTCTCAGGACATGTCCATACCAGCGGAGCCAGACTTCTCTCATCTTCTCTAACATTGGTGCCACACCAAAATGTTGTCATTTGTGATGCAGTCGAGAAGGGAGGTGCCCGATATCCAACATCGCATTAGCATTTCCATGGTATGGAGATAGCATTCGGCCTCTGCTGCAACACTGCAAGCTGAGTGCTTAAAATCTTAATAGTGTATAAATAGAACGTTTGTTTGTCATTGCAGCTTAGATAATTAGAGGTTTTCAAATATAGCATTTGGTGAGTTACTGAACTCTAGATATTTTCAATCTTTCCTTTGTATCCTTAGTTCAAAAATCACAGAGGAAATAAAAGAAGGCTTAGAGGTGTGGAATTACTTACAAATTAAGCATATCACTGGAGGAAATCTGTTTGTTACGAAAGACTGCCTGACCTCTACTATCCATCTATCACTGACTTCAATCTTTCAGTGAAATGGCTAATTCATCACAGCTAATGCTAATGCCACTTGGCCCTATCTTCTCCTACCTTCTGATGCCACCAGACAGTTATCTTAGTGGCAGGGAATTTTAGATTTACAAAAAGGCTCTTCTAACAACATGTCAGATTAACCTTGTGTCAACAGATGGTCACTATGGTAGCCGTACATCTTGCTCGCTCAGCTAATCAAGAAGTGAAGAACGGTGCTCAGATCCCAAGAATGCTGAATCTTGTGAAGGTAGTGTAATAGAAGATGCTTTCCCTTCTCTTATCTACCGAAGTACAGAAGAGCCAGGGTGGCGCAGTGGTTAGAGTGCAGTACTGCAGGCTACTTCTGCTGCCTGCCGGCTGCCTGCAATTTGGCAGTTCGAATCTCACCATGCTCAAGGCCGACTCAGCCTTCCATCCTTCCGAGGTGGGTAAAATGAGGGCCCAGATTGTTGGGGGCCACAGGCTGACTCTGTAAACTGCTTAGAGAAGGCTGGAAAGCATTGCAAAATGGTATATAAGTCTTAAGTGCTATTGCTATTGCTACAGGGAGCTTTTCCAATAAAGTTGAATTGAGTCTACGACTTCCTGGAAAAATTTGAAGTGCAACACAAAAGGGACTGGTTGATTGGTTCATTTCTTTCTTTCTTTCTTTCTTTCTTTCTTTCTTTCTTTCTTTCTTTCTTTCTTTCTTTCTATCTATCTATCTATCTATCTATCTATCTATCTATCTATCTATCATCTTATTTCATTTATATTGCCACCTATTCACCCATGGTGACTCAAGGCAGCTTACAGAATATAAAACCTCATTTAAAACAATAAAACTAATAAAAAGAATCAGATAAATTAATATCATATAATAAAACCCCCCCCCCCACCCCAGTGACAGCAGATCACATGAGCCACTGAATGGGCTCCATCCCGCTCTCGGTTCCCCATGCCTGCTGGCAGAACCAGGTCTTCAGCGCCTTCCAGAAGAGTGCTAGAGCGGGGGCCATTCTAATCTCTGGCGGAATGATGTTCCAGAGAGGGGGAGCCACCACAGAGGATGCCCTTCTTCTGTGTCCCACCAGGTGTATCTCCCTCAGGGATGGGACCCATAATTGTATGATTGTAAGCATCTTGTTCTGCTGCAGAGCACAAAGTGATGTTTTGTTAGGTTGTCGTTGGGTCATCAGAAATATTTTCTACTTTTTTCTTCCAAGATGAATTGGTTTCAATTCAATCCTAAGTAGAAACCTTCAGGGAAAACTCCCATTCAAGATCCCCCCACACCCCAAATTTGAAAGTGTGACCATCCAGGAAAGTAGAGAATGGAAGGAAAAGAAGACAACAAAACAAAACAAGACAGTGCTACCTTTTGTAACATGCAACAATAAAGCAAACTGTACCATGCATCAAATAAATTCGATAATTCTAAAGGATCTCGAGAACTTTGTTCTATATCCATTACACCAGAGGTGGATTTCAGCAGGTTCTGACCAGTTCTGGAGAACCGGTAGCAGAAATTTTAAGTAGTTTGGAGAACCGGTAGTAAAAATTCTGACTGGCCCTGCCCCCATCTATTCTCTGCCTCCCGAGTCCCAGATGATCAGGAGGAAATGGGGATTTTGCAGTAACCTTCCCCTGGAGTGGGGTGGGAATGGAGATTTTACAGTATCCTTCCCCTGCCACGCCCACCAAACCATGCCCACAGAACCGGTAGTAAAAAAATTTGAAACCCACCACTGCTTTACACTATTCCTTTCTGGGATATGTCAGCTTCTGCAAAGCATAAAAGTGGGGTAAGGAGTATTAAGAAAAAGACTCATTCAAATCATGAGTGTAGAACAAAGAATAGGAAAGTTAACTATATCAATTTTACACCAAATCACTTCACGATAACGTACTCTCCTATTTGATCTTTTCAAACCCTACATGTATATGCCACATCTGTATACAGTATTTGTTCACACCCTGGGTTTTGTTCTTTAAATTCCTAGCTTCCCTTTTGGGGAAATCTCATTAACTCCATCCAGTCAGAATTGTCATGGTAATGATGATTTAATAGCTATCAGCTGCTGTAATACTGTAATGTTGTAATGATGATGCAAAGGAATGAGTCAGCAGGGTTATTTGACTGTTAAGAGGCTGTATTATAAGACAGACCCTGTGAGAGCGTTTCTCTCTCTGTGTGTGTGTGTGCTTCCCTGGTGTAGCTGTTGATTGATTGTTTGACTTTTGCCTAGTAGACCTTTACCAGCATCCCGATATAGTCAGATGACTCCATCGCTGACTATTGGGGGCGAGTCTTTGGCCACCTCGGAGAGGGCCCGCAATCTGGGTGTCCTTCTGGATATGTAGCTGTCCTTGGAGGAACATCTGATGGCTGTGGCCAGGAGGACTTTTTGTCAGGTTCGCCTGATACACCAGTTGCGACCCTTTCTTGATCGGGATGCCCTGCACACAGTCACTCATGCCCTTGTCACCTCTCGCCTGGACTACTGCAACGCTCTCTACATGGGGCTCCCCTTGAGGGGCACTGGGAGGCTCCAACTGGTCCAGAATGCGGCTGCGCGGGTAGTTACGGGAGCTGCATGGCGCTCCCATACAACACCTCTCCTGCGTGAGCTGCACTGGCTCCCAGTGGTCTTCCGGGTGCGCTTCAAGGTGTTGGTTATCACCTTTAAAGCGCTCCATGGCATAGGACCTAGATATCTTCGAGACCGCCTGCTGCTACCGACAGCCTCCCATCGACCTGTGCGCTCCCACAGAGAGGGCCTCCTCAGGGTGCCATCAGCCAAACAATGTAGGCTGGTGACTCCCAGGGGGAGGGCCTTCTCTGTGGGGGCACCCACCCTCTGGAACCAACTGCCCCCAGAGATAAGGAGAATCCAAGACCTCGGTGCCTTCCGCCGTGCCCTTAAAACCTTTTTTCAGCAAGCCGGGCTGGCTTAACTCTTTTAAATGTTTTAAATTGGTTTGTTATTGTTTTTAATTACGGGGCCAAATTTATATATATCATTTTAATAGTTTTTAATGTTTGTAGTTTATGTTTTTATTTGGCTGTACACCGCCCTGAGTCCTCAGGGAGAAGGGCAGTATATAAATCGGATATAAAATAAAATAAAATAAATAATGTAGGTGTATGTATATTGTTTTGTAGAGATAAACTACTATTTATTATTACAAAGCTCTGTGTGATGTATTTGCTCCTGGGTAGTCTCTCATAGTCACACTGTGTGCACTCTGGCAAGAATAATAGAGTTGGAAGGGACCTTGGAGGTCTTCTAGTCCAACCCCTGCTCAAGCTCCTACACCATTTCCAGTTTCTTTTTCAAAGCCTCCAGTGATGGAGCACCCATAACTTCAGAAGGTAAGCCATTCCACTGGTTGATGGCTCCCGCTGTTAGGAAATTTCTCCTTAGTTCTAGGTTGCTTTTCTCCTTGGTTAGTTTCCATCCATTGCTTCTTGTCCTGCCCTCAGGTGCTTTGGAAAATAGTTTGACCCCCCCGCCCACTTATCTTTGTGCAAGCCTTTCTACGAGCATTATCTTGTGTTATGAATTCATAATTATATGTTATTATTTGTTATGATAATAATGAATTGTATTATGTACTGTGAATTATGAATCAAGAATTAGGACTGTTACCTCTCTACATGCATTATTAGCATGTCTTAAAATGTCTTCCCCCTTGTTTCCATTTGTGGATATCTTGCAATCATCCACACCACTTTCTCTGTCTAATATAAATTGCTTTCGATACGTCAAGTTTCAGAACCTTATTTTTCATCGCATCATTCATTCTGTCTATCATTCGCTGCAAATGTTTTGGGTTTTTAGCAGAGGTGGTATTCAGCCGGTTCAGAGCGATTCGCACGAACTGGTAGCGGTGATCCCACCCAACTGCCCCCGCTCCATGACGTCCTATGTAGCCTTGTTTTTGACGCCACGTGTGAGCAAAGCACATGCAGGGAAGGCCGTGTACATGCATGGAAGGCACGCACGCTCACTTTTGCACATGTGGTAGAAAACTTTCTCGAATCCCACCTCTGGTTTTTAGTCAACAACTCCTTACCATCTACAGAGTCAGTGTATATTCTGATCCCTGACCAAAACAATTTTAATGGAATCCCAAACGTTCTTGTTAGGAAATGATAATTACCTAACTTGTTGGGTGGGCAATATATAAAACCTCAATATACAGTAGCTTTAAGACTGTATTGCTGTATTGCATCATACTGTGTCCTGATTGGTTAGCTCTATAGCCAACGTCCTTAAGAGGGAGCTTGAAACATGGTTTATTTCTCTTTGCTGACCATTATTGTCCGTTATTGCTCTTTACTGCTCTCTGCTGTGTTTGCTACTGTTTGCAACTGTTTATTGTGTATGACTATGACGACTGGTAAGAAGACTTTGTTATATTGGAATATCCCTGGACTATTGTTTTACTAAAGATACTGCTTTATCTGTGTATGGCCTGGACTGTTTATTGGACTGTGCCTTACTACTATTTCCTAAAAGTAAACACAACTCAGTGTATCTGTGTGTTGGCTGTATTTACTCGCAACAGCTCTCAGTCACTTTCATGTGCTCACCCTTGCTACTCCAGGGTTGCTCTGCGAATTCCTCAACAGTTCTTTATATAAATGCATTCTTAAATGCAACCAAAGGAACCTCCCACACAATTGTCTAAACTCTGTTCAATTCTGAACAGCTTAGGTTTAACTCTGTTAAACCTTAGCCAAACAATGCATTTCTTCTGATGCAAAAGTTGCAGACAGTTCAAAGTTACAACAGCATTGAAAAAAGTGACGGCTGACCGTTTTTCATGGTTATCCCCTTTGCAGCATCCTTGTGATCAAAGTTCAGATGTTTGGCAACTGTTTCACATTGATGACCGTTGCGTGTGACTTTCTGACAGGCAAAGTCAATGGGGAAGCCACATCCACTTAACAACTGGGTTACTGATTTAAGAAATGCAGTGATTCACTTAACAACGGTGGCAAACACATCATATAAGGAAAATCTCTATAAAATGTTCTATAGGTGGCATCTGCCCCCGGCAAGATCGACCAAAATGTTTAGCAATATGTCCCCCAAACTGTTGGAAATTGTTAAGGATATTGTTGTTGTGTTACCAACCAGCAGAGTGTAGAGCACAGAGAAACGTTGCTGAGAGCAATGAATAAGAGATGTGCAAACTGGTTTATCAAAAGTTTACTTTATAGTGAAAAAACAATCTCATAGTCTTTAAATCAATCCAAGTCTTTGCAGTTAAATCAGTCCAGTGATACAAAAACTCTTCTTACCACACAAACAATAGTTGGTTAGAATAACGAACTCACTCTGGTTCACAAACCACGATGGTAGCAGATCCATCCAACGATGATAGCACAATGATAGCAACTCCACACACTATGGTAGCATATCATCAACTGAATACTTTACAGTACCTTTCTTAGATACGTTTACAACCAGTGATTATCTAATTACAGCATGACTCAGCATTACAACGAATCAGCAGGAAAACTTTAAAGTCACACAATACATATTCATATTAAAGTCACAGAACACATATATTTGCCCGGACAACTTGTTAGGCTCAAACCATATCCTAACAGAAATGTAAACAAATACCTGGCACATATTACCACATGTGATGGAGCTGTATAAAGGCAAGGAAATTTTGGATGCAAATTCATATGTGGTTAGAAAAAATGATTAAACAACATATAGAGTTTAAGCCAGAATTATTTTATTAGGCCTTATATCATATGGCTATGATAAAGGGACAAT
This sequence comes from Pantherophis guttatus, assembly GCF_029531705.1. The sequence continues at coordinate 4,043,067 of NW_026844029.1, read as the reverse complement.
ATACCTAATATTACAAATCTTGACTGCAGGAAGAATTGTGTATGCGCAGCAGTGGAAGAGTGAAAACATCCCCTCTGAGGAGGAGACGATAAGGAAGATACTAGTCTGTGCGGAAACGGACAGACTAACGTTAAAAATAAAAGATAAAGGAGATACAGAATACTATGCTACATGGAATAGACTCTATCAACGTTTAGAAAACACGAGGTAGAAGTTGAAATGCAAAAGAATCAGGTTAGGTGGACATGGAAAGAGATAATATGCATTATTAGAATGTAGGTATTAGAATGATAGATAGGTTGATATTTTAGAATATAATGGTCAAAAATAAATGTACAACATTAGCACTGTTTAAAATAGTATATATATATATATACTATTTACTATACTATATATTACTATAGTATATATACTATATACTGTGTGTGTGTGTGTGTGTGTGTGTGTGTGTGTGTGTGTTTTTTCTTCTAGCCAGGTTTTCCCTACGTAACCAAGGTTTTTTGTAGCTCCAGCTACAAAATATATATGTAGGTCTTTGGTTATTCGGGTTTTCTCCCGTGTAAAATTGGAGGTTTCTTGGCAACGTTTCGACGAATCATCTTCAGGCTGGTGTCTTCGGCTTCGTGCTCCTAGAAGCACGAAGCCGAAGACACCAGCCTGAAGATGACGAATGAGACTTCGTCGAAACGTTGCCAAGAAACCTCCAATTTTACGTGGGAGAAAACCCGAATAACCAAAGACCTACATACAAACACCCGCAAAAACCTCAGAAAACACACACACACACACATATATATATATAAAATCTTGTTTTTTACCTTCGTTTCATGGCAAGTGGAATGCCAGGACAATTGCACTGTATTCAATATATTTATATATAAACAATAAAAATATATATATATTTTTAAAAAAATGGTAATAAAGTGGGGAAAAACTCATTGAAAATGTCTCATTTAACAACAGAAATGTTGGGCTCAGTTATGGTCATAAGTCAAGGGCCATCTGTACTTCTGATCATACTGTCAGGGTTCCAAGGAACACCCCCAACAAAATAAAGCTCTGAGGCCTGAGGTTCCTCAAAGTTCCAATTTATTAGGGATGTCATGTTGGCACATCTGGGAAAACCCGAATCTGAAAGCTTCCAGGTTTTCTCCACCCAGCTAACAGTGCACAGCCCTGTCCCACACCCACAAGATCATCACGTTGTCCAATCAACTCTTCACACTCCACCGGATACAATCTTCAGGCAGTCTCCATCAGACGCAGGCAAAAGTCCTTGAATACGGAATGTTGTTATGACTAACTTTCTACCGCTCCGACAACAACCCCCTCCCAACTTCCCCAGCTAAAATATGTGGCAGTTAAGAAGCAAAAAAGAAAATTGTCTTCCAAAACTGATACATACACAAAATTTAAGAAACCCCAAAAAACGATTCGAAAGATCTGTGTCTTTTCCCCCTTTTGTGCAAAATCATTGGCTTTTATTATCCACATCTTTATATCTGAATTTTAGATTTGTCTTCAAACGGGGTAATTTTACAGTGTTGTTCAGTTGACAGTATTCATAATTTACCCTCCTGTTGTAAACAGCACTCAGAATTGAGCTGTGTGATTGTGAAGGTAACTTTGTAAATCAAATGTATATATTGGGTACTTTCATAAAGTTTTATTGATTCGCTTTACAGTTGAAGAAATTGACAGAAAATAATTCGGAGGCATAGAATGGACTTTGATAGTAAATAAGGGTACATTTATTTGTGATATTTTTTCACCCTATTACAGTATTAGTTACCACTTCTGAACCTCCAGGCAAATAAATAAGTTAGAGGTAGGAAAATACTGTTCTTTACGTTTTAATTGTTTTAATTTATTTTAAGTTTTATTCACAATGAAGTGAAAAAATGAATAGAATATTACTATTTGGATATTGTTCTTAGGAAATCAAGGGAATGGAATAAGATTATGATTATGACTGCAACACAAAGACTTAGGGAAGGAATACAATCAACTTACTCAGCTGTATCTATCCATTATACAGGTGGCCAACTGTATAAATTTATGACTTGATAATCCATAAAGATGGATGATAGATAGATAGATAGATAGATAGATAGATAGATAGATAGATAGATAGATAGATGATGGATGATGGATGATGGATGATAGATAGATAGATGATTGACAGATGATAGATAGATAGATAGATAGATAGATAGATAGATAGATAGATAGATAGATGATAGATAGCTAAATGATGGATGATGGGTAGATAGATGATTGATAGATGATAGATAGATAGATAGATAGATAGATAGATAGATAGATAGATAGAGATAGAAATAAAGATGATAAATAAATAGATAGATGATAGATAACAGACAGAAAGTAATGATAGATGATAGAGAGAAGGAGCGATAAAGAGAGAGATAGGGTTGTTCATTTCAACTAATATTCAAACACATCTTAGATAGATAGATAATAGAAGATAATGATAAGACTATAGAGAGAAAGACAGACAGACAGACAGACAGACAGACAGACAGACAGACAGACAGACAGACAATAGAAGGCAATGATAGACTATAGAGAGAAAGAGATGGTAACTAGATAGCCAGAAAGCTAGGTAACTAGATAGATGATAGATAGATAGATAGATAGATAGATAGATAGATAGATAGATAGATAATAACTTTATTGTCATTCTATAGTATACCCATACAATGAAATCCACTTAACACCCAAAGACCAGGTCCAACATATATAACAATCCCCAAACACACTCCCACCCACCACAATTCCCCACCCCTAAACCACCCAAACATCCACACAACAGACCAAGTAATGCTGTCCAACAGCTCACTGATGGTGGCCCTTTAGTTCATTGTTGAGTGCAATTATAGCTCTGGGATAAAAACTGTTCAGAAAAGGTGTGGTCCGAGTTTTAATTTTTCTGTATCTTCTGCCAGAAGGCAACAGTCCAAAAAGATTGTAAGCAGGATGGGAAGAGTCTCTGAGAATGTTATGCAACTTCCTCAAACAGCGAGATTTGAAGATGTCGTCCAGGGCTGGTAGCTGGAGTCCGATGATACATGTATTCTGGGCAGTTTTAATGATTCTCTGTAGAGCTTTTTTGTCCGCTACAGAGCTGCTGCCATACCATGCAAGAATGCCGTATGTCAGGACACTCTCAATGGTGCTGTGATACTAGTACAGAAGTAGACGCTGAGATAGATTGATCTTCCTGAGCATTCTCAGGAAGTACAACCTCTTCTGTGCCTTCTTCACAAGCATGTTAACATTCATAGTCCATGAGAGGTCCTCCGAGATATAAATGCCCAGAAATTTAAAACTACCAACCCTCTCCACCTCCTCACCATTTATGTCCAATGGTAGATGTACATCTCTCTTCCTCCTGAAGTCAATTATAAGTTATTTAGTTTTTTTTGGTGTTAAGTGTAAGATTATTTTCTTTACACCACAATGTCAGCCCTTGTACTTCCTTCCTGTAAGCAGACTCATTGTTCTTATTAATGAGTCCCACCACTGTTGTGTCATCTGCAAATTTAATAATTGTGTTGGTATTATACAATGGGATGCAGTCATGTGTGTACAAGAAATAAAGGAAAGGGCTTAGCACACAACCCTGGGGGGCTCCTGTGCTTAGTATCAGAGTAGAGGAATGGTGAGATCCCATCCTTACTGACTGTGGCCTATCTATCAGAAAATCCTTTATCCACAAACAAATCCTCTGATAGATAGATAGATGATAGATCGATCGATCGATCGATCGATCGATCGATCGATAGATAGACAGACAGACAGACAGACAGACAGACAGACAGACATAGACAGACAGACAGACAGACAGACAGACAGACAGACAGGCAGGCAGGCAGGCAGACAGACAGACAGACAGACAGACATGGGTGTCTCTTATTGCAATTAGTAAAAGATAACACTGGACGAGTATACATATTCTCTGCTTATGTGAATTAAAGGTCACCCTAGGGAAGTTGCATCAAATAACAAAGAAAAATTAGGCTTCTAAGATCCCAATTGTAGGCAGATTTATACGCTTGATTCACATACCCCAACAACACATCTATGATATGTGTGTGTGTGTGTTTGAATGATTTGGCAAAATGGCCATGGTTGTCAGTGGATGCTGCTAAATGGCTCAACAATGTTAAATTAATACTCTATTATTGTCAACAACCTGATTTCTTCTTCCATTGTTAAGCAGCTTGTTGGAAACCCACCTTCTTATTTCTTTGAATTGCTCTCGTGCCAGCGTTTCAAAGCAATTGTTTTTAATACAGTATGACCCACATAATTGTTGAGTCCAAATCTTCAATTAATTAGAATTCTGCAAGCTTTCCAGACACAGCTTCCCGTTTTTCATTATTACGCTATTATTGTCTTCTAATACAGAAGAATCTCATTTTATATCATATTACAGTTTCAAATCAATTATCCTCTTTTAATCCAAGGACAATGAGCTTAACAACTTTTAAAACAACCGTTAGCAAATGGAAACCAGGAAACGGCTGCAGGGTATATTTGAGAGATCGGCTGGAAACATAGTTTCTTGTGTTGAAACAAAAGTGGTAATTTAATAATACAATTAATAATAACCCAGCTCCCTATTCTTTTCTTTGAAGTGTCTTTTTGTTCTGTATTTCTAAGGAAGAGACTGTGTAAGCCAGTTGATTCAGTTTCACACATCTTGGAGAAACAATTCCTTTAAGATAAGTTAAATATGCCATTCTTCTTGGAATGGGCTATCAACATAATAATTTTAATTTGGGGTATTTTAAATTTCTGGGATTTTAATTGGAGCCTAATTATTTAATGATTTTAAATTTTAATCGTTGTTTTGTTTTGTGTTTTTAAATAGGCTGTACACCGCCCTGAGTCCTTCGGGAGAAGGGCGGTATAGAAATAAAATTATTATTATTATTATTATTATTATTATTATTATTATTATTATTATTCATATTACGGTTTCAAATCAATTATCCTCTTTTAATCCAAGGACAATGAGCTTAACAACTTTTAAAACAACCGTTAGCAAATGAAAACCAGGAAAAGGCTGCAGGGTATATTTGAGAGATCGGCTGGAAACATAGTTTCTTGTGTTGATACAAAAGTGGTAATTTAATAATACAATTAATAATAACCCAGCTCCCTATTCTTTTCTTTGAAGTGTCTTTTTGTTCTGTATTTCTAAGGAAAAGACTGTGTAAGCCAGTTGATTCAGTTTCACACATCTTGGAGAAACAATTTCTTTAAGATAAGTTAAATATGCCATTCTTCTTGGAATGGGCTATCAAATAATAATTTTAATTTGGGGTATTTTAAATTTCTGGGATTTTAATTGGAGCCTAATTATTTAATGATTTTAAATTTTAATCGTTGTTTTGTTTTGTGTTTTTAAATAGGCTGTACACCGCCCTGAGTCCTTCGGGAGAAGGGCGGTATAGAAATAAAATTATTATTATTATTATTATTATTATTATTATTATTATTATTATTATTATTATTATTATTATTATTATTATTCTCTTCCTATCAGGAAAGATATTCAGATTAATAGATCATGCAGAAAATAATAGACTGTAGGGAGGGAAATCAATTTTATATATGCTATATATTTAGCTGTAAGAAATAGTTAATGAGGTGGTTTTAATTTTTTTTTAAAAAAGTGCCATACAAATTAAAATTGCTGAGCACATTGTAAGCCGCCCTGAGTCTTCGGAGAAGGGCGGCATATAAATCAATTTTAAAAAAAAATGTTAGCAGTCATCAATGTAGATGATTTCCCCATCACTTGGATTATTCTTCAAAACTTTTTATTTAGATGCATAACATGAATCCTTATCTTAACCTTGAAAATTCTTGGATGCACACCAAAATGACCTTCAAAACCTGCTCCTGGACTTTTCAAAAACAGTTACCAAATTGTAATTTTTAATACGACAAAGGGAGAAAGGGAGATGCAATGAGCATTAAATATACCGAATTTGAAATACATTTGAATGCTACTGAAATATATCCAAATATATTCTCCCCAATGGTGCTTTTTCAGGAAGCAACTGGACTTTTTTGATTTGTTGTTCTTGTTGTTGTTGTTGTTGTTTCTTTTGAAGATGTTTCACTCCTCATCTAAGAAGCTTCTTCAGTTCTGACAGGATTGTGGGGAATGGAAGGATTTATATTCTTTGCAGACAGCTGGTCATCTCCATCGTCTTTGAAACGCTTAGAGATTTATCTGTGTCCTCAGCAATGGTGGGTTTCAAAATTTTTTACTACTGGTTCTGTGGGTGTGGCTTGGTGGGCGTGGCAGGGGAAGGATACTGTAAAATCTCCATTCCGTCCCCAATCCAGGGGAAGGTTACTGCAAAATCCCCATTTCTTCCTGATCAGCTGGGATTTGGGAGGCAGAGAATAGATGGGGGCAGGGCCAGTCAGAATTTTTACTACCGGTTCTCCGAACTACTCAAAATTTCCGCTACCGGTTCTCCAGAACTGGTCAGAACCTGCTGAAACCCACTTCTGGTCCTCAGGGTCACCTGAGTGGTGCTTCTGGTTCCTGTAGTCTGCAATTTTTCCTCGGGAAATCCATTCCTACTCCCACACCATTCCAAGGTTTTTCGTCCAAATTGTATGGGCTAAATGTCTATGGAGATTCTCAGTCATCTTCCATTTGAAGATGTTTCGCTTCTCATCCAAGAAGCTTCTTCAGCTCTGAATGGATGAGAAGCGAAACGTCTTCAGAAGAAAAAAAAAAACAAGGAAGTCCAGTTGCCTCCTGAAAAAGCAACTTTGGGACAATCATGACCTGGATGACTGAGAATCTCTACAGACTTTTAATCAAACATATTTGTATTGCAATTGTTGGACCAGATCTTGGTTTCCTCTTAGAAAAGATTAGATGGTCCTATTTGAAGCAAGAGGGACACGGTGACTCAGTGGCTAAGATGCTGAGCTTGTCAATCGAAAGGTCGGCAGTTCAGCGGCTCGAATCCCTAGTGCCGCGTAACAGGGTGAGCTCCCATTACTTATCCCAGCTTCTGCCAACCTGGCACTTCAAAAGCACGTAAAAAATGCAAGTAGAAAAATAGGGACCACCTTTGGTGGGAAGGTAACAGCGTTCCGTGCGCCTTTGGCGTTTTGTCATGCCGGCCACATGACCACGGAGACGTCTTTGGACAGCGCTGGCTCTTCGGCTTTGAAACAGAGATGAGCACTGCCCCCTAGAGTCAGGAACGACTAGCACATATGTGCGAGGGGAACTTTTACCTTTACCTATTTGAAACAAAAGATAGAGAATCTGATGTTCTCCAAACCATTTTACATTTTATAGTCTCAGATTTTTTTTTTTTAATTTGTTGCCAAAATTGAACTCCTAAATTATTAACTTGGTTCCAAATATTTTCCTCCTGGAAATAGCAGGTTCAATTATTCCTATTTAGAACATGGATGTAAATAGCTACTAAAGCTTTCTGAAATCAGTGAAGTTACTCAAGAATTGTTGTCAATTATGCATTGATATACAGCTTTTCTTCTATTTAACAACTATTGATGTAGCAACGTTTCAAAGTTACAAGGGTAACTTTGAAAAAGTGACTTATGGCTGGTTCTCACAATTACGACCGTTGTAGCGTTTCCAGAGTGACAGGATTGAAATTCGGTTGCTTAGCAACTGGCATGTGTTTACTACACGTGCAAGCATCTCTGAGATCACGTGATTCCTATTTGTGACCTTCCCTTTGTCAACTCTGAAGCGAACCTGGCTGGGGCCATTCTGGAGTCTTTAGGGTTGCCACAGTATGAAGAAGGGATAGGGAGGGGGAACATAGTTAGATGGGGGGTTTGTAGCCAAAACAAAATAGTTTCCTATGGGAACCAAGGTCATTCCAACAGATGGCTGGAAAGAGGAGGAGCACCGTATCCAGGCAACCAGCCAGCAGCTTGATTGGACAATGTGACTGATTGTTTGGGGAAAGGGGGAAACTATCACTTTTTAATCAGATGAAAACTGCGGGAACTTTCAGATTCGGTTTTTCACCAGCTTGTGCCCATATGATATCTCCAATAAAATTGTTCTTTGAGGAACTTATCTGCCTCGGCATTCTGCTTTCTATGGAGTTATTACTTGGAACCCTGACACCCTTCTGATAAAACAAAGTCAATGGGGGCAGGCGGGTGGGAGCGGATTCACTTAACAACCGTGTGATTCCCTTGATAACTGTAGTGATTCGCTTAACGATTGTGGCAAAAAAGGTGATAAAATCAGGCATGGCTCACTTAACATCCATGTTGCTTATTGTTGTGGTCCGTCGGCGGCCTGTGCAGCTGGTAGCTGATTCCGATAGCGAGGAGGCTGGTGTGGTGCTGCACTAGCAGCCTGTGCAGCTGGCACTCGAGTCGGACAATGAGGAGGCTGGAGAAGATGTGGTGCCAGAGGCAGGGATTCAGCCAGGGCCTTCAGAACCTCCAGAAGCTCCCTTAAGTGAAGAGGATGAAGAGGAGGAGCCTTTTCTCGATGCACGGGTGCGCAGAGCTGCCAAAAGGCAGGAGTGGCTCCTCAGGAGGAGGTCTCCTCGAGAATAAGGCTTGGGGCTAATTGGCCACTTCCTTAGCCTATTTAAGGAGGAACGCTGACTGAAGCAATTTGCAGGGAACAACTTCATTCACATACCTTCATGTCTTGTCTTGCTTATCTTATCAGCTTCCTGCAAATTGCTTCTGGGCATTCTGCCAACCACAGTAAGCTTTCAGTATTATTCTTTGTTAATGCAGTTAATTAACAGCTGTTGTTGTAAAAAACTGGTTTATTTAGTAAACTAAGATCTGAACAGACTCTGTGTGTGCTGCGTTCTTTGGGGTCCGTAGCTGGGGCAGAACACTTATCAACAGGAATGCCGGTCCCATTTGTGCTCGTAAATTGAGAACTACATGTGATGAATGAGGATGTTTCCAAACACTATTTTGTTAAACAGCTGTTCTAGTAAAAGCCGTTAAAAGAAGTTTATCTAAACATTGTCTGACACCATAACCTCCTTGTGTTTTTTTTTTTCTTCAAATCTAACCCATGCTGCTGGAGAATGAGTGACCTTAACACTTCTGATTAGCCCTTTTAATTGTAAGTGACAAGGTAATTTCCTGGTTAGCATTGTTCAACTGTAGATGAAGTGCACTAACCGTGAAAAAAAAGGTGTAACCTTTAGCTGCCATATTAATTCTTCTAATTGAAACTGACAGAACAATTATGCTGATGAACATCCTAACAAGACAACTAGTTCATTTATGCTTTTCCCAATAGGAAACAGAACGTTTGTCTTCTTTTGTTTTTTTTTAAAAAAGGAAGCTAAGATATACAAGAATTTATAACTAACTAGCTGTCTATTTCTTTTTAGAAGATGCTGGAGGATATTTTTTTAGTACGGTTGAGTGCAGCCTTCCCCTGCAATAAATTCTTCTTCTTCTTCTTCTTCTTCTTCTTCTTCTTCTTCTTCTTCTTTCTTCTTCTTCTTCTTCTTCTTCTTCTTCTTCTTCTTCTTCTTCTTCTTCTTCTTCTTCTTCTTCTTCTTCTTCTTCTTCTTCTCCTCCTCCTCCTCCTCCTCCTCCTCCTCCTCCTCCTCCTTTTCCCCTTCCCCTTCCCTTCTTCTTTTTCTTCCTCTTCCTCTTCCCCTTCCCCTTCTTCTTCTTCTTTTCCTCCTCCTCCTCCTGCTTCTTCTTCTTCCTCCTCCTCCTCCTCCCTCCTCCTCTTCCTCTTCCCCTTCCCCTTCTTCTCCTCCTCCTCCTCTTCCTCTCTCCTCCTCCTCCTCCTCTTCCTTTTCCCCTTCCCCTTCTCCTCCTCCTCCTCCTTCTGACTCTGACTCTGCTTCTGCTTCTGTTTCTGCTTCTGCTCCTGCTCCTGCTCCTGCTCCTCTCCTCCTCCTCCTCCTCCTCCTCCTTTCCTCCTGCTTCTTCTCCTCTTTCTCCCCTTCCCCCTCAGATTAATATAGTCAATATTCTTCATGTCACTACTAGTAGAAGCAATAGGTAAGCTCCAGCTGGCAGTTTCTTCCCTTTGGTTATTCATTTATGTATCTATCAAATGCAAGTGGTAGTATCTCACAGCCTTCTGCGTGTCCGGTTTGCTCACACGCAGCTTGCATGCATGTGTGCGGCTTAGAAAACATGGCTAAATAGGATGGCATAGCACCGGGTCACGACTACCAGTTCACCTGAACTGGTCTGAACTGGCTGAATACCACCACTGGTTACCAACTAAATCAGAATTTTGCAACTTTTCCAGGTTGGTGGCCCGGAGGCAGAGGAGAGGGATGTGTAGGTACATGTGTTTGCCCACAAGCATCTGTTGCTCGCACAAGTAAGGCCGTGAGTGGTTGCGATGCTTGTGCAAGTAAGGCCATGAGCGCCCATGATCCTCATGCAAGTGGGAGCTGCACACACACCGTCCATTCACGCAGCCCGGTTGCAAATAGGCTGTGGCCCGGTAGTGGGCCACGGCTCACAAATTAGGTACTCCTGGATTAAATGGAGCAGTGCTCGTCTCTGTTTCAAGGTCATTGAGCCAGTGCTGCCTGAAGACATTGCCACAGTGTTGTGGCCAGCATGACATCACAGAGTGCTGTTACTTTCCCACCAAAGAGGTACCTATTTATCTATTCGCATTTGCATACTTTCAAAATGCTAGTTTGGCAGGAGCTGGGACTGGTAATGGGAGCTCACCCTGTCATTTGGCACCCGGGTTTTGAACCTTTCCAGCCGACAAGCCCAGCCTCTTAACCACTGAGCCACCATGCTGCCCTCCCTAGCAGAAAAGAGGCAGAAGATGTTTTTGTCCTCATGAAATTAATGCTGTATATAAATTATACATTATAGTTGATATGACTGTGCATTAACATCCGGTATTTGCATAAAACTGGATATCGCAGTGATGATTTCTGATCAAAAAGAGGAACTGCTATGTGCATGGAGGAAAATTTGCCAAAAAAATGTGGAAACTTTTCCACGCATCATTAAATTAATTTTTAAACTACATTTGATCTTATTTAAAAGTTATGTTTGTTTTCAAAATAGAGCTTCCCATGTTGTTATATCGGAGAAATTTGTGTACAAAAGATTTGTAGACTGGGTAAAAAAAAAAAAAAAGCATAAATGTGCATCTTAACAAAAATACTTTAAAACTGCCCTGAATATCCATTCAACATTTTGAAGGGTGCACAGAAATTAATTGGAATCCTGTGAATTTCTCCCAAATGAACAAGACATATGAAAAATGCTCTGTGCAAATTGTATTCTTTTTCTATCTATCTTTTTCTTCCCTTGATTCTTGAATTGTTGGGTGCTCTCCGCTCCATACATAGGTAATAAGTTCAGCAAACTGAAAAGAAGCTATCCATTTTAACTCTGAGAGTAAAGCTGAATAGCCAATAAGTTTAATGTGTAAATATATTAAGCTTTGCTGATGAGGTTCATTTCTCTGTTCCAATAGTGTCTACACTTTGGAAGAACAGTTAAGGATGAAACTTTTAGGTCTGTGATGGTGAACCTATGGTACGTGTGCCACAGGTGTCACATAGAGCCGTATCTGTGGATACGCGAGAGTTGCCCTAGCTCAGCACCAGTGTGCATGCGTGTACCGGCCAGCTGATTTTTGGGCCTTCCGGGCCCACTGGAAGTCGGGAAATGGGCTGTTTCTTTTTTTCTTATTTTTTTAATTTGATTTATATGCCGCCCTTCTCCGGAGACTCAGGGTGGCTTACAATGCGCTAAGCAATAGCCTTCATACTTTTGTATATTTATACAAAGTCAGCTTATTGCCCCCACAAACCGGGTTCTCATTTTACCTACCTTAGAAAGGATGGAAGGCTGAGTCAACCTTGAGCCTGGCGAGATTCGAACCTGCAGTAATTGCAGGCAGCTGGTCTTAATAACAGGATGCTTTAAACCACTGTACTACCAAGGCTCCTTTCTCTGGAGGGCCTCTGGGGGGCCTCTGGGGGGTGGGGAAGGCTGTTTTTGCCCTCCCCAGGCTCCTAGAAAGCCTCTGGAGCCTGGGGAGGGCGAAAAATGGGCCTACCATTGCATGCCAAAAGCAGGAGGAGCACAGGGGGCTCATGCACATGTGCACGGGGGGCGGGACACATCGAATTATGGGTGAGGGCACACATACACATGGCCCCCATGTGCTCCCCCTGCTTTTGGCATATGACGGCAAAATGGTTAGCCATCACTGCCTTAGGTTATAAATGTTGGACATGAGTAGAGTGGAGTGGAGTGGAGTGGAGTAGAGTAGAGTAGAGTAGAGTAGAGTAGAGTAGAGTAGAGTAGAGTAGAGTAGAGAGAACAGAACAGAACAGAACAGAACAGAACAGAATAGAATAGAATAGAATAGAATAGAATTATTTATTGGCCAAGTGGAAGGATGGAAGGCTGAGTCAACCTTGAGCCTAGTAACATTTGAACTGCCAAATTGCAGGCAGCCGGCAGCCAGCAGAAGTAGCCTGCAGTACTGCATTCTAACCACTGCAGCAACTCATGATCTGAGTTGGAGTCTTTTTGTTCTCTTTTGGGCTGGTTGATGGTCTCTTTTGCATGGCCTATAGATGTTCTTCATGTCTATGTGTCAGTCGATGGCTGATTTGTCAGAGCGCCAGGCTTCTAGAACATTCCCTGGCGTTTTTTTTTTGGATTTTGGCCTGGTGGACTTCCTTATAGAAGTTGTGAATGCTCCAACACTGGACGTTTTTAAGAGATTGTACAACCTTTTGTCTGAAAGTGGTGTAGGGTTTCCTGCCTGAGCAGGGGGTTGGACTAGAAGACCTCCAAGGACCCGTCCGATTCTGCTATTCTTTTAAGATAACTGTCAAAGCGGCATTTTGAGCCTAGACAAATAGTAGGGATATTAAAAAGAAGGTCACTGTGAGTTTTGGAATTAAAACTTCTCCAGTGGTACCCCTATTCCACCTGTGAGGAGGAAAGCCATTTATTGCTGTTTTCCAGTAGTTCATACTGTCATTGATTGACCTTTAGAAAGAAAAATGTAGCGGGCTTATGGGTAATAAGAAAACAATGATTTCTTTTCTTTTATAAGATAGCAGACTTTCTCCGTTAGAGCCCTATGGCATGGTTTCACTTAAAAAATAAAAAGAAAAGAACCTGTCATAACAAAAGTATATTACTATCATGCCTCGGTAAACCTGAGTTGTTAAGAAATAGAAGTCCTTCTTCACAATAATTAATTATCCAGAGAATGGCTGATCAACTCTTCTGGTAGCCCGATGGCCATCTGTATTTTACTTTGCAGATTCTCAGCCAGTCTGTGCAAGATTATTTTTGCCTGCATCCTAAATATGTGTTCCTGGGTACCCATCTGCAATGGAATTTAAAACTGCTACAACAGTCACCTTTGAGAATATTTTGGGGTACGACAGTACTACGGTATTGGCAGACTCACCCCGTAGTCTTTGAAGAACATATTTCTTTGACTCACTCATATATCTACTGCAGATCTAGCATTCCTCTACTTCTAACCGTGGCGTAACAAAGGTACAGTGGCTTGCATATTTTTCCTCCATTCCTCCCTCCCTTCCTTCCCTCTTTCCTTCCCTCCCTCCATCTCTCCCTCCCTCCTTCTTTCCCTCCTTCCTTCTCTTCCTTCCTTCTCTCCTTCCTTTCTTCCTTCCCTCCTTCCTTCTTTTCCCCCTTCTCTCCTTCCTTCCCTCCCTCCTTCCTTCCTTCCCTCCTTCCTTCCTTCTTTCCCTCCCTCCTTGCTTCCCTTCCTTCCTTCTCTCCTTCCTTCCTTCCCTCCTTCCTTCCCTCCTTCCTTCTTTCCCTCCCTCCCTCCTTCCTTCTTTTCCTCCCTCCTTCCTTCTTTTCCTCCCTCCTTCCTTCCCTCCCTCCATCTCTCCCTCCCTCCCTCCTTCTTTCCCTCCTTCCTTCTCTTCCTTCCTTCTCTCCTTCCTTCCTTCCTTCCCTCCTTCCTTCCCTCCTTCCTTCTTTCCCTCCCTCCCTCCTTCCTTTCTTTCCTCCTTCCTTCCTTCCCTCCTTCCTTCTTTTCCCTCTCCCTCCTTTCTTCCCTCCCTCCTTCCTTCCCTCCTTCCTTCTTTCCCTCCCTCCTTGCTTCCCTTCCTTCCTTCTCTCCTTCCTTCCTTCCCTCCTTTTTTCCCTCCTTCCTTCCTTCTTTCTCTCCTCCCTCCCCTCCCTCCTTCCTTCTTTTCCTCCCTCCTTCCTTCCCTCCCTCCATCTCTCCCTCCTTCCTTTCCTCCCTCCTTCCTTCCTTCCCTTCCTTCCTTCTCTCCTTCTTTCCTTCCCTCCCTCCTTCCTTTCTTCCCTCCCTCCTTCCTTCCCTCCTTCCTTCTTTCCCTCCTTCCTTTCTTTCTTCCTTCCTTCTGTCTCTCCCTCCCTCCTTCCTTCCCTCCCATCAGAGCTGAAGAAGCTTCTTTGATGAGAAGTGAAACGTCTTCAAAGAAAAAACAAGAAAGTCCAATTGCTTCCTGAAAAAGCACCTTTGGGACAAGCATGACCTGGATGACTGAGATTCTCTATAGCCTTTTAACTATGCAATTTGGGACAAACATCCTTTGAAAGGTGTGGGAGTAGGAATGGATTTCCAGAGGAAAAATTTTAGACTACAGGAACCATTTACATTACTCAGGTGACCCTGAGGACACAGATAAACCTCCAAGTGGCCTCAATGACTCTCTAAAAGGATGCAAATGACCAGCTGTCTGCAAGGAGTATAAATCCTTCCATTCCCCACTATCCTATCAGAGCTGAAGAAGCTTCTTGGATGAGAAGCGAAACGTCTTCAAAAGAAAAAACAAGAAAGTCCAGTTGCCTCCTGAAAAAGCACCTTTGGGACAACCATGACCTGGATGACTGAGAATCTCTATAAACCAAAAGCAATGGCTATTATGTTGTGTTCTTAAATGGAAAAGGGTCTGTTACAATTTCCCAAAAACTGTCATCACAATTTTTGCTGTTGTTGTTAGGAACATCTGCCTTTTGATCCCAATCAGAAAATGAAAATGTCTCTATGGTCAATTTGCAAAGGCTTCTGTGATTGCTGAAAATAGAATGGAATGGAATGGAATAAGGAAGAATAAATAAGGAAGAATAAGAAATAAATTAGAATTAGAATTAGAATTAGAATTAGAATTAGAATTAAGGGTAGAGTAGAGTAGAGTAGAGAATAGGGAATAATAAGAAATAAGGAATAAGAAGGAATAAGAAATAAATTAGAATTAGGAATAGAATTAGTATTAGGAAAATAATTAGTATTAGTATTAGTATTAGTATTAGTATTAGTATTAGTAATAGAGTAGAGTAGAGTAGAGTAGAGTAGAGAATAGGGAAAATAAGAAATAAGGAATAAGAAGGAATAAGAAATAAATTAGAATTAGAATTAGGAATAGAATAAGTATTAGGAATAGAATTAGTATTAGTATTAGTAAGTAATAGAGTAGAGTAGAGAATAGGGAATAAGAAGAAATAAGGAATAAGAAGGAATAAGGAATAAAAAATAAATTAGAATTAAAATTAGAATTAGGAATAGAATTAGTATTAGGAATAGAATTAGTATTAGTAATAGAATAGAATAGAATAGAATAGAATAGAATAGAATAGAATAGAATAGAGTAGAGTAGAGTAGAGTAGAGTAGAGTAGAGTAGAGTAGAATAGAATAGAATAGAATAGAATAGAATAGAATAGAATAGAATAGGACTGGACTGGACTGGACTGGACTGGACTGGACTAGAATAGAATAGAATAGAATAGAATAGAATAGAATAGAATAGAATAGAATAGAATAGAATAGAAGAGTTGGAAGGGACCTGGGAGGTCTTCTAGTCCAACCCCCTCCTGTTCAAGCAGGAGAACCTCTACCAATTTAGATAAGTGACTGTCTAGACTCTTCTAGGTACACGCAATGTGTACACTGAGTTACAAATTGAATGCACTGTCTAGAATAGACAGGGGCAACACATATGTTTCATTGGGTAACTCTTGTCTCCCTCTCTTGTTCAGCCTCGGTCTCCAAGCTCTCTGTTGAAGTTGCTTTTGATGAAAACCTTTAAAAAATGACAAGACGGTGGAAGCAGAGGGCTTTCTTAATGAAAGCAACCTTAAAGAGCACAGTGCATCCCTATGTTATGGGGGCATGCTGGGAAAACATTGTTAATCTCATAATGATGTTCGGCTCAGACCAGGGTTGAAATGCTCCTGGTTCGGACCAGTTCGGCCGAACCGGTAGCGATGGCGGCGGGTGGTTCGGAGAAACGGTAGCGATGGTGGCGCGAGGCTCCGCCCACCTACCCGGTCGTCCTTACTTCCTGGTTTTAACCAGGAAGTAAACTGTTTTTTACCTTCTGCGCATGTGCAGAAGAGTTTGTGCATGCATAGAGGGTCCACATGCACATGTTATGTGCATGCACGAGCAAAACGACCGCACACGTGCGGCGCGTACACTTCTGAACTGGTTGGGAAGGTAAGTAGATTTCACCCCAGCTCAGACTCTGAAGAGAATGAAGATGGCATCAAGAGTCCAAAGACAGAGGTTGCAAAATTCCCTGGAGGTCTAGGTTCCCGTGCAGAACTCAACCAATCTATATCATTTATTGGCCAAATGTGATTAGACACACAAGGAATTTGTCTCCAGTGCATATGCTGTCAGACCTGGAAGCCATCTTTTGCATTGGGCCTTCAGGCCTGCCGCATTTACCGCTGTGGGAAACTGGTAGGGGGGATTGTACGGAGCCAAGGTGATATATAGTCATAATAACATTCCTTTCTCTGAGAGTCAAGGACATCTTGCCCTGCACCTGGAGGGCTGGAACTGGGAGGCATCTCCAGTTGGGACGGTGCTTTGATTGGACCATGTGATGGACATGTGGGTTCTGGGCAGGGACTTGGACTTTCCATTGGGTGGGGAAAACCTGGAAGCTTTCAGAGTTTCCCAAAACCTTCCCACCAGGTTTTCCTAGATGTGCCAATATGACATCTCTAATAAAATGGAACTTTGAGGAACTTCAAGCCTCGGAGTCTTCTTTCGTTGGGGCTGTTACTTGGAACCCTGACATAAGCTAGTTTTTAGTACAAAAACATGGAAGTTGAGCTAGCTGTGCAAAAACTAAGGAAGAAATTCAGTGGATTGAGTAATGCTCCATGTGAAGGTACAAGATCAGGCTCATTCAGATATGAATCTACTCTCATCCATGGATGTTCCTTGAAAGATGTTTCACCAACTTCACCAGGTCAATGTATTTCACAGGTTTATTTCGGTGGAAAACTTTGAAGGATGAAGTGTTGTCTACAAAGCCTTGCGCTCCTAGATAAAGCACGAGGTATATGAGTCATAAATTCAAAATTAATAAAAACGGGCATAAACTGATGAGCCCCCGTGGAACTGGGGGAGGCTAATTAATTGATTAGACACAAAGCTTGCTGAACAGATTGTTGCAAACATTTGAAACCACCCACCTTGCTGTTCCATTAGTTTGAAATTATGAGATCAGACTGCATGATGTATGCTTGTCTAGTGACTACATGGTCACTTCAGTCTTGTTGTCACCTGTTGGCCGCCGGCCCCTCCAGCAGCCAAATTAGATGAGGCGGCGGTGTGGGAATAGAGCTGTCACAGATAGAGATAGAGACAGAGGTGGAGCCTGGGCTGTCCATCAGCCCTCAGATGGAGAGTCAACAGCACCCAGGTCTGGAGTGGCTGATGAAGAAGAGGAGGAACAGCTGGGTCCAGTGCCTGACAGGCGGATGCTCAGAAGGCAGAGGAGAGGAGAGCAGTGGAAATCTATGGGCTGGTCCTTGGGATAGAAGAGCCACTGCTGCTAGCAAAGTCCCACATTAGCTCTGGGGATAAAAGGAAGGGGGCAGAGATGAATAGGTACGGCAGATAACTATTCATCTCCCTGCCGGACAGACTTATTAGCCTGCTATGAGAGGGAGAGAGAGACTTTTTGCTGGGGTTGCTGGCACTCCTAATAACGGGATCAATTAGGGAACTACAGAGGATTTGTTGTTTTTGGGAGCTGGCTCAGAACAAGTGTTTATTACCTGTAAAGAACCATTGTCCTACAAAGTTTGGACTTACTTGAATGGACTTGATTTATCATGTTTAATGTTCTACAGACCCCAAAGAATGCAGCACACACAAAGTCTGTACAAACCTTAGTTTACTAAATTAAATCACTTTTTTTTTCAAACAAAGGCTGTTAATTAACCTTCTTAACAGCCTACAAGAATCCAAAGAATAAATAATCATAATCTTACAATGGTTGGCAGAAAGCCCAGAAGCAATTTGCAGAGAACTAAGATCAAGACGCGAAGGAGAGTGAACTAAGTTGTTCCCTGCAAATTGCCTCAGTCGTCGTCCTTCCTTAAATAGGCTAAGGGAGTGGCCAATTAGCCCCAAGCCTTACTCTCGAGGAGACCTCCTCCTGAGGAGCCACTCCTGCCTTTTGGCAGCTCTGCGCGCCCGTGCATCGAGAAAAGGCTCCTCCTCTTCTTCCTCTTCACTTATGGGAGCTTCTGGAGGTTCTGAAGGCCCTGGCTGAATCCCCGCCTCTGGCACCACATCTTCTCCAGCCTCCTCATTGTCTGACTCGGGTGCCAGCTGCACAGGCTGCTGTCACAACACCACACCAGCCTCCTCGCTGTCGGAATCAGCTACTAGCTGCACAGGCCGCTGACGGGCCACAACACTTAGTCCTGTATTGTAGATGGATCTTCATGCTAATTCCACAGGCTCCTTGCTTGGAGAGAACCTTGGACAGAATTAGAAGTCATCCTTGGCTTACAATAGTTCATTTAGTGACTGTTTGAAGTTACAACAGCACTGAAAAATGTGACTTTTTAAAAAAAAATTGATTTATATGCCACCCTTCTCTGGAGACTCAGGGCGGCTTACAATGCGTTAAGCAATAGCCTTCATACTTTTGTATATTTATACAAAGTCAGCTTATTGCCCCCACAAACTGGGTCCTCAATATAACTACCTTAGAAAGGATGGAAGGCTGAGTCAACCTTGAGCCTGGCGAGATTCGAACCTGCAGTAATTGCAGACAGCTTGATGTTAATAACAGTTAATAACAGTGCTTTAGTCTACTGTGCCACCAGGCTCCTTGTGGCCATTGTTTACACTTACAATGATTACAGCCTCCTCGTGGTCATGTGATCAAAATTCAGATGCTTGGCAACTGGCTGGTGTTTATGACAGTTGCACTGTCCCGGGATCATGTGATCACTTTTTGCAACCTTCTGACAAACAAAGTCAATGGAGAAGCCAGGTTCACTTAACAACCCTGTTTCAACTGAAGCGATTCACTTAACAACTGTGGCAATAATGGCCGTGCAATGAGGCAAAACTCACTTAGCAAATGTCTCACTTAGCAAGAGAAATGTTGGTTCAGTTGTGGTCATAAGTGGAGGACTACCTCCAGCATTCCAAGCATTAAGAACCAGAGCGAAGGGCATTTCTCTTTTTCTGTTGGCCAAATTTTATTACCCAGTGATATGGTAAGGACGATGTGCAAATTCAACTGGCATTAATCCTTTTGCAAAAAGCCACATTGAAGCTATCAGATATCAAGTTACTAATTGGTATTACCCGTATTTTTCGGAGTATAAGACGCACTGGAATATACCATCAGAAGACAATGTGATTAGAAAAATTATGGAGTGTGCGGAAATGGATAAACTCACAAAGATTTTTCACAAGAAAAATCATCATATGACTTAATCTGTGAGAAATGGTATAAATGGTTGGAGGAAAAGGGGGAATAAGGGGGGAATAAAGGAAGACTAAACAATGGTTAAAATAGGTGGAGGAATATGGAAACAAATGGGAAAATATAAAAATTGTGGAATGTAAATTAGGTACATGTTTATGTTAAATGTAAATAAAATATTTAGATCAATAGAATATTTTATAATGGTATATATATATATATATATATATATATATATATATATATATATATATATGATATACTAGAAATATATGTATAAAAGAAATATTAAGATAAGGAAGAGAAAATGTATAAATATGGATTACTGATGCGAAGATGTTGAAAAGAAGATGTAAATTTATTTATTTATTTATTTATTTATTTATTTATTTATTTATTTATTATTGGTTCAATTTATATGCCGCCCTTCTCCGGAGACTCAGGGCAATGTGTTAAGCAATAGCCTTCATACTTTTGTATATACCTGCTTAGTAGGGCTTTCAGCTCCCCCTAAGCGGTGTTCTTTTTATACAAAGTCAGCTTATTGCCCCCACAATCCGGGTCCTCATTTTACCTACCTTGGAAGGATGGAAGGCTGAGTCAACCAATATCTGCTTTTGTTTGTTTGTTTGTTTTAAAAAACTGTTTAATAAAAATATTTTTTTAAAAAAAAAAAAGACGCACGGGAGTATAAGATGCACCTTAGTTTTGGGGGAGGAAAATAGGGGGGAGGGAATTCTGCCTACCAGGTATTCATCTGGCTAGTCCCAGCACTATAGTTCACTTGCTGGTTTTGAGGTTGGGGCTGATTGGGACTGTGCTTCTAAAGCACAGCTGATTGTCGGAGGGAGCAGCAATTAGAAAAGCAGGCAAAGCACGGAAGATCGCTTTGCTTGTGTTGGGGCTGAAAAACAGCTTTAAAAGCACAGCTAATTGTCGGAGGGAGCAGCAATTAGAAAAATAGGCAAAGCACGGAAGATCGCTTTGCTTGTGTTGGGGCTGAAAAACAGCTTTAAAATCACAGCTGATCCTCGGAGGGAGCAGCAATTAGAAAAGCAGGCAAAGCACAAAAGATCACTTCACTCGTGTTGGGGCTGAAAAACAGCTTTAAAAGCACAGCTGATCCTCGGAGGGAACTCCAATGACTAAAGCAGGCAAAGTGCGGAAGGGGTAAAAGAAGGCAGCAGCTGTTCCGGGTAGCCATTTTGGGCACCACACGGGGTTACATTCGGAGTATAAAACGCACCCAAATTTTCAGCCTCTTTTAGGAGGGAAAAAAGTGTGTCTTATATTCTGAAAAGTATGGTACTTCAAATCCCATAACTTTGGGGGGAGGGGGAAAGGAAATTAAAAACACGCATTAGAAAGAAGAAAGAAAACACTTATCTTTGGTATGCAAGGAAGAGTAGAAGAATCTTTCAGAAAGCAGTTAATTCACTCCTATAAATATTCAATATTCTCATTGTTGTCAGCAATGTACCGATGGCAGCAAACATAATGTTGTTGTTTTTTTCAGCTTTCTTCCCCCTCCTGTGTTATTTAGTTCTACCATTTCTCATTAAATAGCCTTTGAATGCCTCTCTTGAAGTCTCTTTTCAGCAAAACTAGCGAGATGCAATGGAGAACCTCCTTGGCATTCTAATCAATGATATGCAGAGCATTTGAGCAGCTACAAAGAGCCAAAAGAAAAAAGAAAAAAGAAAAAAACCACTCCTGTAAAATGAGACTTATTGTTCACCCATTCATACCTGCGGCTGAACTCAATGGGCCCTTATCGCATTAGAAGCATGAAACTTCAAGGAAGGGTAATTGCATCATCGGTCTTTTAACACAATTTGTTCCTTTCCATGACTATCTAGTTTCGTTTAATATTCTCTTGGGTTAGCATCACACGAGCAGTCCTAACCAATTGCCATCGTGCCCTCTTGTAGAGAAAAGCTTGTTCTATGAATTGATGTATTGCTGGAAACAATACATCTTTTCTCTGTTTTCTTCATATGCCAAAGTAGGATACTTAATTTGCTGTGCAAGGAATCGTTAAATGTTGCATTCAAAGGAGCTTTGCAACATGCTGACATATTTTTTTCCCCCCCAACTTGTCCCGAGGATTGTTGCTGGTATCGCTAAGTGAATTTTCAAAGGTATTTTTATTTGTGAGTATCAATTCTAATTAGCTTCATTTGCAATAGATTAAAAGGTTGGGGATAATTTTGCAGGTGGGGCTTTATGGAACCGATGAACACGACGTGCTATATGTGCATGAAGTACATATAGCATTAATTACTTTGTTAAATTTATAAGGTAAAGGTAAAGGTTCCCCTCGCACATATGTGCTAGTCGTTCCCGACCCTAGGGGGCGGTACTCATCTCCATTTCAAAGCTGAAGAGCCAGCGCTGTCTGAAGACGTCTCCATGGTCATGTGGCTGGCATGACTCAATGCCAAAGGTGCACGGAATGCTGTTACCTTCCCACCAAAGATGGTCCCTATTTTTCTACTTGCATTTCTTACGTGGTTTCGAACTGCTAGGTTGGCAGAAGCTGGGATAAGTAACGGGAGCTCACCCTGTTACGCGGCACTAGGATTCGAACCGCTGAACTGCCGACCTTTCGATCGACAAGCTCACCGTCTTAGCTACTGAGCCACCACGTCTCTTGTTAAATTTATACAACCTCCTTTTTAAAAACACAGAGATTTGGGCAAAGTCAGTCTTAGCGTGCCAATGCTGAAGCATGTCCTAGGAAACAGTTAATCTTTATCACTGACATTTATTTGAACTGATGACTCAGATTGCTAAATTCTGAAGTTAGAGCCTTGGTAGTACAGTGGTCTAAGGCACCCTGTTATTAAGCTGGTTATTAAGACCAGATGCCTGCAATTACTGCTGGTTTGAATCTCTCCAAGGCTCAAGGTTGACTCAGCCTTCCATCCTTTCTAAGGTAGGTGAAATGAGGACTCAGTTTGTGGGGGCAATAAGCTGACTTTGTATAAATATACAAAAGGATGAAGGCTATTGCTTAATGCATTGTAAGCCGCCCTGAATCTCCGGAGAAGGGCAGCATATAAATCAAATTAAAAAAAAAAACTTGCTAGAGGGGACCAGACGTTTGGAGCGATTATTCAATATTTATTCATTTAAACAATTTAGATGGCCACCCATCTTATAAAATGTAACTATGGTGACTGAACAAAAAAAAAAAAGAATTTGTTGTGGCCCACCAGCTCCCAGCAGAGCTGGCGGCAGACTCGGACAATGAGGAGGTTGGAGAGGAACTTGGGCCGGTCCTGGAGTCTGGGGAAGGCTATGATGGATGCACTGTGTCAGAAGCAGAGAGAGAGCCAGGGCCGTCTGATATTTCCCAGCTGCCTTTGGAGTCGGAGATAAGTGGGGAAGAAGAACAGCTGGGGCCTGTTATAGATGCATGTATGCACAGAGCTGTTAGGAGAAGAGAACAATTGAGTACCAGGAGCCGACTCAGAAAGAAAGGCACACGTGGACACTGAATAGCTCTTCCCTGGCTGGGGAATAAATAGAAGCTGTTAGGATATGGTTTGAGCCTAACAAGTTGTCCAGGCAATATATGTGTTCTGTGACTTTAATATGAATATGTATTGTGTGACTTTTAAGTTTTACTGCTGATTCATTGTAATGCTGAGTCATGCTGTAATTAGTTGTGAACGTATTTAAGGAAGGTACTATAACGTATTCAGTTGATGATAAGCTACCATTGTGTGAGGAGTTGCTATCCATTGTGCTATCATCGGTTGGATGGATCTGCTACCATCGTGGTTTGTGAACCAAAGTGAGTTTGTTATTCTAACCAACTACTGTTTGTGTGGTAAGAAGATTCTTGTACTACTGGACTGATTTAACTGGCAAAGACTTGGATTGATTTAAAAGACTATGAGATTGTTTTTTCACTATAAAGGAAACTTTTGATAAACCAGTTTGCACATCTCTTATTCATTGCTCTCAGCAACGTTTCTCTGTGCTCTACACTCTACATCCTTAACAGAAGCTAAAGGGGAGTGGCATCCCTTTAGCTTCTGGCTGAATGCTCCAGGCCTGGCAATTATCCAAGGACTGCTAAGGTCTGTACTTCAGTGAACCTTTGGAAGGATTATTGCCTGGACTTTTCTGTGTGGGAATGCCATGAATTCCCAGTAATTCAATGAAGAAGGTTTTTCAGGACAAGGGCTTCTCTTTCTTGATTCTGCTAAGAACCAACGATCATAGATTCATTGTCTGGGAGCATGGAAAGGAGAACTGGGGAGATATCTAAGTGGAGAACATACTGTAAAACCATTACATTCTCCTAGAGTTTGACCATACTTGGAAGCCCTAGTAAAATCATGACACACACAGATGGCATATGCCCCCTGAGAAACTGGCACAAATGTTCAAAGATAAATTGGCTAGATGTTGGAAATGTCACCAGTTACCAGGATCTTATTATCATATGTGGTGGATATGTCCAGAAGCTAAAAACGACTGGAATAAAATTAAGACATGGTTGGAAGAAATGATACAACAACGTATTGATTTAAAACCAGAGCTGTTCCTACTGGGTATCTTTCCAGAGAAAACTAGTAAAGAAAGATTATACATGAAAATAACATCGCTGGGTTACCCATATTTCTCACTGTAGTGGAACACACATATGGACGCACACATGGACACACACACACACAAAGACAATTGTTTGCCTGTTAAAACCATGTTTTCATACCATATAATGTATTGAATGACTGACATAATTAACCCCTACCAGAAGTGGGATTCACATACCGTTACAACCAGTTTGCCCAGCACCGGAAATGTGAGCGGGCATGTGCGCACGCTTGCTTAGCTCACACATGCACCGTCCGTGCATAGGTGTGATGTCAAACAACACGGCAATTCGCTTGCGCGTACCATCCACACATGCTTGTGATGCAGTGGTGGGTTTCAAAATATTTTTACTACCAGTTCTGTGGGCGTGGCTTGGTGGGTGTGGCTTGGTGGGTGTGGCAGGGGAAGGATACTGTAAAATCTCCATTCCCACCCCACTCCAGGGGAAGGATACTGTAAAATCTCCATTCCCTCCCCGCTCTAGGGGAAGGTTAATGCAAAATCCCCATTTCCTTCTGATCAGCTGGGACTCAGAAGGCAGAGAATAGATGAGGGCGGGGCCAGTCAGAGGTGGTATTTACCGGTTCACTGAACTACTCAAAATTTCTGCTACCGGTTCTCCAGAACTGGTCAGAACCTGCTGGAACCCACCTCTGGTGTGATGTCAAAAACACAGCAATATAGGATGGGATGGCGCCTGGGCAGGTGGGCGGCCCCATCTGCAGGTCGCCATTACCGGTTCACCCAAACTGGTCCGAACCGGCTAAATACCACCTCTGACCCTCCCAATCAATAGAAAATAGAACGAACCTCTTGAATGTTTGAGATCATTTCTGAACACTTGGTATAATATTCACTGCAACATTGTGATGTGGGTGCACCCCTTGACATGTGTACCGCATTGCTACACAAATACAAAAGTGGAAAAACTTGCATTATGATGTTACACAGCACATTTATTCATGTTGAGACACTGCGATAAAATGTAGACACCTTTGCCTGGAACAGCAAAGTGATGATAACCGTGTTAGAAAGCAAAACCTGTTCGATGTTCAAGTCTGCTTTCCTTTCCAAGGAAATGCATTATTTATCAAAGGTAAGTCAGCTCACAGCCAATTTAGCGTAGGTGAACAATCAAATCTCAGAGCAGCAGAGTATTTGACCTCTTAGCCTCATAATGAAGAAAAACGTTGATGTAGCCCAAACTTTAGACTAGCAGCGAAGATAATAATTTATGATAAATGCACATACAACGTCCTCTGGGAACAGGAACTACATTCAAAGGAATTGTGATATGTTAAAAGGTAAATTAGCTACTAATGGAGTCAACAATATATCGAATAAAAGTTTGCCCAGCGTGAGTCGCCATTTCATTCCAACTTATTGTAGTGTAACCATTGTTTTATAGAGATGGGCTATAAGTTTTTATTTACTCATCTGACCTACCAGAGGAGTAGTAAAAATTGTATTTTCTGTAGGTAGATAAACAAATCAAATAAATCACCTAAACCAGTGATGGCTAACCTTTTCTGGACCGAGTCTGAAAGTGGGCGCGAATGTGAGCGCATGCATCCCGAAACCCTGAAATGCAATGCGTGTGTGGTCCTGTACATGTGTGGGGCCCACCACATGCATGCATGCTGCACCCCTGTGTTTGGCCTGCCCCCCCTGCCCCTCCCACATGTGCAGCAGAGCCCCAAAGACCAGCTGGCTGGTGGGAGGAATGCAGGCATGCATGGCAGAGCTGAATTGGGGTGATGGCTTGGATGCCATCAGAGAGGGCGCTGCGTGCCACCCAGGGGTGGGTTCTGAATTTTTTTACTACCGGTTCTGTGGGCGTGGCTTATTTTGTGGGTGTAGCTTGGAGGTCATGTGACTAGGTGGGCGTGGCTAGCTGGTCAGAGTCATTTCTGGAAGGTCCTTGCACTTACGACTAGTCCTCGCACTTACGACCCAACTCATTTGTTTGCTTTTAACACTGATCAGCTGTAGGACGGCCCTTTGAAGCCCCACGGCAAGAGTTTAAACAGTTTTTTCCCCTCTAGTCATCAGCTGGGACTCAGGAGGCAGCAATAGATTGGGGGTGGGACAAAATAAAAGGTAAGAATAACGTGGGTGGGGGGTGGGAGGGCGGGGGGGGGAGAACCGGTTCGATGACGTCATATCATCACCGCTACCGGCTTGGCTGAACCGGACCGAACTGGGAGGAACCCACCACTGGTGCCACCTCTGGCACGTGTGCCATAGGTTCGTCATCACGGACCTAAACTGAAGAACGTCTATTATTATATACACAACAATGTGAAATCACAGCTGCCAGTTCTTTAGCTGGAGTTGGCCTTCATACACACTGAATTCTTCCCAAGAACCTAGGATGTCATTGGCTTGGTACTGAGCAGTGTGGCCTTTTGTAATTGACATTTTGTCAATCTTCATATTTTCTAAGTGTGATACTAGATTTATTAGTATGGCACGCAGCCAGAGATGGGCTGCTGCCGGTTCAGACCGGTTTGCCTGTACCGGTTGTTCTCACCCCCGGCTGGGTCCATCCACTCACCTCGATGCTATCCCATCCTATATTGCTCTCTGGATCGCTCGCCCCACCAACACAGCCCAGATGATTTCCACACCTCGCCTGCTCTACTCACTGCGGCTACCCGAGAAAGTGTGCTGAAAGCCGTGTGCATGAAATTGCCGTGAGCAAGGCATGCCCAAGCATTTTCAGTTCTGCACTAGGCGAACCAGTTGTTAAATGATGTGAAGTCCACCTCTGTACCTATGGTGGGTTGCCGCCGGTTTGGACTGGTTTGCAAGAACCGATAGTAAAACTGGCAGGAGGCTCCTCCCACCGACCCCGACGTCATCAGGAAGCTTCTGCGCATGCAGTCCCGTAGCTGCTTACCTGCTCTGCACACAATGACTGATACCATAGGCTTTCCAGTTCTATTTTAGATCTTGATACTTTGAGATTGTCCCCAGTTCTTCATCTTCTATTCTACTATCTCCTGTTATTGTCATATTAATTGTTCACACATTCTTCTTTTTAACCACAGTTATATCCAGTGTGTTTTGAGCTTTTTATTATCCATCAGATATATTCAGAAATCCCAAAATATTTTAACCTGCTCATTTTCAACTATTTTTTCAACTATATCTTCCCAACATTTTGTTGTTGTTGTTGTTACTGGTATATGATAATTTTTAAAAGTGTTCCAGTGAATCATTTTGGCTGTGTTATGTTGTTATTTATAATCAGTTTCTGCAACCTTCTTACTCAAGTTGAGTATATGATCTCTTGTTTCTCCTGCCTTGTTGCACAATCTGCAGATTGAAACAAACATTTGATGATTTTTCAATTAATAATAATAATAATAATAATAATAATAACAACAACAACAACAACAACTTTATTGTCATTATACATGTATACACAGTATACCCTTACAACAAAATTCACTTAACACCCAAAGACCAAGTCCAACACACATAACAATCCCAAACACACTCCCATTCACCACAAATTCCCCACCCCTAAACCACCCAAACATCCACACAACAGACTAAGTAATGCTGGCCTTGATTACATTCATGTGAATAGCTTGTTCTTGAGCGGCCAAAACCAAGCCTTCAGTTTCTTTTTTGAATATTCTCTTTGTAAGCTATTGCCAGGTTTTGTTTTATCTTTATCCATGTTCTACTTGATATTTTGTACAAGTTGATGATGTAATTTATGTCTTTTCCAATTTCTCTTCTTATTATTACATTATTTGATATTCATGTTCTTTTTCTCCTACACGCTCACTAACTTGCAATTTTTAACTTGTATCAATGTTTGTTCTTGATTGTCTCTTATGTAATTAGCTAATGCACACTTCTTTGATAATTGGTTTGACTTAAGTAAATGTCTGAGTATATTTCTGCATGGTAGAAATATAATCCCTGAATATCTCTGCAGGGATGTAATGCATAGGGGGAAAATCATCATTTTTTTTTAATTTGTTGGTCCAAACGTCCAACACAGGTTGTGTTCAGAACCTCCTCCTCCTCCTCTTAATATAGTTAATACAAATTTGCAACATCTGTTTTCGATTCCTTCAGAAGGATCTTCTCCTTCTCCTTCTCCTTCTCCTTCTCCTTCTCCTTCTCCTTCTCCTCCTCCCCTTCTTCCTCCTCTTTGTCCTCTTCCTCCTCCTCTTCTTCCCCTTCTTCCCCTCCTCCTCTTTCTCTTCCTCTTCCTCTTCTCCCTTCATAGAGCACAATTTCACTAAATAAATCATAGGTTCACTGCAAATTCATTAGAACTTTCCTAATTTTCCTAATTCCCCCAAGTTGTTATTAGTAATTTGTTAACAAAAAACATTGCTGCACATTTAAAGAAAGCAAGCCTTACAATGTAATTTTATTATCTTTTCTCACTAAATAAATAATACTGTAATTAATTAACACAGTATTAGGTTGTACTGGATTGTTGACAAGCATAATCTGATAGAGGAAAATGCTAGTATACAGGAGTAACAAACATTGGAGTAAGCAGAAGGTGGCAATAATATTCTAATTTAAGAGTAGAAAATTCAAAGGCGCAAAGATAGTGATCCTAGCAAGTTACTTAAGACAAGAACAACACAAACAGAAAGAAGAGAAATGTGTAAACACTCTATTTTCCCAAATGTTCTGCACACCAGAACAATTAGACACCAGAACATTTTTTTCCTGAATGCCATCACTCTGCTGAACAAATAATTCCCTCAACACTGTCAAACTATTTACTAAGTCTGCATTACTATTAATCTTCTCATCGTTCCTATCACCCAGTTCCCCCCACTTATGACTATATAACTGTAACCTTGTTGCTGGTATCCTTAAGGTTTATATTGACTGTTTCTTAATATGATTCGATTACTTATTTGTACCCTATGACTATCATTAAGTGTTGTACCTTAAGATTCTTGACGAACGTATCTTTTCTTTTATGTACACTGAGAGCGTATGCACCAAGACAAATTCCTTGTGTGTCCAATCACACTTGGCCAATAAAGAATTCTATTCTATTCCATAGTCTGCATTCTTAAACTAAACTACTGTCACCACGCTATTAACATATATGGTTTGTTTCATTCACATGCTGTATTAAATCATTATAATTGTAAAAACTAGCAGATCCAAAGCTACTGATCTAAGATAATAATAACTTTTAATAATTCAATTTAATATTTTTTTATTGTAGACTATTGGTTTAATAAAAGGCCATTGAGTTACCAAACTCTAAAGCAAACCCTGATTTTATTGCTTCTAAATTTAATTCAACATTTGGATACTTTTTTCCCATTGGGGACAATATACACAAAGTCAGAAATATATGATATGCTATGATATAGGAAAGGAAACAAAAACAGATTTGTTTTATATTCATATTAGCAGTGGTGGGTTCCTCCTGGTTCGGCCCGGTTCTCCCGTGCCGGTAGCGGTGACGATATGACATCACCAAACCGGTTCTGCCCCCCACCTCCCCCGTGCTCCCCCACCCCGTGCCCCCCCCCACATTATTCTTACCTTTTATTTGGCCCCACTCCCAATCTATTGCTGCCTCCTGAGTCCCAGCTGATGGCTAGAGGGAAAAAAACTGTTTAAACTCTTGCCGCAGGGCTTCAAAGGACCGCCCTACAGCTGATCAGTGTTAAAAGAAAACAAATGAGTAGACCAGTGCCTGCAAAAATACATGAGTAGATCAGTGCCTGCAAAAATACATGGGTAGATCAGTGCCTGCAAAAATATATGAGTAGATCAGTGCCTGCAAAAATATATGAGTAGACCAGTGCCTGCAAAAATACATGAGTAGACCAGTGCCTGCAAAAATACATGAGTAGATCAGTGCCTACAAAAATACATGAGTAGACCAGTGCCTGCAAAAAATGAATGGGTAGATCGGTACAGCTCTGCAAGCAGTTAAAAGCCTGGTAGACCAGTACCTCTGCTAAATCTTAAATAATTGTCACATGACCATCAAGCCAGGCCCACAAAATAAGCCACGCCCACAGAACCGGTAGTAAAAAAATTTAGAACCCACCCCTGATATTAGTATTAGAAACAATTGATTACACAGAGATAATGATGAAAAAATAGAGGTTCTGAATAAAAATAAAGGCAGCAGAACAAATAAATGTAAATATAAGTGTAATCCACACTCTATGAACAAATACATTATTTATACATTATTCCTCAGAGAATAAAATAAAATACACCTTTGCCTGTAAAAGACTTTTAAGCAGAGGTTAAAAATAGGACTCATTATGCAATTATTGATCATCCCATTGCAATTCAGTAAAAGAAACACAGTTGAGATTAATAACAGAACGTCATTGGAAAGTTAGATCGTATCCACCATATTATGAAACTGTTTGTGTTTCTGATCTGCAAGGAAGATTTTTTTTTTAATTTTTCTAGAGATATTTTTTTTTGTTCGATACACTTAAGACTTGCATCAGCAACACAAATCAAATATTTATTGCTATGAATAAAAATCAGAGAACCATCACTAAACATTAGCAGCTACTACTCCTCTTGCAAAAACACGTGAAACCATCAAGCATAAACATAAAGTGGTCGACATGATGAAACTGACTGACTTTTGGATAAGAAGTTCCTTCTATCACCTGGCCTGATTTCTTCTTGTGGTCCGCCGGAAACCTGCAGAGCTGGCAGCGGAGTCAGACAGTGAGGAGGCTGGGGAGGAAAATGGGCCAGTCCTGGAGTCTAGGGAAGGCTCGGACGAGGGCTCTGCGTTGGAGGCAGAGATGGGGCCAGGGCCATCTGGGAGTTATGCGGACTCCAGAGCCTCCAGAGTCAGACATCAGAGAGGCAGAGGAACAGGAGGAGCCTGTTCCTAGTGTGCGTATGCACAGAGCTGCCAGAAGGCAAGAACAGTTAAGACAAAAGGGACGACTTGGGAGTAAGGCCTGGAGATGATTGGCCCTCCCCATAAGGCTTAAAAGAGAAACAAAGGCACGTAGGCCCTTTGCAGGAAAGCAACGTCATTAATTCTGTTTCCAGTTGACATCTCTGTTTGATTCTGGACTCTGTGTGGCTTTGCCAAGTGGTTCTTTGTCAAGGGAGATAAAGGTTGGTGATTATCCCGAAGGACTTTTTGCAATTAATTGGGACTCAGTTGTGAATGAAAGTAATTCACAGCTGTTGAAATAAAAGAGGCTTTTGGGACTACTTGTGTGTTTTAATGATTCAGTAAGCCTAGGTCACAACAATTTCACTGAGAATTAGTTTTCTTGGTTTTATCATTTGGCATCTGTGGCGATTCCGTTTTTATACTGGCTACATGTAGAAGGAGTGGAAGAACCCGGAGGTGGAGTTAAAAAAGGGATCAGCCTAGAATCCCTGTGTAGCCACTAGTGAACTACTGTGTTCCCCCGAAAATAAGGCCTACCCTGAAAATATGCCCTATCCTGATTTTTAGCATGCTCCTAATATAAAAGCCCTACCCAAAAAATAAGCCATGGCCAGCACAGAAGGTGGCAAGCACACTTGAGGCAACAGTGTCCAGCAGCAGGAACAGCAGATGGAAGCAGAATGGGGAGCAAGCACACGATCTGGATGTGCCACACAGGCCATGGGAAAGCCAAGAGCCGGTGAGCTGGAATCAGCAGGTGGGCATGGGAGGCTCATCTTCACATCTCTCAGCTTGCCTGCAGACAGCACAACACATCAGGATCATGTGCCTTCCACCCGGCACCTCTGCCTCCATCTGCTATGAGTGGTACCACATGAAAACGAGCTTCCCAAGGTTGCCCGCCTGTTTCAGCCCACTTACTCTTGGCTTTCCCATGGCTGGCCCAGCGTGTCTTGATCGCCTGCCTCCCCCCCCCACCTTGTGCCTCTGTCTCTGCTGCTTGGACAGGTAGTCAACTCACCTGCACTGTGTGGGCTGCGCAGCACCAGAGTGCACTGACCAAGGGACTGGTAGGCTGCAGTTTCTGCTGGATACCATCAGTCGCTGCACACTTGCTACCTCTTGTGTGAGCACCGGGGTGGGGTGGGGTGGGGTGCCCAGCTAAGCTGATCACCCTGATATCGTGTTTTCCCCAAAATAAGCCCTAGTGCTTATTTTGGAGTGCTCCCCCCCAAAAAAAATATAAGACCAGGTCTTATTTTTGGAGAAACACGGTAGGTCCAACTCCTTTGAGTTCCATAGATTTTTATCTAACTCCAAGCAGGTGTTAAATGTTAGTAGAGACCAGAGGTGGGTTTAGCAGGTTCTGACCAGTTCTGGAAAACCGGTAGCAGAAATATTGAGTAGTTCAGAGAACCGGTAGTAAAAATTCTGAGTGGCCCTGCCCCCATCTATTCTCTGCCTCCCAAGTCCCAGCTGATCGGGAGGAAATGGGGATTTTGCAGTAACCTTCCCCTGGAGTGGGGAGGCAATGGAGATTTTACAGGATCTATCCCCTGCCATGCCCACCAAGCCATGCTACTCCCACCAAACCACACTCACAGAACCAGTAGTAAAGAATTTTGAAACCCACCACTGGTAGAGACATAATTTTTTTTATTATTTGATTTATATGCCGCCTTTCTCCGGAGACTCAGGGCGGCTTACAGTGCGTTAAGCAATAGCCTTCATACTTTTGTATATTTATACAAAGTCAGCTTATTGCCCCCACAAACTGGGTCCTCAATTTACCTACCTTAGAAAGGATGGAAGGCTGAGTCAACCTTGAGCCTGGCGAGATTCGATCTTACTTTAATTGCAGACAGCTGGTGTTAAATTACAGTGCTTCTGTCTGTTGAGCTAAACCAGGCTCCTCTTAATTTGCATAAGCAAATTAAGGTGACTGTATTTACTAAATGGCATATTAACCTCCCTCGTGTTTAGCTGAAGAACAACATTCAAATTGAGCAGAGAGAAGCCTTTGATGACCAAGTTTCAGTTATGTGCCTCCTAGAAATTTCACTCCTCCAACTTCATCCTCCATCCACAACATACTTCCAACAGAATAACCAACTACAGAAAATGATGTATGTCTCCTGCAATTAAACTTTTCAAAGGTAAAGAACTAAGCTTTTTGCTACAGGACAGTTACTGCTCTGCGTTTAAAGATAGCCTTGGGCTAAAAGCAGTGCAGTCCAAATTACTGAGACCTCTGCTCCAATTTTCCCACTCAACGGCAAATGCACTTCTCTGGTTAGAACTTCAATCTGTCTTTGTTGAGGTCCCTCTGAGCCTCTGTTGGTTAAAGTACGGACTCAAATCAATGGCATTGAGTCCTCAGTCTAGCTTATACTGATAGGCTAGTATAAATTCCCTGTGGAAGAAGCAAATAATATCCCATCTGGTCTAATGTAATCTCTAGCGTGACATTTGCTCTATGCTGGGCTTGGATGAAGTCAGAAGTGACACTTTTTGATCTTGATGTATGAAACAATAGATTTAGTTTCTCTTATAATGAGATTGTGTATCCTCCTTTCATTATTTCCAAATATTTTTGTTTGGCAGCCCCATATAAGAGGGTGATCATGCTGGCATGCTTAGATGCTCTGCCTCTAATGGTATAGTCAGAGATTCAATCATGGTCCCTATCCAGAACTGTTACATATACAGTATATTCACACAATGTCACATATACTTTTGAAATGTGTGTGTGTGTGTGTGTGTGTGTGTTTCTGTTGAAGCACCTGGTCTACCCCAAAAGGTGAAAGGCTTCCCTTTCGCCTTTCAGCTCCAATCCGAGAGCCCTCAAGCAGTCGCATTCACAACGAACCATTTTATACCAAATTTATATTTCGCTGATAAAGAAATAAAAGGAGACTAGTATAGATCTATTTCAAGCTATTTAGCTCTCATCAGCTAGCCAGACCCTTACTTGC
Source organism: Pantherophis guttatus (assembly GCF_029531705.1). Next base: position 4,008,825 of record NW_026844029.1, on the reverse strand, counting down.
ATTGGAACTTGGGCTGCCTGCATATTTGGCAGTTGTATTAACCTCTGAGCCACAAGTTCTCCTCCCTTTATCAGCTTGAACCAGGGGAGAGATTAAGTGTTTTTCTGTCAAAGCACCTGGTCTACCCTTTATCAGCAAAAATAAATTATATATATATATATATATATATATATATATATATATATATATATATATATATATATATATATATATATATATGTATATATATATGTGTGTGTGTGTGTGTGTGTATGTATACACACACACACATATGTATATATATATATATATATATATATATATATATAATATATATTATATATATGTATATAGTTTATTGTCATACTGCATTCTAACCACTGCGCCACCACAGCACATATGCCTACAAAATAGCACTTAAAATAGCACTTAGACTTATATACCACTTTACAGCCCTCTCTAAGCGATTTAAGAGTCAGATATTTTCCCCAACGATCTGGATCCTCATTTTACCAACCTTGGAAGGATGGAAGGCTGAGTTAATCTTGAACCAGTGAGATTCGAACTGCCAAACTGCTGGCAGCCGGCAGTTAGCAGAAGTACCCTGCAGTACTGCATTCTAACCACTGCGCTACTACGGCAGTGAGAATCATGCAAAATGAGAATCATGCAAGACAAAATATTCCCTGTGACACTCTATGGACGTGAAAGTTGGACTTTAAAGAAACAGGATAAGAAGAGTGAACTTTGAACTTTGGTATTGGAGAAGACTCCTGAGAATATTACCGATAGCCGAAAAAAACCTTATGGATTGTTGAAAATATCAACCCATAGTTTTCACTTGAGGCATTACTGACCAGGTTCAAACTTCAGACACATCGTTCAAGGACCCAGATTTTTGGGAGAGGCTCTAATGCTGGGAAAGGAAGAAGAGAATGAGCAGAAACAAGGGAGATAAAGTCAGCTATAGATCAATTGGGAGGCATGAAAGAATAAGTTAGAGATAGATTGTTTTGGAGAGAATCTAACTATTGGATCACTAGAAGTTCAAAACAAACTGACGGCATCTAATCACTCAAGAAATGGATCAATCAATGTATCAGTCTTGAGCTAGTTTCTCTTCTAATACCAAATTCCCTCAATCAACCTCAAATGGCAATTGTTTGCCTCTCATTAAAATGATCATTAGCATGAAGTCTCTAAGAGGCAGCCACATTTTGTGTCCTAACAGTAGCGAGTCTCATGATAACAGAGGTGTGTTTAGTTTCAGTTGTCAATGTTCCTTTAGCTTGGATTTCTCTTTGTGTGTGTGTGTGTGTGTGTGTGTGTGTGTGTGTGTGTGTGTGTGGTCTATGACTGTAAATTCCTCAATAAATAAAGTGTATCTGTTCTGATCTAGGCTCCCTTAACAAGCAGGAGGTAGGAATTGGTCCCGGCAAAATCTCTTTTATTTGCACGACTGTGAATTACGTTCATTCACACTCAGCAAGGTTTGTCCAAACAGTTTTGCAAAGGAATATTTATAAACACAGACCTTATCTCATTTGGCAAGCTGCCATGTAACTTGTTTCCAACCGCAGTACAAGGCAAAACCCGGCACAGAGTCTCTCAGAGCCATGGAATGAATGAATTGTTTTCTGCAAAAGCTCGCTCCCTGTTCGCTCCTCTTTTATTTCCTATTGGAGGGGGAAGGTGTGGCTCCACACTCCAAGGTGTGGCTTTACTCCCAAGTCAACCCTGCTTTCTCAGGGTTGTTCTTGTTCTTGTCTTCTGGCAGCTCTGCACATGCGCATACTGGGAATGGGCTCCAGCTGTTTCTCTGCCTTGCTGCTGTCTAACTCCCTCTCTGCCTCCGATGCAGAGCCCTCATCCGAGATTTCCGCAGCCTCCAGGACTGGCTCAAGTTCCTCCCCAACCTCCTCACTGTCTGATTCTGCTGGCCGCAGGTGGGCCACAACAGTATCTATGATCTGCATTCATGCTGCAAGTAGGAGATAAATGAAACGGATGCAGCTGTAGAGGTGGTCAACAGTATTAAGTATCTGAGGGTGCGGATAACTAACAATCTGAACTGGTCTCTCCACACATCATCCTTAGTGAAGTGTGCAAGCCAGCGTCTGCATTTCCTACGTCAGATGAGGAGAACACATCTTTCCCTTTCTGTCCTGGCCACTTTTTACAGAGGCATGTCTGAGAGCGTTTTAACAAACTGCATCACTGTTGGTTTGGTGGCAGCAGTGCTTAAAATAGAAAGTCCATACAGAGAGTGGTGAGGACAGCGGAGAAGAAGGAAGCTCACTTCCCGCTATTCAGGATACTGCTTATAGTTCGAAGCATGGTTAGAGACCCTGCACACCCACTTCACACTCTGTTTCTGTTGCTCCCCTCTGGGAGGAGGTTTTGAAATATTTCTAGCAGGACTATCAGATTCTGTTAACAGCTTTGTTCCCTATGCCACCTGTCTGGAATATTCACAGGATTCTTATTTTCTCGCCATGAACATGTATACATCCAAACTAGAAACAGTGCAGAGAAGAGCAACAAAGATGATTAGGGGACTGGAGGCTAAAACATATAAAGAACAGTTGCAGGAACTGGGTATGTCTAGTTTAATGAAAAGAAGGACTAGGGGAGACATGATAGCAATGTTCCAGTATCTCAGGGGCTGCCACAAAGAAGAGGGAGTCAAGCTATTCTCCAAAGCACCTCAGGGCAGGACAAGAAGCAATGGGTGGAAACTAATCAAGGAGAGAAGCAACTTAGAACTAAAGAGAAATTTCCTGAGACAGTTAGAACAATTCATCAGTGGAACAACTTGCCTCCAGAAATTATCAATGCCCCAACACTGGAAGTTTTTAAAAAGATGTTGGATAACCATTTGTCTGAAGCGGTGTAGGGTTTCCTGCCTAAGCAGGGGGTTGGACTAGAAGACCTCCAAGGTCCCTTCCAATTCTGTTATTCTATTCTTTTCTGACAGTGAGAACAATCAACCAATGGAACAGAAGTTGCCTTCAGATGCCTTCTTTCCCTTCCTTTCACCTTCCTTCCTTCCTTCCTTCCTTCCTTCCTTCCTTCCTTCCTTCCTTCCTTCCGAGAGCTTATGCACTCAAGACAAAGTCCAATCATACTTGGCCAATAAAGATTTCTATTCTATTCTATTCTATTCTATTCTATTCTATTCTATTCTATTCTATTCTATTCTATTCTATTCTATTCTATCCTATCCTATCCTATCCTATCCTATTCTATTCTAGACTGTTGTTGTTTCTCTGTGTCATATAATATATGTGGGTATATGCATAATATTTATTTATTTATGTTTATGTAGTGTATATTGGAAGTGGTGGCCCTTTGAGAGCTGTGTGCCATGAAATTTCATTTTAATGTGTGCCGATGAGCGTACCTTCAAAGTGACAATAAAGTTCTTCTCAAAAATACATTCAACTCAAAATTAAAACACTCCCCTTCCAATATTAATAGATCCACTGCAAAATGTTTCCCTAATATTTTGTCAGAGAATTCTATGCCAAATAGAGGAGTTAGCAAACAAAGCAGGACGCCTGCGAGCTACACAGTGACAAATAGTCCAGAATTTAGTTTCTGAGTTGAGCTTATTAAACTAGTCCTGCTCCAACCTTGCAAAGTGTTTATACAAATGATCTCTCCATCTATCATCCAGGCCAAGGCTTATTATAATTTTCCTGGCAGTGAAATTCTTTGTGAGCCATTTATCACTGTTATTAAAATGTTCTGCTGTGGATTAGAATAGCAATTTAGTATGAGGTCCCAACAATCTTCCAAAAGCTTATTCATTCAGCCCCATGATTTCCATTTCTAATAAGTGTACCTTTACAAAGATTTTGGTTAGGAAAAGAGTGACTGGAATTTGATATCTGGCTTGATGTATCTCAAAGATCTCTAGCTTAATTCTGCACTTGAATGTGTCCGGAATGCTTTACTCTTCATAGTTTAACATTATGAGCCTTGGTAGTACAGGGGTTTAAGGCACCCTGTTATTAAGCTGGTTATTAAGACCAGCTGCCTGCAATTACTGCAGGGTTCGAATCTCGCCAAGGCTCAAGGTTGACTCAGCCTTCCATCCTTTCTAAGGTAGGTAAATTGAGGACCCAGTTGTGGGGGCAATAAGCTGACTTTGTATAAATATACAAAAGGATGAAGGCTATTGCTTAACGCATTGTAAGCTGCCCTGAGTCTCCAGAGAAGGGCGGCATATAAATCAAATTAAAAAAATAAAATAAAAAAATTCTGTGTTAGATGGATTCAGTAAGTAAGTTTTTAGTATGGGCATATAACAGCCTCCAACCCCCAAATCAGCTTTTCAATGGGCATAACTCTCAACATGCTTTTCTACATGCCTATAGTATCCATACATGTCCATTATGATATTCCCTTTTAAGCAGTGGTGAAATTCAATTTTTTTTACTACCAGTTCTGTGGGCATGGCTTGATGGGCATGGTGTGGCTTGGTGGGCGTGGCAGGGGAAGGATATTGCAAAATCTCAATTCCCACCCCACTCTGGAGCCAGCCAGAGGTGGTATTTGTTGGTTCTCTGAACTACTCAAAATTTCTGCTACCGGTTCTCCAGAACCTGTCAGAACCTACTGGATTTCACCCCTGCTTTTAAGAGAAGCAAAGTACAGAAAAAGACTAAGAAATATTCTTCCTAAGAAATACTGTCGAATAAATTAAAGGCATATCATCTTCTTCTTCTTTTAATGACCCCATAATCCCTTGCGGGATGGAGTCTGGGCAACTGAATGGAACTAGCAGAGAGTTTTAATGGCCAGATGCCCTCCCTGTCGCCAATGCGGAGTTTTGTGCAGCAGATATATTCTCAGTGTGCCCAGAGAGAGAAATATCTGCCTCTACCTAGGATCGAACTTGCAGCCTCCTGATTGTGAGGTGAGAGCTCCACCTCTAGGCCAACGCACCACTGAAAAAAGGCATATGATAAAAAAATCACACCAGAGAATCTAGCTTATGCCAACACCTTCCACTATCATTCTCTATATCTTTCTAATGCAACCAACCCTACTTTGAGTGGATGATGATGATGATGATGATGATGATGATGATGATGATGATGATGATAAACATTCAGTCATGTCCAACTCTTGGTGATTGTATGGGCTAGGTCTCCCCACACTTTCCAATCTTCTTTGAGGAGAGGAGAGGAGAGAAATGGAATAGAATAGAATGGAGGAGAAGAGAGGAGAGGAGAATGGAATGGAATTGGAATGGAATAGGGGAGGAGAGAGGAGAATGG
>NW_026844029.1:3942413-4003298 GCF_029531705.1 Pantherophis guttatus | reverse complement strand
TAGGGGGAGGAGAGAGGAGAATGGAATGGAATGGAATGGAATGGAATAGGGGGAGGGGAGTGAAGAATGGAATGGAATGGAATTGGAATGGAATAGGGGAGGAGAGGGGAAAGGAGAATGGAATGGAATGAATAGAGGGGAGGGGAGGAGAGGGGTGGGGAGAGTAGGGGAGGGGAGGAGAGAGGAGAGGAATGGAACGGAAAAGGGGAGGGAAGGGGAGAGGAGAATGGAATGGAATTGGAATGGAATAGAGGGGAGGGGAGGGGAGGGGACGGGACGGGAGGGGAAGGGAGGGGAGGAGAGGAGAGGAGAGGAGAGGAGAGGAGAGGAGAGGAGGGAGAGGAGAGGATATTCTCTGCAGCTTGAATTTCTAGCCTTAACTCACAGAAGGTTTTAGGGTAAATTTAGGAAAAAAAACCAAGTGATATCAGCAGAACAGGTGCCTGGATTTTCTACTCTCTTTCCCTTATCTAATGATTAGTCTGTGTTTGTGTCAACAGGCAATCTTCTAAATCCTTGACAAATGATAGACTCTCCTATTATGAGTGTTTCCAGATAAAAGCATTTCCACCAGGGAAGGAAAAATCATGGTTACTTATTTGCTTAATTCATAAGGAGAAAACCCAAATCTCCAGGTTCTTGTGTACTATGTGAATGCAACTATCAAGAACAGTTAAGGATCCAGATAGATTTATTTTTTTCTCTTTGCTGTTGAAAGAAAAGAAATGAAAGGTTTTTCTGCCAACTCCCTTTAAGCTCATATCACTAGGTATCAGCAACATATTTAATCATAAAATTGAACAAATTACAATGGATTCTGGCTGAGAATGCAGAGCAAGAGAAATGAGAATTAGTAGAAGGAATTTCCTTTCTTTAGGTTTCTTGTTATTGTAGTTTTTAAATTAAATCTTGGCTGAAAAATGAACTCTCTATCAATCTGATGGGTGGGAATATTCTTTTCCTTTTTATGATGTAAGCGAGACAAAATATTATTTAGAAGTAAACGATACATTTGACGAACAAAAGATATTTCCAAACCTTTTGCAAATAATATTGCTTACTATTAAGAGTATTATAGCACTATTGAAATTTGTCATGTATTTAATTTGGCATCACTGTTTTTCTTTTTCTTTTCTTCAATTTAAAATATAAAAAGTCTATATTGGGGATAACACATGCACATACAAATATGTATCATTACAATAAATTAAACAGAAATTGCATTCTAATTAATATGAAAAATGTACACACACACAGGAAAATTATATACGGCAATATCACAATGAAGTACAAATTTTTTCAAGTGATTGTGTTTTCTTGTGGACTGAAGATGTAAACTCAAGTGCAGTAGAGAAAAGACTGAAGATAATCTTTTATTTTTTATTTTTTTAAAATTTTAAAAACAAACTTTATTCAATATAAAAAGATAAAAAATTGTACAAGACATTCTTAACTCTAAAAATGAAAATACAATTCTAAAGTACATGTATACTAAAACTAACAAACAGGATTATCTATCTATAATATTTAAACATGTGAATATATATATACATTAACCTTAATTTCTTAATGATGGTGTATATTTGTTACCTTTAATTTCTTACTGTATTTGACTTTAGGTTTTTTTTCCATCGATTAATCCATTCATACCATCTGTCCCATATTTGGTAATACTGTGAGTCTTCCTTGTTGTTTAATTTTAAAGTTAATCTATCCATTTCTGCACATATAAATATAGTTTGGATTATTTGTTGTTCTGTTGGCAACTGTTCTAATTTCCAAGATTGGGCTAGGGTTAATCTAGCCACCGTAATTATATGTAATGTGATTAACCTCTGTGCTAAATTGAGACCAACTTAACCATCCAGGATGATGGTGAGTTCAAGAATGTTCCCAGTTCAAGACCATCATATAGGACAGGGGTGTCAAACTCTGGCTTGTGGAGCTGGCCTGGAAATACCACAGGCCCACTCCGCTGTGCCTCTGGCAGCCAAAACGGGACACAGGAGGCCATGCATGGCCCCCTGTGTCCCATTTTCAGCCTGGATGGCCTCCTGCAGCAGTCTGCAGGCCAAAAGAGGGCATGAGGGAGCAGCACAAGGCCCGCCTGCCCCGTTTTGGCCAGCAGCATGAAGCAGAAGGCCGTCCAGGCCAAAAACAGGGCCCGAAGGGGGCTGCGCAAGGCCCCCCTGGGCCCCATTTTGGCCGACAGGGTGCTGAAGAAGGCCATCCAAACCAAAAATGGGGCATGGGGGGGGCACGTGAGGCTTCCCACACCCAGTTTTGGCCAGCAGGGTGCTGCAGGAGGCCTTTTCCGCCACTCCCCCAACTGGCCACAGAGGAGTACTACAATGCTGATCCGGCCCTCGAAGAAATCCAGTTCGACGTCCCTGATAGAGGAGGAGTATGATGGTATATTTTTCAGACAAATAAATGTTACTAAAAGGTATAAGCTTTATATTAAAAGGTATAAGCTTTATATTAAAAGGTATAAGCTTTCGTGAGCTACAGCTCACTTCATTAGGCTACTTCTGAGTTCCAAGTCAAGAGGTAGTTAATTTAATAATATTATAGCTAATCTGAAACATTATAGCGATGGGCCTTAATACCTGCTTTCCGATAATACCGATCTTGACTGTTGCAATGTGCTCTACATGGGGCTGTCCTTGAAACGCATCTGGAAGGGTGCTCTAAATGTGGAAAGCAGGATGACTACTCCAAAGTATATTAATTATTTTTTTTTATTCAAAAAGTTTTTTTATTATTTTATAAACAAATAAACAATACATAATCAATCAGTCAATATATCTTCTGAATACATCTTTTGTGTCTTCTTTTTGCTCCTCCAATATTTATCATATCTTAATATTATCATTTCCTTTAATATGACATTTGCCCCACTTTTCTTACTTCGCTATTAATACATTTATCTATCTTTTAATTTTATTGAAAATTAGACAACCATTTTATCCCCACGCAACCTTCAACCCCCCCTTCCCTACCCCCACCCCCGACGTCCCAGAGCAAAAACAGGGTATAGCATTAAACAAACATAAGCTAAAATATACTAACTTACTACAAGATTCAAAACTCCCTCACACTCTTTAACTCCTCTTTTAAAAATTGTTCATCAGCCTCCCCTTTTGGAATTCTGATTTAAACATTATAAAACTTCCTTTAAAGCATATCTTTTTAGAAGAAAAAAAAATATTATTTTATATCCATTCAACTTTAAAATTAACCATTTTAGTACTTCAGTAAGTTTTTTTTTTAAAAAAAGACACTTCAATAAAATATTCTTCAGAATATAATTTATATTTATATTTATATTAATTCTTGAAGTCCTGATCTTTTGCTCTGTTGCCTTGCATCTAGAGCTGAGGTGTCAAACACAAGGCCCGGGAGCCAGTTCCAGCCCATGAAGTGCTTAGATCTGGCCTGTGGGGCCATCCTGGAAACAGCAAAAGACCGGCCCGCAGTTCCTTTGTCAGCAAAAATGAAGCTCTGTTTTCGCTGGCAGAGGGTTGCAGGAGGCTGTCGCAGCTGAAAACGGAGCTCGAGAGCCACCACAGGTACCACTGACATGAATAACTTGGAGCTGCCCATGCCCACCCTGGCAATGCCCACCATGGTCCTATCAAGTCAAACACAACCCTGATGTGGCCCTCAATGAAATCGAGTTTGACACTCCTGATCTAAAGAAAAGACAGATTCCAACAATTCTTTCAGTGTTCACTTCCTTATAGAATGTAGTCAGCTGCTCCACTTCTCTGAAAGCTAACTGTGCTTTCAGAAATCTTGCTCTCCATCAGAGGATACAACTATGACCAGATATGTTTTTAAAAAGTCTGCATGTCAGCAGTAGTAATAATAGCAATAGCACCTAAACTTGTATACCGCTTTACAGTGCTTTACAGCACTCTCTAAGCAATTTACACAGTTAGCATATTGCCCCCAACAATTTGGGTCCTCATTTTACTGACCTAAGAAGGATGGATGGGTGGGTCAAACTTTAGACATCCAGGATCGAACTCCTGGCAGTGGGCAGAGTTAGCCTGCAATTGTGCATTCTAACCACTGGAGGAGACTGGAGGCTAAAACATATGAAGAACAGTTGCAGGAACTGGGCATGGCTAGTCTAGTGAAGAGAAAGACCAGGGGAGACATGATAGCAGTCTTCCAATATTTGAGGGGCTGCCACAGAGATGAAGAGGTCAAGCTATTTTCCAAAGCACCAGAAGGCCAGAGAAGGAAGAATGGATGGAAACTGAACAAGGAGAGATTCAACCTGGAAATAAGGATAAATTTTCTGACAGTGAGAACAATCAACCCATGGAACAGAAGTTGCCTTCAGAAGTTGTGGGAGCTTCATCACTGGAGGCTTTAAGAAGAGACTGGACTGCCATTTGTCAGAAATGGTGTAGAGTCTCTTGCTTGGGCAGGGGGTTGGACTAGATGACCTACGAGGTCCCTTCCAACTCTATTAATCTGTAATTACTTCGTCACCATGCCTTTTCATTCATCTACAGATTAATAATAATCTATTAGCTACTTTTTGCTTGCTTTCTTGCTTATTTTATTTACTAGTCGCGAATGTTTGTTTTACTTTTTGTAAACAACAGTTTGTTTCTCCGTCGCAACTCATCAACCCAGCCAATCGATCAGTCAATCAATCTCACCACCTACCAGCAAGCTGTCAGTAGACAAGATGCGCAAGAATCGTGGCTTTAATTGTTATTTTTAACGTGTCATGATTTATAAGAAAATGTTGCAAAGAGCTTCAAGCGCCACCTTGTTTTCAGACGAACACAAGTTCCATCTAACTGACCTTAGTATATCTAAAAAGCTACACAAAATGGCTTTGGTTAAATACCGAGGGGGCCCACCTGGCTAGGAAATAGATTCAGAAACCCCAAAAATTATCCCGGAAAAATGAAGTGCAAATAAACTTTTGTATCATACCAAAGAAACTGCATGATAAATCTACCATGTTTTCCCGAAAATAAGACCCTGTCTTATATTTTTATAAACCCCGAAATAAGCGCTTGGCCTTATTTTCAGGGAGGTCTTATTATTTTGGGGTGTGTGGAGAAAGATGGGGCTCCTCTTGCCTTCTTACCTGATTTCCAGCTCTGACTCCCTAACCCTAACCAGAGGAAATGGCGGTGACCGGCTGTGCATGTGTTTAAATATTTTCGGGAAGGGATTATTTTCGGGGGGATTATTTTAGCACACGCACTCAAAAGTCCGATTGGGCTTATTATCAGGGGATGTCTTATTTTTGGGGAAACACGGTAGGTAAGTCATCGGTATTCAAGGTTAATTTGGAATACTTGTTTATCCCGTTCTTTTTAATTACTTAGTCATCCCGCAACCAACAAACCAAGGAGACGTCTGAAAATTAATCGATCCAGAACTTTAATACTAAAATAGACTCAGTCAAAATGGCATTCTTGTTTGTACATCTTGTTCTAGAAAGGAACCCCATCTCTCTGTGAAGAATGCTCTTGTTGCGTAGGTCATTCAGGCTTGGTTTTTCTCGTGGAAACCTGTTTTTGAGGGAAACAGAGGAGATGAACTTACGATTTATGGTTTGGATGTTTAGATGTAATAGATCAGGGGTGTCAAACTCGATTTCATTGAGGGCCGCATCAGGGTTGTGTTTGACCTCAGAGGACTGGGGTGGGTGTGCCTTGGTGGGTGTGGCCAGCTCAATGTCACTCATGTTGGGGGCACCTGTGGTGGCCAAATGCTGAGGCAGGACTTCCCTGGGACCGTCCCTCACTCTCATTATAATCTCCTATCTCTCCTTCCTTCCTTCCTTCCTTCCTTCCTTCCTTCCTTCCTTCCTTCCTTCCTTCCTTCCTTCTTTCTTTTTCTTCTTTTCCCTTCCCTCTTCATTCTCCTTTCTTCTTCCTTCCCCTCTTTCCTCATTCCTCCCCCCCCCAGCTCCATTTTTGCTGGCAGAGGGCTGTAGACGCCATTACAGACACAAATGGGGTGCGGGGAGGCCACGCGCAGTCTCCCCCAGCTCCATTTTTGCTAGCAGGCTGGTCCTTTGCTGTTTCCAGGCCAGCCACACGGGCCAGATTTAAGCACCCCGCAGGCTGGAGGTGGCTCGCAGGCCTTGAGTTTGACACCCCTGTAATAGATTATACAAGGAAGAGAAGTAACCAGAGAGATGTAAACTTATAATGGTATTTACAATTGCTGCAAAGAAAATCAGACGCTGATTCTTTGTATCCTTTTTATTTATTTTCTACTTTTATTACTTTTTCCCTTTCTCACACTTCTTCCTTTTTCTTTCTTTCTTTTTTCTTTTCTTCCTTTATTTGTGTTAGTTTTTATACTCTTTTTAAAACTCTTGAATAAAACTTTGTGTGTATATATCTGTTGTGTGTGTATGTACACGCACACAACACATATGTATATATAAAATGTCAGCACAAATATTCAGGAACAAGACTTCAGTTCAACGCACTGAGAGTTTATTCTTGTCACCAATAGAATCTGAGCAACTAGTAGTTCAAGCTAAATTGGCACTAGGTAAGGGTCAATTGAATTCACCGGGAACTGGATTTTGGGCTCTTGGAGTGCGCAATGACCCCACACTGATTGTTCATTCAACCCGTTGAATTTTCATGGAAAATGAAAGTGCCTTGTGTTATCATCACAGTGATTCTAGTAATGATACTAGTTGTCTCGCCAGCAAAGTGATTTGTCCTATCTCGTTTACATCTTTGCAAAAATCTGGATTTCCTCAATTTAAGATTCTTCCCACCCCATCCTGACATGTATTTACTCACAAGTCATGGGTGAAATCCAGCAGGTTCTGACAGGTTCTGGAGAACCGGTAGCAGAAATTTTGAGTAGTTCGGAGAACCGGCAAATACCACCTCTGGCTGGCCCCAGAGTGGGGTGGGAATGACGATTTTGCAATATCCTTCCCCCAGGAGCGGGGAGGGGATGGGGATTTTGCAGTATCCTTCCCCTGGAGTGTGGTGGGAATGGAGATTTTGCAGTATCCTTCCCCTGGAATGGGGTGGAAATGGAGATTTTGCCATGCCCACCAAGCCACGCCCACCAAGCCATACCACACCCACAAAGCCACGCCCACAAAGCCACACCATGCCCACAAAGCCATGCCCACGGAACCGGTAGTAAAAAAATGTGAATTTCACCACTGTCACAAGTGTGTGTGTCTCTCTGTGTGTGTGTTTGCTGGAAATGACTTTGGTGCAACCTGTTAGATGAAGTGTGACAAACAACAGCAGTTGTCCAGCATGGGCACTCTGCCTTGGGATAGCTGGATGATGGGAGGCGGGGGGAGAAATTTCTTTTTAGTAAATGGACCTGAGAAAATAAATTCCACTAACACAACCAGGTTTCTTTTCTTCTTCTGATGTATCCTTTAAAATATGTGCATGAATTGACTCCAGAGATTTCTTGATTTAAATCCAAAGTCTTAGCTGAATGAAAACCTACCCAGAAGTTTCCTGCTAATGAAAACACCTTTGGAAACATGACAGCAGATACTGAAGAGATTTATTTAGGCATGGAACTTTCTATCTGAAGACCACAGAAGGAGCACTGTGTGTCATGTTTCCAAAGAAGCTGTTTCTGCTCATGGGAAGTATATTATTTTTGGAGGGATTTACATTCAAGCACTGCCTCTAGACAGAAACCTCAGAGTAACAGAGTTGGAAGGGACCTTGGAGGTCTTCTAGTCCAACCCTCCGCTCAAGCAAGAGACTACCATTTCAGACAAACGGTTGTCCAGTCTCTTCTTAGAAACCTCCAATGCTCACTCACAGTGAGATGACTTGCTATGGGACAATTCAATTTAAGTATTTAGAAGAATTAAAAAAAATATATTTTTAATTTCTGTCATTCACATTTCATTTTGTCCCTCCTTTTGCATCCTTTTTAAAATGATTCTATTCCACCATTTCTTCAATATTAGCGTAACTCTTGTCCCGCATTGAATTGACTGTGACGAGTTGTCCCGCAGCGAATTTGGCCATAGCAAGTTGGCTGTGCCAAGTTGGATGCATTGAGTTGTCCTAGCTCTCCCAGTTGGATGGGGTGGGGGGAATTCTGAGATAAAGTCTAGAACTAAAAATGAGTAGAGTAGAGTAGAGTAGAGTAGAGTAGAGTAGAGTAGAGTAGAATAGAATAGAATAGAATAGAATAGAATAGAATAGAATAGAATAGAATAGAATAGAATGACAAACCATTTTCATATTGCTGTCAAGAAAACAATAAGGTCTTATCCCTGTAATTACCAAAAAATCAAGTCAATTGAAGCGATTCATCCATTAATCAACTAACCCTGGAAATCATCTCGTGAGTTAACTCTAAAAATATAGAATATAGCAGAATGTAGAATTGTTGGAATACAGCAGCGAAAACACTAACAGTTTGATCTCTTAAAAAAGAGATGCAAAGCTTTGTTGTATGTATTAGGAATAAACATATCACACCCGCTCACACCTCTCTTTTTCTGTTTCTGCCTCTGATTATGCCTTGCAGTTTGAGAAGGGGGGGGGGGAAATGTTATTTTCCTGATGCCCTTCCAGTTGCCTTGAAATGATGTTTGGAATATGAGCCAAATCATGTTAAAATATTATTTTCCTTTATATTTTGAATTAAGTGAAAGATAATGGCTGAAAAATACTACCGTGTTCCCCCAAAAATAAGACTGGGTCTTATATTAATTTTTGCTCCAAAAGACGCATTAGGGCTTATTTTTTGGTTAGGTCTTATTTTGGGGAACATATGGTACTAAATGCACCCATCTGGCTGACAATCTTAACTGGGGCTTATTTTGGGAGTAAGGCTTATATTACGAGCATCTTGAAAAATCATACTAGGACTTATTTTCTGGTTGGGTCTTATTTTTGGGGAAACAGGGTAATAAGTAGTTCTAGCATGTGGATTTTCTTTAGCATTTTGGTAAAGTCCATGGGGTTTTCTTGGCAAGGATATTGGAGTGGGTTGCCATTTCCTTGGAAGAGAGAACTCCTTGGAAAAGAAATTGATGTTGGGAAAGTTGGAAGGCCGAAGAAGAGAGGGGCAGCAGAGGATAAGATGGCTAGAGAATGTCAACTCTGATTGGAAGGACAGATCTTGAAGCTGAAGCTCAAATACTTTGACCATCAAATGAGAAGAGAGGCCTCTTCGGAAAAGACCCTGATGTTGGGAAAGATGGAAGGCCAAAGGAGAAAAGGGTGAGAAGGTTAGATAGTATCAATGATGCAATGAACATGAATTTGGACAAACTCCGGGAGACAGTGGAGGACAGGGTGTCAGACTGCGGTACTATCTCAAAATTAAATGAATTTCCAAACTGCCAATCTTTAAGGAAATCTTTCTTTAATTGAGCTCAGCCACCGGATCATGACTCCGCGCGGACAAGACTGACCTTTTGCCTCCCAATCCCTCCCCTTCCGATCCCCAAATCTCTGCTTCTCATTGGCTGTCTTCCAAGTCATTCTTCAGACTTCTTTTCCTCGTCATTTCCCAGGAATGTGCCCCCTCCCCTCATTTCCACGACAACCGGGCTTCAAAGGGATTTAGCAGGCAAAAGTTTCAGGGTTTATCTTTCGCTCTCCTCTGCTCTCTCTCTATGCCAGCATTGAAACGCTGACACAGGGGGACCTTGGCATGCTCCATGGAGTTGTGAAAAGTTGGACATGACTTAAGAACTGAACAACAATAAAAGCATGTGTTATTATGGGTAAGCTACAGCTGACCTAATTTCGCAATGCAGGATGGTATATTTGAACACTTGAGGGCATTTATAAAATCTGTGGCATGGCAGTTGTTTCAAGAATGAAAAATATATATATATTCCATACTCCATATTCCAAATATACTACAAGAACATGTCCCAAAGTTGCTTTTTCAGGAGGCAACTGGATTTTCATGATTTTTCTTTTGAAGAAAAAAACCTTTTCTTTTCCATTCCCCACTATCCTGTCAGAGCACTATCTAAGAAGCTTCTTGGATGAGAAGCAAAACGTCTTCAAAAGAAAAGAACAAAATCCAAGTAAGTCCAGTTGCCTCCTGAAAAAGCAACTTTGAGACAACCATGACCCGGATGGCTGAGAATTTCGACAGACTGCAAGGACATGTTCAGCTGCCAAAAAAACCAATTCTAGAATAGCTTTTTCTAAACACTCGTATTTTTAGAAGTGAAATTGACCATTGGGTGTCCAACATCCAACTAATTCCTGAAGAGAAGACTTGGTGAACCTCTAATAATAGTTAGCATCTGACAAATACTTTACCCTGATGATGGATTAATTTTGCACTCACCTAAGAGCTCAAATCCTGACTGCTAAACTGCGGAAAAACAAAACCACAAGACGCCAAACCAAAAGCGAAATGTGTTATCTGCTTGCTCTACAAACTCAAGATGGTACTGTTCAGATCCTCTCAGTCCACAAGAAGCTTAGCACGGACTGTGAAGTGGCAGATCCCAGGGAGCATCTTAGCTATATTTACAAGCAGCACTGGAGAGCTACAATATGTGTTCTTAAGTGTTGCTTCAAAATGAAACAAACGCCATGCAAGCTATTTGCCATGACAAGAAACTGATAGCAAGACACAGTGATGACCTGAGCGCTAGGGTGCTAGATACTAGAAAAGGACAATGTGGTTTCTCATCTCATCTCCACTCGAGGCAAGCTGTTAGCATTTGACAAGCAAAAGCTACCATAGAAGCAAAGGACATAGTGGGTTGTCTTCCAAATGATGAGATAATCCCTGGCTAGCAGAATTTTCCTCCACATACATACATACACACACAATACATCTATCCATCCATCCATCCATCCATCCATCCATCCATCCATCTATCCATCCCATCCATCCCTCTCTCACTCTCTCTCTCATCTCTCTCTCTCTCTCTGTGTCCATCTCTATCTCTATATATCTTTATCTTGATCTCTTTCTTGATCTCGATCTCAATCTCGATCTATCTCGATCTCCATCTCCATCTCCATCTCCCATCTCTATCTTTCTCTCTCTCTCTCTCTCTCTCTATCTATCTCTATCATCTCTCTCTCTCTGTCATCTCTGTCTCTATCTATCTCTATCATCTATCTATCTATCTATCTATCTATCTATCTATCTATCTATCTATCTCTATCATCTCTCTCTCTCTGTCCATCTCTGTCTCTATCTATCTATCTATCTATCTATCTATCTATCTATCTATCTATCTCTATCATCTCTCTCTCTCTGTCCATCTCTGTCTCTATATATCTCTATCTATCTATCTATCTATCTATCTATCTATCTATCTATCTATCTCTATCATCTCTCTCTCTTTCTCTCTCATCTCAATCTCTCTCTCTGTCTGTCTGTCTGTCTATCTATCATCTATCTATCTATCTATCAATCTATCTATCTATCTATCTCTATCATCTCTCTCTCTTTATCTCTCTCCATCTCCATCTCTCTCTCTCTCTCTCTCTCTCTCTCTCTCTATCTATCTATCTATCTATCTATCTATCTCTATCATCTCTCTCTCTGTGTGTGTCCCGTCTCTGTCTCTATATATCTCTATATATCTTTATTTCTATCCATCTCCATCTATCATCTCTATCTCTGCCTGCCTGCCTTTATCTCTGTCTCTATCTCTATCTATCTATCATCTATCTATCATATTCCTCCTCCCTTCCTCTCTCTCTCTCTCTCTCTCTTCAGCATATCTTCCTTTCCTCTCCTTTCTATAGAGGGACAATTGAAAGCATCCTGTCATATTGTATTACTGCGTGATTTGGAGTAATACTGTTTCGGACAGGAAGGCTGTGCAGAGAGTGGTGAGGACAGCAGAAAAGATTATTGGAAGTTCACTTCCTTCTATCCAGGATATGGCATATAAGCACTGCCTGACCAGACTTCGCAGTGTTGCCTGAGATGCTACACATCCTTCCCATGACCGGTTTTCTTTGTTACCTTCTGGGAGGAGACTATGTGGTATCCAATGCAGAACAACTAGATTCTGTAATAGCTTTGTACCATATTGTATCAACCTTGTGAACTCTCAAGCCTCTTTTTTCTGCCTAACCCTAATCTAACCCTCTTAAATATGGAGTGAGGTCCACAAAAGTTAAGTCAGAATTAAAACTGGGGAGGTTTAATAGCCGAGATAATTGAAACAGGTATGATAGTCCAGTGTTTGACAACTCCGTTACAAAAATATTTTTTTTTACAATGGAGCTTAAAAACAGTTTACATTAAGTTTAAAGTGGTTATTTACATGCATTACTTTATGATTAAAACTACAGTAACAAAAAAGTCATTTACAGGTGAAACATTGCTATGTACACTTTTATGTGCAATACCTAAATCTGACCACAAGTGTTGCAGTTCTAAACTGTCCAAACCTAGAATTTCAAGCCTACTATTAGCACAGGATATTCTATTATTATAATTTAAAACAGCAAATCATTTGCCACTGGGTGTAACCTAAATGCAGAACTGATATTACTTCCCTTCATTGGCATCCTTCAGTCTCAAGAGACTATGGTATCGTGCTCTGGAAAGAGGTCCTAAAACAGCATCTGGTGTGACTAAAAAGGCCAATTCGAGAGTGGCAATCCCTTCCACACTGAGGGCAGATACATTCTGTCCCCTGCCAGACCCCCAGATTTCGCTGGTTCCGGGAGTGCCTCTTTGCCTCAGTCTGCTGGAACAAGTGTCTCTTCGAATTGGAGAAGGCCATGCTGCGTCTTTAGCCTCCAAGCTGAACGATCCAGAGATCAAGGTTTCCCAGTTGTTATGTCCATTCCCAGGGCCTTTAGGTCCCTCTTGCAGATATCCTTATATCGCAGCTGTGGTCTCCCTTTGAGGTGCTTTCCCTGCACTAATTCTCCATACAGGAGATCTTTCAGAATCCGACCATCAGCCATTCTCACGACATGTCCCAGGCAGCGTAGACGTCACTGTTTCAATAGTGTATACATGCTAGAAATTCCAGCACCTTCCAAGACTGCGCTATTTGGAACTTTGTCCTGCTAGGTGATGCCATTGGATGGTAACTTAAATGTAGAACTGATATTACATAAGCATTAGAAATATGGAGAAAATGAAAGTTTGCTGTCCTGTTGACATCATGACGGGCGGTGGGGCGGGGTGTGGGGAAAGTATTTTTAAGTGCCTCTATTTATGCTTTTAGCCAATACCTTCACTTTCAAACAACTTCTTGTCACACTGTCTTATTTATAAAAATCTGGATGATTGTTGGCATTTCTCTCTCTCTCTCTAACTTTGCTTTTCAGAAATATAGAAAAGGAATGTGTGTTCTGGAATAAATGGAAGGTTTTGTTCAGCAAGCACCATTGATTGGTTGATTGTTCTCCACGCTATTGGTGAGAAACAGCAAACTCTGACAATTCTTTATAGAGATAAACCACATTTACACTCCATTCAAAAGACACTATAAAAAAGCTAAAGGAAAAAAAAAGAGAGAGCAGAACACCTCCCTCTCCCCAACAATCAATACCCAGATAATCAGGGATTAATACTAGACAAACAATCAAGCAGAAAACAATGCCCTAATGAAGAAAGTAACAAGTGGTAAACCACACCTCCTCCAAGACTCCCTATATATCAACAGGGAGCAAAACCCCCATTCATTGGCACTTAGGAAGTTACCTAGTTCAGTAATGAAACTTCTGCAAACAAATAACCAAGCTCAGAGAGCTCTAAGGATTCCCCAGATCAATCCTTAACTGCAATATTTTTCACCTATTGGAATTCTTTACAAACTCTTGTTCTTGTTGTTGTTAGTTGCAAAGTCGTGTCCGATCCATCGTGACCCTATGGATAACATTCCTCCAGGTCTTCCTGTCCTCTACCATCCCCCGGAGTCCATTTAAGCTCACGCCGACTGCTTCAGTGACTCCATCCAGCCACCTCGTTCTCTGCCGTCCCTTTCTTCTTTTGCCCTCAATCATTCCCAGCATGAGGCTCTTCTTCAGTGAGTCCTTCCTTCTCACTAGGTGGCCAAAGTATTTGAGTTTCCTCTTCAGGATCTGGCCTTCTAAAGAGCAGTCAGGGTTGCTCTCCTCTAGGACTGACCGGTTGGATCGCTTTGAAGTCCAAGGGACTCGCAGGAGTCTTCTCCAGCACCAGAGTTCAAAGGCCTCAATTCTTTGGCGCTCAGCCTTCCTTCTGGTCCAATTTTCACAGCCATCCATTGCAACTGAGAAAACCATAGCCTTGACTATACATATTTTTGTTGGCAGGGTGATGTCTCTGCTTTTTAGTAAGCTGTCTTTGCCATAGCTTTCCTCCCCAGGAGCAAGCGTCTTTTAATTTCTTGGCTGTGGTCCCCATCTGCGGTGGTCTTGCAAATGTAAAAAAAACAAAAACATATCCATGATGTTGGAACTTGATGACCAAATATCTATGGAGATTCTCAGTCATCCAGTTCATGGTTGTCCCAAAGGCTTTTTTTTTTTCCCCCAAAGGGCAACTGGACTTTGGTTTCCTTCAAAGCTTCTTGGATGAGAAGCGAAATGTCTTGGAGGAAAAACGAAGTCCAGATGCCTTTTGAAAAAGCACCTTTGGGTCATGGATGTCCAAATGGATTTGTATCTTTACAATTTATATTGTTTTATTTGTTTCCTAGTACAATTTGATTGCTTATTTGTTCCCTATGACTATCATTAAGTGTTGTACCTTATGATTCTTGATGAATGTATGTTGTCTTTTTATGTACACTGAGAGCATATGCACCAAAGACAAATTCCTTGTGTGTCCAATCACACTTGGCCAATAAAGAATTCTATTCTACTCTACTCTACTCTACTCTACTCTACTCTACTCTACTCTACTCTGCTCTGCTCTGCTCTGCTCTGCTCTGCTCTACTCTACTCTACTCTACTCTATTCTATTCTATTCTATTTTATTCTATTCTATTCTATGACTATCATTAAGTGTTGTACCTTATGATTCTTGACGAATGTATCTTTTCTTTTATGTACACCGAGAGTGTATGCACCAAAGACAATTTCCTTGTGTGTCCAATCACACTTGGCCAATAAAGAATTCTATTCTATTCTATTCTGTCCTGTCCTGTCCTGTCCTGTCCTGTCCTGTCCTGTCCTGTCCTGCCCTGTCCTACTCTACTCTACTCTACTCTACTCTACTCTACTCTACTCTACTCTACTCTACTCTACTCTACTCTACTCTACTCTACTCTACTCTAAAGAGGAAAAATAACCCTATTCAATTGGGATTAGGTGAAAGGATGAGAAACAGAAAGGCGGATTGTCTGCAAAAATCACTCCAGTTGATAGATGTCACCCAGGAAAACAATTCTTAGAGTCTCGATAGATCTCCCAGAACAGAACTGTTCATTCTCATTTGCAGATAATTTATTTAATAGGATCATCACTAATCATTACCTTTCCTTTTCCACTTAGTATAATGACATGAAAAATAGTTTCCCATTATTCTTAGGAGTTGCACATTTTAATGTCCAGTTGAAAGACAGTTGATGACCCTGGATCATTAGCTAAGAGATGACAGTCTACATGATCTTGGATGATAATTATATTTCAGAAGGAGGCTATCAAGAATGTCAGAAAATCCTGCAGGATCAGATAAGACTGGGAAATTTAAGAAGACAATCCTGAAATAAAGCCATCTATTGTTCCAATATAGAGCTGGTTTGGTTTAGTGGTTAAGGCAGCAGGCTAGAATGCAGGCGACCATGAATTCTAGTCCTGCCATAATCATGGGAATCAGCTGGGTGACTTTGGGTCAGTCCCTCCCTCTCATCCCAACCCACCTCTCTGACAGATGGCAATCCAGTCTCTTCTTGAAAGCTTCCAATGATGAAGTTCCCACAACATCTGAAGGCAACTTCTGTTCCATTGGTTGATTGTTCTCACTGTCAGAAAAGAATAGAATAACAGAATTGGAAGGGACCTTGGAGGTCTTCTAGTCCAACCCCCTGCTTAGGCAGGAAAACCTACACCACTTCAGACAAATGGTTATCCACATCTTCTTAAAAACTTCTAGTGTTGGAAGTTCTGAAGGCAAGTTGTTCCACTGATTAATTGTTCTAACTGTCTCAGGAAATTTCTCCTTAGTTCTAAGTTGCTTCTCTCCTTGATTAGTTTCCATCCATTGCTTCTTGTCCTACTCTCAGGTGCTTTGGAGAATAGCTTGACTCCCTCTTCTTTGTGACGGCCCCTGAGATATTGGAACACTGCTATCATGTCTCCCCTAGTCCTTCTTTTCATTAAACTAGACATACCCAGTTCCTGCAACCGTTCTTTATATGTTTTAGCCTCCAGTCCCCTAATCATCTTTGTTGCTCTTCTCTGCACTCTTTCTAGAGTCTCCACATCTTTTTTTACATCGTGGCGACCGAAGCTGGATGCAGTATTCCAAGTGTGGCCTTACCAAGGCATTATGAAGTGGTATTAACACTTCACGTGATCTTGATTCGATCCCTCTGTTTATGCAGCCTAGAACTGTGTTGGCTTTTTTTGGCAGCTGCTAATAAGGTGGGATAAAACAAACAAACGAACAAATATGCAGCTAGCCAGAGTTGAGATTGCTTTGAATGAGGCTATATTTCTGTTTTTTCTCCTGCATTAAAATTTGCCTTCCGTTTGAAAGAGAAGCATCTTTGGAACAATCTTTACCTGGACAATTGAGAATCTCCATAGACATTTAGTTATGCCCTTTGGGATGAAAATCCTTCCAATGATGCGAAAGTATGAAAGGAAAATTGCAGACTGCACAGTGGTGAAATTCAATTTTTCTTTTACTACCGGTCCTGTGGGTGTGGCTTGGTGGGCGTGGTGTGTCTTGGTGGGTGTGGCAGAGGAAGGATACTGCAAAATCTCCATTCCCACCCCACTCCAGGGGAAGGATACTGCAAAATCCCCATTCCCACCCAACTCCAGGGGAAGGATATTGCAAAATCTCCATTCCCACCCCACTCAAGGGGAATGATATTGCAAAATCTCCATTCCCAACCCCACTCCAGGGGAAAGATATTGCAAAATCTCCATTCCCACCCCACTCCAGGGAAGAATATTGCAAAATCTCCGTTCCCACCCCACTCCAGGGGAAGGATACTGCAAAATCCCCATTCCCACCCAACTCCAGGGGAAGGATATTGCAAAATCTCCATTCCCACCCCACTCCAGGGGAAGGATATTGCAAAATCTCCGTTCCCACCCCACTCCAGGGGAAGGATACTGCAAAATCCCCATTCCCACCAACTCCAGGGGAAGGATATTACAAAATCTCCATTCCCACCCCACTCCAGGGGAAGGATATTGCAAAATCTCCATTCCCACCCCACTCAAGGGGAATGATATTGCAAATCTCCATTCCCACCCCACTCCAGGGGAAGGATACTGCAAAATCCCCATTCCCACCCACTCCAGGGGAAGGATATTGCAAAATCTCCATTCCCCCCCACTCCAGGGGAAGGATATTGCAAAATCTCCATTCCCACCCCACTCAAGGGGAATGATATTGCAAAAATCTCCATTCCACCCCACTCCAGGGAAGGATACTGCAAAATCCCCATTGCCACCCCACTCCAGGGGAAGGATATTGCAAAATCTCAATTCCCACCCCACTCCAGGGGAAAGATATTGCAAAATCTCCATTCCCACCCCACTCCAGGGGAAGGATATTGCAAAATCTCAATTCCCACCCCACTCCAGGGGAAGGATATTGCAAAATCTCCATTCCACCCCACTCCAGGGGAAGAATATTGCAAAATCTCCGTTCCCACCCAACTCCAAGGGAAGGATACTGCAAAATCCCCATTTCCTCCCCACTCCTGGGGGAAGGATATTGCAAAATCTCCATTCCCACCCCACTCTGGGGCCAGCCAGAGGTGGCATTTGCTGGTTCTTCGAACTACTCAAAATTTCCACTACCGGTTCTGCAGAACCTGTCAGAACCTGCTGGATTTCACTCCTGAGACTGCAGGGTTCAGGCGAACCTGAGGGCACAGATAAACCTCTAAGCGGCCTCAACGACTCTCAGAAAGAGAGCTAATGACCAGATGACTGCAATATATAATTCTTTCTATCCTCCACCATTCAGTCAGAACCGAAGAAGCTCCTTGGGTGAGAAGCGAAATGTCTTCAAGCAAGTAAGTCCAGTTACCTTTTGAAAGAAAACACTTTTGGGACAACTATAACCTGAACAACTGAGAATCTTCATAGACAAACTTCTGTTTGTATTTACCTAATAGTCCCAGATCAGATATTGGTCAATATTATACATAAGATGTACAAAAATGCATTTTCTGCTTGAAGAAACAAGCTAATTTCTATCTCCATTGTGGCAATTAAAAACAAAAAGTTAACAATTTGGCTTAATTTAATTTTTTTAAAAATAGTCTGGATTATCCTCAACAAAAAACAGAAAAGAGAATCTGCTCTGATCCATCTGCTTCTCCCCCTGGTTTCCTTTATGTGTTCATTTAATTGATGAACTTCCAAAAATGAGTATAGAGAGATAGGGTGGCACTTAGTAGAAGCTGCTAGATTATACCAAGAACTTCTATGACCATCTTCACTACATATGGGAAATTATATGTTTGGTTAGCTTGATTGCTGAAGGGAAAAGTCCGAAGTTTGGTAGCATCTTTTCCAACCAACATTTTATCAGACATGATTTTTTTCCCCCATGATAGACTATGAAAGGTTTTTTTTAAGAATTAATTTTACATTTTCTCCTCCTCCTCCTCCTCCTCCTCCTCCTCCTCCTCCTCCCCTCCTCCCCTCCTCCTCCTCCTCCTCCCTCTTCCTCCTCCTCCTCCTCCTCCTTCTCCTTCTCCTTCTCCTTCTCCTCCTCCTTCTCCTCCTCCTCCTCTTCCTCTTCCTCTTCCTCCTCCTTCTCTTTCTCCTCCTCCTCCTTCCTCCTCCTCCTCCTCCTCCTCCTCCTCCTCCTCCTCCTCCTCCTCACTTCTGTTTAATTTTACTGTTTGGAAAACACTTTTTGGAAACATGTTTTCCAAAGCACCAGAGGGCAGGACAAGAAACGATGGATGGAAACTAATCAAGGAGAGAAGCAACCTGGAATTAAGGAGAAACTTCCCAACAGTGAGAACAATTAACCAGTGGAACAGAAGTTGCCTGCAGAAGTTGTGGATGCTTCATCACTGGAAGTTTTTAAGAAGAAACTGGACAGTCACTTGTCTGAAATGGTATAAGGTCTCCCGCTTGATCAGGGGGTTGGACTAGAAGACCTCTAAGGTCCCTTCCAGCTCTCTTCTGATTCTAAGTCTAGAATTTAAACATTTTATAACACTAACACATTTCCCTGTGAGGTTTGCATCAGAAAATAGTGGCCAGCGCCTATCACCAAAGCCCCATTCTCGAACTAATGTGGATATTCTTGCTTGGACAAGCCATTGCTCAGAATTTGTTTAAAAAAAAATGAAGAAGCAGAAAGCTATTTTGCTTTCTCCTATTGTACTTTTGAGAGTTTACAGAAATGACATGTAGTTCTGCTTTGGCATCAGGAAAGTAGAATGATGTTTAGCAGTATTTATTTCCTATAATACAGACTCACGGACAAATGTTAAGATTTTGGATAACTTGGTTTGACATCAGTTTTCATGGCAACATGCTAGAGCTGTGATAGCGAACCTATGGCACGTATGCCACAGGTGGCACGTGTCGCCATATCAGTGGGCACGCCAGCTCAGCTCTGGCGTGCATGTGTGTTCCGGCCACCTGATTTTCAGGCTTTTTGGGCCCACCAGAAGTAGGGAAACAAGCTGTTTTCTGCCTCCGGAGGGCCTGGGGTAGGTGGGGAAGGCTGTTTTCGCCCTCCCCAGATGCATAGAGAGGATCTGGAGCCAGGTGACAAAGAAAAACGGGCCAGGAGCAAGGGGGGAGGGGGGTTGGGCGCGTATGCACAGGGCGGGGCCCATAGAATTATGGGTGTGGGCACACATGTGCGCAAACCTCCCCCACCCCCACCCCCGCCCTCTTACCGGCACGCGATGGCAAAAAGGTTAACCATCACTGTGCTAGAGAAATTCAGTCAATCCGTTCGGATACATTTTTGTTTTTGTTTAATCCTCCATTTAAGTTATATCTTGACAAACCTCAAGGAAACCAATGCTCTCTCTGTAATGTTGACATTGGTTGGCACTGTGGAAAATACAGATCAAGCAATATGCATGTTGGAATATTAGACTGGAATACATTGTGATGTTTCAATTTCAAGGAAAATTCCCCCAGCCTTATGGACGAGCATCTAGATATGTTTATATCTGTGCACGACTGCAGTTTTACCATTTCATAAATAACGATGCCAACTTTTAAATACCAAGGAAAGCAGAACACATTCCTTCTCAAGGATGGCTCCTTAGAGCATGAAAAGTTTCAACACTGTTCAAAAGGAGTTACTGATGTAGAAAGTCTGGTTATTCTTATTTCTTCAATGTGACCCAGAAAAGGGTTGTTGCAGGATGATGCGTGTGACTCTGTGATGAAAGACTTACTACTTTTTAATTCACTTCGTAGATGTTGTAGATGTTAAGAAGGGATTGAGCTTCACTCACAGAGGTTGCATGTCCTGTTTACTTTTTTGACACCTGTACAAATACCATATTTTTCAGAGTATATGACGCTCCGGACTATAAGATGCACCTATCATTTTTGGGGAGGAAAACAAGAAAAATAATCTGCCTCTTGTCTCCCAGCAATTTGCCTCCTTGCAGCAAACAGCAAACAGCCTGTTTTAGTTTCGTTTTCATTTTCAGCACAGCCTGATTAGCACAAGAAAAAAAAAATCTGCCTCTGCCTCCCAGCAATTTGCCTCCTTGCAGCAAACACCGGAGGCCTATGCAGCAATAGGCAATGGCAATCCCTGCAGCCTGGAACAGCTGAGGGTCGGGAGGCCGATCCAACTGACAATCAACTGCTTGTGCTAATCAGACTGTGCTGAAGCTGAAACGGGCCCTCCGGCACATAGCTCGTGACAGCTTCCTCCTCCTCCATATCATCCTCCTACTCAGCATGAGAAGATAAATCAGCCTCCGGGGCTGGGGTCACAATAGGAGCTGGGGCAGAACAGGCAGCTTCACACATCCACATCCGCAACCTAGTTTATTTTTTACCTGTGTGCCTTGCCCCACTCCCTGCACCCCAGAGTGGATGGGATCTTAATTAGGGCTAATTTTGTGGGTGGGGCTTAATTTAATCGCATGTGCTCAAAACCGCGATAGGGCTTCTTTTCAAGGTAGGTTTTCTTTTTGTAGAAACACAGTAGTGTTCCAAACCTGAAATAATATTTCCCTTACCCCAATATCATATCCTTTTGCTTCTTGGCTACCTTGATTTCTTTCCTTTTGTGTCCAGAGGCTGGAGAAGAAATGTATTTGCATTATGCTAATTTCATCTTAATTCCAACACAAGCCGGCCACTCAGCATACAGTATCTATGAGGATTACATTCCTATTCCCAAATATGTTCAACTAATATAAGGATTAACAGCAGCATCCCCGAAGATTCCTGAAAAAAGGTGTGTTGAGGAGCAACGTAATGAAATTTTCGGAAGTGAAAATAATGCAACGTTTGAAGTTAGGATAAGGAGACAGTAGTTGGAAGGATCACAATAGTGTTAACTCGCTGTGAGTTGGACAGAGATCGGCTGAGCCAGGGGGAGAAGTCAAGCAGTAAATTAATCTGGAATCATTACATAGGCACAAGAGAGCAAAATATGGCCCCCACCCTTTGAATGCTATGAAAGGTACCTAGTCTGATGCAAATTATTAGCCTGGGAAGATTCCTGTAAAGTAGGCACTGGCAATAAAGTAGCTAACTGAACTGTTCAAGTACGGATTTGAATATTATAAATTGTTCACGCCTGACCTTATGTGTTCTGACTCAGCTCCCAAGCACGACAAACCCTCTGTAGTTACCTAATTGTTCACTTTATTAGAAGCACCAACAGCCCCGGCAAAAGGTCTATCTTGCTCTCTCTCTCCCTCTCTCTCTCTCTCTCTCTGTCTGTCTGTCTCTTTCTCTCCCCCCCCCTCTCTCTGTCTGGCAGGGAGATGAATAGTTGTCTGCCACACCTATTAATCTCCGCCCCCTGCCTTTTATCCCCAGAGCTAGGGTGGAGCTTCGTTAGCAGTAGTGGCTCTTCCATACCAAGGACCGGCTCATAGATTTCCACTGCTCTCCTCTCCTCTGCTTTCTGCGCATCTGCCCATCAGACACTGGACCCAGCTGTTCCTCCTCTTCCTCATCAGCCACCTCCAGACCTGGGTGCTGTTGACTCTCCATCTGAGGGCTGATGAATGGCCTAGGCTCCATCTCTCTCTCTCTCTCTGCCAGCTCCATTCCCTCTTCCCCTTGGAGCTCTCAGGTTGCTTTGATGCTGACTCTGACTCCCACGCCTCCTCCTCATCTGATTTGGGTGCCGGAGGGGCCGGCGGCCAACAGGCCAAAACACTATGGATGATTTCTGAAAGTCTCATGTCCTTCTATCGAAGTTGGTACTTGCCTTTATTTATTTTTTGCCTATTCTGCTGTGCAGATCACAATGGTTTGCCCATCCTATAATATACATCCTATGATTTACAAGAGCCACTTTGAAGCCATCGAGCCTAACTTTCCTCCTATTCTTAATGTTGCTCAGAAATTCAGAGGTGACTCTTTAAAAGGAAGAATTAAAAACGCCTTCCCCAAATAGCTGAATTCTGGATCTTCATTAAGCGCGTGGCACATGTACCCAAATACAGGTAGTCCTCTCACCTTATGACCACCATTGACCTCCCCCAAATTATGTTGTTAAGTGAAACATTTGTTAAGTGCGTTTTTACGACCTGTCCTGCCACTGTTGTTAAGCGAATCATCACAGTGGATAATTTAGCACTTAATATTAAGTGAATCCGGCTGCCCCATTGACTTGGTGTGTCAAATGGTCACAAAAGGGGATCACATGATTTTGGGATGCAGCAACGGTCATAAGTATGAACCCGTGGCCAATTCTCTGAATTTTGTTCACGTGATACTGGGGATGCCGTAAAGGTTGTAACTGCAAAAAAATGGTCCTAAGTCACTTTTTCCAGCCCCGTTGTAACTTTGAACTGTCACTAAACGAACGGTTGTAAGTCAAGGACGACCTCTATTCACATTGGCAAAGTTTCATGGCCGGGTTATTTTTCTTCTTGGGTTTTGCACAGTTGTCCCATCATCACACAGTATTGTGGCCCGCCAGCGGCCTGCGCAGATTGTTGCTGATCTCGACGACGAGGAGGCTGGTGTGGTGCTGCGCCAGCAGCCTGTGCAGCCGGCGTTCGAGTCAGACAGCAAGGAGGCTGAAGAAGATGTGGTGCCAGAGGCAGGGATTCAGTCAGGGCCTTCAGAACCTCCTATAAGTGAAGACGATGAAGACGATGAAGAGGAGGAACATCTTCTCAATGCGGGCACGAGAGCTGCCAAAAGGCAGGAGTGGTTCCTCAGGAGGAGGTCTCCTCGAGAGTAAGGCTTGGGGCTAATTGGCCACTCCCTTAGCCTATTTAAGAAAGAACACAGCTTGCAACAAGCTGCAGGAAACAACTTTAGTTCGCTAATCATCGAGTTTGGATATCTCTGCAACATTGCTTCTGGGCTTCCTGCCAACTCCTGTAAGACTCTGACTATCTTATCTGTGGATTTCTGGCAGGCTGTTAAGAACGCTTATTAACAGCCGGCATTTGCAAAAACCTGCATTATTTGAGTAAACTAAGTTTTGTTCAGAGTTTGTGTGTGCTGTGTTCTTTGGGATCCATAGCTGGGGCAGAACACATACACCCCCCCCTCCCACTCCACCTAGCTCAGAGGAAAATTGTCCAACAATCTATTCCCTATAGCAACGGCCCATGATTGCTTCGTACTTCATTTCATTTCTCAGCAAGGAGACGATCAGGAGCAAATCTGCACAATTGCACAAAGCATTGTGATGGAAAATGAGAAACGATCAAAACGGCGGAGAGTCTGCAGCATATTCAGGGCATACGTGTGTGTGTGTGTGGCGGGGGGCGCTTCTGTGTTTCATTTAATTTCTTGCCTGGGCGGCCGAATTGTGCAGCGACACGAGGGGTGTAATCAAGAAAAAAGAGGGGAGAAAATCACCCGTAGAATTGGACAAAATGGCAGTGGTTTACGCTACCCTATTTTCTCCACCGGAACATCCCGGAGAAGTGGAGCTGGGCCGAGAAAGAATGAGTGGAGTCAAAAAAAAATCACACAGCTAGTTTTCATGCATAAGGGAGAACTTCGTAGGATTCGCCTTCTCTTCGTTTCTAGCCTACGGGAGATGGCTGAATTATGTCTGGGAATTCAGCGGCTTTTAACTTTTAAAAAAATATCTGATTACCTTTAATCCATTACTTTGATCCATTTTAGAAAAAGGATTGCCACACGCACACCTGTGCATCCACAAACAGAGAGACACAGGTGCACGTCTTAAAATACAAAACGAAGCACAAGGGACTAGCTCTGATGATCTTACCTGGTTTGGGCAATGAAATGTTTGCAAGAAAACAACCATGCTCAGAGACCACCAAGGACTCACAGTCTTCTTCCTCTTCTTCCTCTTCCTCATTTCCTCCTCTCCACAAACCACACTCTCTTCTAGCATTGATGATGTTACCTAGTTGGGTCATTAAATGTCTGCCAGAAACTAACCAAGCTCAGAGAGCACCAAGGACCCACAGTCTTCCTCCTCTTCCTCCTCTCCATAAAACCCACTCTCTTCTAGCACCAAGGACCCCCTCATTTCAACCCTATATTCTCCTTTATTGGCACAAAATAAAGCAAAACGGAACATCTCTCATATAATATTATTGCAACGGTTCCAAGTTATTCTTCTAGATTAGGTGCAAACGGGAAGCTTGTGAGATGATTCTGTGCTGGGAAATGCAATAAATAGACATACCAAAAGCCTTGGTGGCGCAGCAGACTAAAGTGCTGTTAAGTAGCACCAGCTGCCTGCAATTACTGCCAGTTCGAATCTCACCAGACTCAAGGTTGACTCAGCCTTCCATCCTTCTGAGGTAGGTAAAATGAGGACCCTGATTGTGGGGGCAATAAGCTGACTTTGTATAAAAAAGAACACTGCTTGGGGGCCCCCAAAAGCCCTACTAAGCAGGTATATACAAAAGTATGAAGGCTATTGCTTAACGCATTGTAAACTGCCCTGAGTCTCCGGAGAAGGGCGGCATATAAATCGAACCAATAAATAAAATAATAATAATAATAATAATAATAGTAATAATAATAATAATAATAATAATAATAATAATAATAATAATAACAACAACAACAACAACAACAACAACAACAACAATAATAATAATAACAATAATAATAATTTTATTTCTATGCCGCCCTTCTCCCGGAGGACTCAGGGCGGTGTACAGCCTATTAAAAGCACAAAGACAAACATCAATTAAAAATAATTAAAATGATTAAATAGTTTCGGCTCAAATTTAAAACCCCCAAAATTTAAAACACCTAATTTAAAATAATAAATAAATAAATAATACATGTGTGTGTAAACAGAACTAAATTTCATTTCCATCCTTTCTGTCAATTTTTGCAATGTTTTTTTTTCCCCCTCTCCTCCTGAAATTGCTATATGCCATGCTCTACACATCAACCGTTTAATAGTTGCACTCTTAATTGAGAAGTGGAAATGAGAAATAGGTAAGATAAGCGGTTGGCTAAAATACAGGCATTTATACAGAGATTCGGGTTTAAATGCATCTAACATGCTATTGCTGAGAAGAACGTGAATATACAAAACACAAACACTTGCAGGAAATGTCGGCAGTTCAGCGGTTCGAATCTCTAGCGCTGCGTATTGGGGTGAGCTCCCGTTACTTGTCCCAGCTTCTGCCAACCTAACAGTTCGAAAGCACGTAAAAAATGCAAGTAGAAAAATAGGGACCCCCTTTGGTGGGAAGGGAACAGCGTTCCGTGCACCTTTGGCGTTTAGTCATGCCGGCCACATGACCACGGAGACGTCTTTGGACAGTGTTGGCTCTTCGGCTTTGAAACGGAGATGAGCACCGCCCCCTAGAGTCGGGAATGACTAGCACATATGTGCTTTATCTTTACCTAATCTAGAGAAAAGAAGGACTGGGGTAAGAAGGACTGGAGGAAGACTTCAGAAGTTGTGGATGCTTCATCACTGGAGGTTTTTAAGAAGAGACTGGACAGTCACTTGTCTGAAATGGTATAAGGTCTCCCGGTTGAGCAGGGGGCTGGACTAGAAGTCCTCCAAGGTTCCTTCCAGCTCTATTCTGATTCTGATATGATGATTTAGAGCCAGTTGGGAGAGTGGTTAAGACATGAGGCTAGAAATCAGGAGGCTGTGAGTTCTAGTTCCACTTTAGGCATGAAGCTAGCTGGGTGACCTTTGGCCAATCGCTTTATTTTAGCCAGGCACTTCTGAAAAACCTTGTCCCTAAAACTCCAGGCTCTTATCCAGGCAGTCTCTGAGAACTGGACACAAGTGAATAGAATAAAAAAATAAAATTGAAAGGTAGTTTTGTCTATGAGTTAAAGTAGCAGGCTATAAAGCAGGAGGCCGTGAGTTCTAGTCCTGCCATAGGCATGAAAGCTAATTGGGTGACCTCTCTCTCTCTCTCTCTCTCTCTCTCTCTCTCTCTCTCTCTCTCTGTCTCTCTGTCTCTGTCTCTCTGTCTCTCTCTGTCTCTCTGTCTCTGACTCTCTGTCTCTGTCTCTCTCTCTGTCTCTGTCTCTCTCTCTCTCTCTGTCTGTCTCTCTGTCTCTCTGTCTCTCTGTCTCTCTCTCTCTCTCTCTCTCTGTCTCTCTCTGTGTCTCTGTGTCTCTCTGTGTCTCTGTCTCTGTCTCTCTCTCTCTCTCTCTCTCTCTCTCTCTCTCTCTGCCAAAGTCAACTGACAGAATGGGCAAATATTAGGAGGAAAATTAATTATAATTACTATTTATAAAAATAATAATAATGGCAGGATAAAAAAAAAATCTAAATGATGATTACAGAAGCAGACACTTGGTGTCCAATACATTTATTGGTGACAGAGTTGATATAGAGATAGCTTGTCAGATGCTACATCTTTTTTTATCCTGCTCTATGGACTAGAGAGTTGGTCTCTGACAGAAAGCCACTGGAAGAGGCTAGAAGTATTTGAAATGTGGATTTACAGGCGGCTGGGTACCAATAAACTGGGTTGACAAAATCAGAAATGAGGAGGGGATAAGCCCCCTGGGAAAGCCAAGGAAAGTCATCAGAATTATAAAAAAGTGAAATTTAGAATATTTCAGACATGTGATGCAACTCCCGGAAAAAAATATGGCATCCTTCACTTAATCCTCCAGGGAAAGATTGAAGGCAAATGAGATCCAGGCAGAAGAAGAACATCATGGCTTCAAAATCTAAGGGACTGGTTTCGACAAAACTCAACAGCATTTTTTTGTGTTGATAAAAATAGGATCGCCAACATGATGACCAATGTCCGATGACGGATATGGAAGAAGAAGGAGAAGGAGAAGGAGAAGGAGAAGGAGAAGGAGAAGGAGGAGAAGGAGAAGGAGAAGGAGAAGGAGAAGAAGAGGAGGAGGAGGAGGAGAAGGAGAAGGAGAAGGAGAAGGAGAAGGAGAAGGAGAAGAAGAAGAAGAAGAAGAAGAAGAAGAAGAAGAAGAAGAAGAAGGAGAAGGAGAAGGAGAAGGAGAAGGAGAAGGAGAAGGAGAAGGAGAAGGAGAAGGAGAAGGAGAAGGAGAAGGAGAAGGAGAAGGAGAAGAAGCAGCTACTTATATTAGCATCTTTACATTGAAGAGCACAATATCCAGATAAAAGGCAGGGCTGAGGAACAATTTCTTAAGAATTGTACAGTTTTCACAATATTCTGTATTTCTTAATACAGAATATTGTGAAAACTGTACAATCAAAAGCTTTCTTTCTTATTAACGAATGGATCTCTGAAAGCTTTTCAATAGCCTTCTTCAGCAGCTGCTATCTCCAAGGCCCATTTTTCCCTTCTTCTTGCAGTATAAGTTGCTTTCTTTAATTAGGGATGGTTACTAAAGAGACTTTTATAAATGAAGGCTTCTTCCTCACACTGATCAATTACTCATTAGAGCCAATTACCCAGGAAAAGAAAGAATCTGACCAAAGAAATTCAGATGTCATCATGGCAAATGTCCACCTGCCTTGAGAGATGGGGCTGATAATTAACGGGACAGGTTCTCGTAGGTATCACCTCTGTGCCATCAAATTATTTCACATACTGGTGATTTCATTTTTAGAATTAATATTGCTGTTCCTTCCTTAACAGCAGCTGAATCTACCAGTGATTAAATCATGTCTCTTGGCACAGAGAAGGGGCACGTTTTCATCTTTCTAGGTTGAGCTATCATTAAGTATAGATGGCCATGGCAGGCAAAATATAAGCCAACGTGTGTGTGTGTGTGTGTGTGTGGTGTGTGAACTCGCAAAACATCCCTGGTCTGCTCTCGAGTTGCCATAGGAAAGTGGGGATGGGAAACTGATGAAATGGCATGGCAGCCAAAGACAGATGCACATTCCATGCTTATCTCTCTCAAGGCTGTATCCCAGGGTTACTTACAGCAGCCGGTGTGGAGTGATCTCTACAACCCGCAAAATTGCCCCGTTGGCAAATGTGATTGATGAGACACCCTGGGGGGAGCGGGGAAACAGGGGCATGATTGGGGCCATAAATTATGTGAGGTCAGAGCTGGTTTCACTTGGGAATGTGCCAACATGAAGCTCCTAATAAATAACTGGATTTCTTTTGAAACTTAACTCGAGGCTCATGGTTTAATTAGGGCATCCATTGGAATCCTGACAGTGTGTGAGTGACTTTGTATATATACAAAGTGTGTGTATAAGACTTTGTATGAAAAACTAAGTGGATGGATGGAAGAACGTCAGAAGTTTCCACTACCAGTTTTCCCGAACCGGTACGAACCGGCTGAATACCACTTCTGATATTGAACATTTCCGATGGGGGTGGAGATGGCAATTGATGTGAATAGTGGTCAGATGGTGAATTCTGGCTAGGAAAATCTCTCCCGAAAAAGGAAAGATAATGAGAGTGTTACAGATGAAAATACCTAACCTGATATCTGTAAATATGTGTGCTTGTTTATATGTCATTGTGTGATGTCATTGTGTCACTTACCATTGGTTAGTACTTACCATTAGCCCCGCCTTCTCTGTATATAAGTTCTTGCTCCTCCCAGATTAGTGCCTGTCTAATTGTGTTCCTGAGGAAGAAAAGAAATAAATATTACTATTACAAGAAAGCCTACAGTCTCTTATATATGGGCCTAACCAGGATAACCAAACTAGCAACAAATTGGTAGCAAGAGGATGGTTTGGTAGGCCCAACCGAACATAAAGATGCAAGACTCACATAACGACAAAAGAAGACCTGCCACCAGATACATAACGAAAAGAATGGCAGCTCAACTAACTCCTGACAAATATACACCACTTGAAAATATTAAGAAACAAACGCAATTACAAGAAAATGAACTGCTAACACCAAACAAAGAAGATGAGGTAAAAAGAAAAATACTAGAATTAATAGAAACAACTACAGCTGAATCAAATCTGCTTGTGAAAATCCGCAGCATAATAAACGACCACGGAACAGCAGCAGATAACGAAAATAACAAACAAGAAAACTGCAAGGTAAGAAATTCAACCCCTGACTTCAAAAATGACACCAAAGATGGCGACAGCTTCCCGCCTTTTTCATGGCAGCCATCTTACCCACCTAATACCTCTAAAATGCCTGACCAATTACTAAAAGAATTCCAAACCTCAAACTACGAAATAAAAAACAAAACCTACCAAGAAGATGATTACCCGAGTCCAAAAACAAATAAAAAACAATTATTTAAACAAAACAAAGCTCAACCTACTGAAGTAGAAATAGACAATGCTATACAGGTGCTAACTGCAGCACTCGGGACTAAACTAACAATACCAAACAAACAACCAGAAAATGAAATAGAAAATTCTAAACTACCATCTACCAAAGGCCAAAAAGAAATAGACTGTCTAAAGAAAGGCCTAGCCACCCGAAGAAAGACAAGCTGGCAATCATACTTACCTACTGAAGAGCAGCTCCCTGAACAACCCGGCTCCATTGGCAATGGCGGCCCGCCTCAAGCTCCACTTACTGACGACCTCAGAGAAGACTCCCCGATGAGCAGAGCAGCACCCCAGGCATTCTTCAGTCACCAGAGGCCCTCCGGAAACAAAGCAGAGCAACAGAAGGCCGTCTGGGACTTCACCCCAGGAGCTGCAGACACAGGAACCTCCCTCATCGACTGCTGGAGAAAAATGAGGACTGAGCATGCCCAGAACGAGCCTGCAAAGAAAGAAGAAGGAAACATAAATACAAGTCAGCGCAACATAGAGATAAGTAAATACAGACATACATCTACCATACCCAGGCCTTATTGTGAGTATGCTAAGGTCTTAAATCATGGACAGCTACTAAACATGAATAACACCTCACTACACTCAGGGACAATACCTCCAGACTTTATAAAATTGAAATTAGATGGAAGCAACTTAATGGAATGGGATCAGTGTTTACAGATTGTATATATGAAAGAAAATGTTTTATTTTTTATTGATAACCCACCAAATAAGCCTTGGACCTATGAAATAGACTGCCTCCACCACAAAGCATACTATATGTTAATTGTTTCTATTTCCCCAAGTATACTCCCCAGTATAGAGCATAATTTAACTGTATTTGAAGTATATCAAAAATTATTCAGACTGTTCTATAGCAAAAATGTAGCCACTACCACAAAAATCTCTAGGGAATTCTATTCTGCCAAACTAAAACATGATACATCCATGAGTGAGCATATCTTGAATTTAAACGCTGTAAGAGCAGACCTTATTCAAAGGGGAGAAACCATTTCTGACAACACCATGAAAAGCATTATAATTAACTCACTAGATCACAGCTGGGATAACTACATTACACTAATAGATAACCTAAGTATAGA
This sequence comes from Pantherophis guttatus, assembly GCF_029531705.1. The sequence continues at coordinate 3,972,249 of NW_026844029.1, read as the reverse complement.
GCAAATTACTTTAGAAAACCTTACCAATAAGCTTATTACTGAAGATAGACTTAGAAGAGAGCGATATACACAACAAAGAGAAGGTAGAAATCAAAGAAGGACTGATTTCAGGGCCAGAGACAGATACCCACATGAATGTCTCACATGTGGATCTGAAAGACATCAGAGTAGAGACTGTCCCAAGAATATAGGATACAGTGACTCATATAAACACAAGGATAGAAGAATACACTTTTTAGACAGAACCTCCCCAGATTACAGGTATAAGAGAAGAGAATCACCACACTCTAGAGAAAGACAAACATACAGAAATAACCCTAGAGAAAATAAGAAAGGATCACTATATGGAATAAGAAATAATAACACTTTGATATCTGATTCACTCAACACCTGGCTCATAGATTCAGGAGCCACATGCCATACAACTCATAATAGAGAAATATTAAGTAACTTCACTGAAAAGAAATATTATATTAAAGTAGCAAACCAAAATAGAGTCCTAGTGAGAGGAATAGGAGACACGCATATAAAAGGTATAGGAAAAATAGAGGGGGTACTATTTGTGCCCGAAATTCCAAATAACATATTGGCAACCCTAAAGTTAAGCATAGACAATGCAATAGAAACCACTTTCAGAGGTGGAAAGGTATTCATGACTAAGAACAACAGAAACATAGGTAAACTATTTACAAATGATGGACTAACATACCTACTGCCACAAGATAACGAACTAGTCTATGCAAACTATCAATTAAGAAACAAAAAACCAAATTCAGATAGCCATGATGAAAATAATGATAAGAATGCATCAAACACTGATACTAATATGTCTGAAAATTTAAACAATGGAAAACCTATTCACGATAATTGTAGTCACTTACTCCACAGAAAGCTAGGACACGCGAGCTTTCCAGTCATACGAAAAATGTTAGAGTGTTCCGATGATTTAAAAATAAAGAACTGTAAAAATTACTTAGAATGCTCTGTATGCAATTCTTCCAAAATTAAAAACAAGCCAAAACCCAAAAAAGCCACCCGCACCACACAATCAACCTTTCAACTAATTCATATGGATGTAGTAGGCCCATTAAAACCTTCAATTAAATACAAAAAAAGATACTTCCTGACCATAGTCGATGACTATAGTAGATTTGGTTTTGTATACACCCTTAACCACAAAAGTGAGGTTTTCAAAAAATTTAAGGAGTTCTTTAAAATGGTAGAAACACAATACAATACCAAAATCAAACAAATAATGACTGACAGGGGGTCGGAATTCCTATCCAACGAATTTTCAATTTGGCTAAAATCACAAGGAATATTGCACTTTAAATCTTGTCCATTTTCCCCATTCCAAAATGGAGTCTCTGAAAGGAAGAATGGTTTGCTACAAACCATGGTTAAATGTGTGTTAGATGATGCTGGTTTAAACCAGTCATTCTGGGCTGAAGCCCTTAATTATTCCAATTACACTATAAATCGCTTATGGTCCAGTACAATCAATAAGACCCCATACGAACTCATGTATGGAAGGAAACCAAAAATTGGGCATTTACACGTATTTGGTGTATCTGCTGATGTATATGTGCCCTCACAGTTAAGACGCAAAGGAGAGAAAGTATCCAAAAGACTGATATTTATGGGGTACGAATCAGGAACCAAGGGATATCGCTTCATTGATAAAAATAATCACTTCATTGTATCCAGATCTGCCGTGTTTCATGAACACATGAACTGGTCAAAATTACATCTCAATGAAATTTACCCAGAATCAAAAAATATTACACACACGCACGCAAAACATCACACATCAGATACGAACCCCAAATCCACATCTACTAACAGAATCAAATGCCCAGTAATAGTTAATGATGAATGGAAAAAAGGACACCCCACTTTGAAAGTAGATCAATTAACCGAAAAAGAAGCTAAGTATATGCATAGCGATGAACATCCCCAGAATAGGCCCATTAGATCCAATAGGGGCATAATTCCTAAAAGATTAGATGATTACGTACTGTCTATCCAAGCTAAACACCTGACTCCTAACACATATGATGACATACTTAAGCTACCCCTAGAAGAAAAAAGTAAGTGGGAGGAAGCAATGAAAAAAGAGATGGACAGTTTGAGAGAACTAAATGTATATACACCAACAGACCTGCCCACTGAGAAATCCCCTATTGGCACTAGGTGGATCTATAAAATCAAGGAGCTAGAGGATGGTAAATTCCTATACAAAGCCAGGTTGGTGGCTCAAGGCTTTGCCCAAAGATTTCCGGATGACTATGAAGACACTTACTCCCCAACCGTTAGATCAGAAAGCGTGAAAACAGCACTAGTGTTAGCTTCTATCTTAAATCTGGAAGTATATCAATTTGACGTGCAGACAGCCTATCTGCACGCTGATCTAGATAAAGAAATTTATGTGAAAGCACCCCCAGGAAAGGATACAAAAAAGGGAGAAATTTGGCTATTAAACAAGAGCCTTTATGGACTAAAACAGTCCGGTAAGCGGTGGTATGAGTGCTTATCAAAGATACTTAAAAATATGGGTTTTGTAGCTACTTCATCTGATTTTTGTTTTTTCACAAAAAAAAATAATGATTCTATTGAATATGTTTTGATTTATGTTGATGATATATTGTATTTTGGACACGACAAAATTAAATGTGATAATTTCGCTGAACAACTAGGCAAAAATTTCAACTTAAAAATATTAGGAAAGGTAAATAAGTATCTAGGAGTCCAAATTGACAAAACAGATAAGGGGTTCAAATTATCTCAGAAAGACAAGATTATGGAACTCATACAAAAATGTAATTTAATTAATTCAAAAATTTGTGATACTCCTATGTCAACTGATTTTTATAGGAATGTGTATAATGAGTACGAACCATTCAAGGATAACACGTTATATCGATCAATTATTGGGTCCTTATTATACATATCTAATTGGACCAGGCCTGATATCACCCTTGCTGTAAATTTGTTGTCAAGACATGTAAGCAATCCTAACTCATACCACTGGGAAGGAATTAAGAGGATTCTAAAATATCTAAAGTCTAGCATTGATATGTGCTTATTCTTAGAACCATTCATTTCTGAAAAACCAACTTTGACCTGCTACGCTGATGCTGATTGGGCTACTGATTCAAAAACCAGAAAAAGTACTTCTGGATATGTTTTTCTTATAAATGGCTGTGCGGTGCACTGGTACACAGGCAAACAGAATTTAATTGCCACTTCCACAGCGGAAGCCGAATATGTTTGTTTATCCAAAGCGGTCAACAATCTAACTTGGTTCGATGACTTGTTAACCAATGTGTGGGATGAACCTGTTTATCCAATTATTATCAATGAGGACAATAAGGCAGCAATTGATATATCAGCTTCCGAAGCAATAGGTCAACGATCTCGACATATCGATATAAAATATAAACATGTAAGACAACTGTCAAGTATAGGATTTATTAAAGCTATCCATTGCAATACTAGTGAACAAATTGCTGATATCCTCACTAAGCCATTGCCAACCAAACAACATATGTATTTGACTTCCAAACTTGATGTGCATATATAATCTTAATAACCCACCATTAGTTAGGTATTTTAGAGGGGGATTTGTTACAGATGAAAATACCTAACCTGATATCTGTAAATATGTGTGCTTGTTTATATGTCATTGTGTGATGTCATTGTGTCACTTACCATTGGTTAGTACTTACCATTAGCCCCGCCTTCTCTGTATATAAGTTCTTGCTCCTCCCAGATTAGTGCCTGTCTAATTGTGTTCCTGAGGAAGAAAAGAAATAAATATTACTATTACAAGAAAGCCTACAGTCTCTTATATATGGGCCTAACCAGGATAACCAAACTAGCAACAGAGAGCAGCCATTTTTACTCCCAACAGCTGCTTCTGTTCTGAGTTGTAACAGAATCTGTGATAGACCTTAGGGAAAGGCAGAAAGTTTTTGACTTGGAAGATTATATTAATGTAGCCTTACAATAAAGCAGAATTAGTTTATCTGGTTTTATTTCCTGTCTGATTTAACCTGGAAGAGTTGACAGAATTGAGTGACTGGGGGTTTAGAGATTTCCACCAAACTCACAGCCATTATGCAGACCATATGGATGTAAGGTTCTCTGAGCCTCATTTCTTAATCATTTCCAGAAATTGCTTTTTAACTGCTATTAGGAACCTTCACAACCTTTGCAGGTTTTAGGCAAGCAAGTAAATATCCTTCAATCTTTAGAGAAAGAAGTTTTAAATAGAAGTTTAAGAACTTTTTTTTTCTTTTTTAATAAACAGCAAAAGGGTGATTAGAAGATTGATTTTGGAAAAGTTACAAATGGACTAAGGGTTTAGATGGATTTAAAATAAGGTGGTGAAATTAATTATATGAATCCTTTCCATGGGAAAATGATCTTGATTTGAATTCTTGGGAAAAAATAAATAAAACATATCAGGAGGGGACTTTGAAGGTTGAATCCTAGAGAGAATCAGAAGGAACTAAAGCTTGCAACTAAAGAATATTGGGATTACTTACTAACTGTTGTGGTCCACCAGCAGCCTGCAGAGCTGGCAGCAGAGTCAGACAGTGAGGAGGCTGGGGAGGACAATGGGCCAGTTTGGAGTCAGGGGAAGGCCCCGATGGCAGAGATGGAGCCAGGGCCATCTGAGAGTGATGTGCAGACTCCGGAGCCTCCAGAGGCGGATAGCAGAGAGGCAGAGGAACAGGAGGAGTCTGTTCCTAGTGCATGCATGCAAAGAACTGCCAGAAGGCAAGAGCAGCTAAAGCAAAAAGGACGACTCGGGAGTAAGGCCAGGAGATGATTGGCCCCTCCCATAAGGCTTAAAAGAGAAACAAAGGCACTTGGGCCTTTTGCAGGAAAGCAACGTTGCTAACTCTGTTTCCAGTCAGCATCTCTTGTTTGTTTCTGAACTTTATGGGGCTTTGCCAAGTAAGGTCATTGGCAGGGTGTCAAAGAAGATAAAGGTTAGTGATTATCCTGAAGGACTTCTTCCGAAGGACTTGTTTTGGAATTAATTTGGACTAAGCTGAGACTGAAGTAATTCTCAACTGTACTAATAAAATATGTTTGTTTAGGACAGATTGTGTCTGGTAATAACTACTTGGGCCTAGGTCACAATACTAATACAGAATGGAGCAAACTACTTTAGCACTGATTTATTAAAGGATATTTGGAAACAATGCACTCTGAACTTAATTTTAAAAAAGTCTGCAATTATAGATAGGGTGTATTTAAAAACTGTTATGACAGAAGAACAAATTTTACTGGAAAAGAATGAGACTGATTTGAAGGTGATTTTTAAAATGACAGGCTACAATAATGGAATGGAAAAAAAAAAGATTCTACACTGGATATACAAATGAAACTGGATGATGTCATAATAATTAAAAAATGATATACAAATAACAAATCAAAAGAGTGAGTTGGATAATTTTGCTATTTTGGATTTACAAGATTTTTGTTTCCTAAGAATCATGAATGTTTTGAGGGATTTTGTGAGATAGGACAAAGAAAAAAAGGGGAAAAACAACAACAAACCCGAAATTCTAGAACAATATTTGAAGGGATTAAAGATCAAGATGGCTCAGTTCAAACTGGATCTGATCGAGAAGGAGGCTCAGCAGAAGCACCTCACTGAGGACTAGGAGCATAGGCTTTCCAAGCAGAGGGAAGACCTGAGGGAGTACAAGGCCAGGTACCGGCACCTGGAGGCTCAGCGGGTTGAGATGGTCAGCCAGTTCCAGGCCATGATGCAGTCCCACTGGAACAAGGCCCTCTTCTCTTTGCCACCAGCGGCACTTCCCTCCAGCCTTCGCCCAAAGCCCCACACCAGGAAGCTAAAGCAGAACCCTAGTCAGAATTTCTGCCCACCTCCAACCTGCATAAAAAGACCCCGAATGGGGAGACTCTTTGCAGTAACACAAGCATTCATTGCATGTATCTGTCCCAGGGATTGTAGTTTGAGGACTCCTGATTTAGTGCAATATAAAAAATGCAAATATTTTTTTCTGCGGGGACCACCAAAATTTTCTCAGGGGCCACCAGTGGTCCATGGACCACCAGTTGGTCTCCGCTACCTTAATGGACTTCTGCTGAGATCTTAAAGATTTATTTATACCTAAAGGATGACGTACAGAAAGCAGAGCTCATTTGTTGTACTTATAAGAATAAAAGTTACTAAAACTGTTTAGACGTCTTGTGCTGAAGGGGAATATATATTTCCTTATATATTTATTCCCTCCCCCAACGGCATTTTTTTCTTTCCATTTCTATTTTGCTTTTTTTTGTAACTTTTTCTTTTCTTCTGCACTTTTTATATTTTCTTTTAGTTTAATTTGTCTTAGTTTTTATTACCTTTAAGAAATACGTTAATAAGATGAATATTATTTTACAAAAATATTGAAAGGAACACATGAGAAAACAGAGGCTGCCCAAACAGAATCACAAACACTTGTAGGCAAAAATAAAGAAGCATCAGCCGCCCACCTCAGCAATCTGCTGATAGATTTTTTTTTTTTTAGTTTTTATTTTTTTTTATGGAAAACCAAGGCAGCATGCAGAATCACTGGGAAGTCTACGGGAAGTCTATTCTAAGCTGCCACCTCTCAATTAAGCAATCCCTGTTCTTCAAGTCAACAACCATAAATAAAAAGTAAATGCAGTGGGATGACAGTGAACAAGTGAGAGAATAAAATGGAAATGGAAAGAGACTCAGAAAAATTGGAATAGGAGAGATAGGCAAAGAGAATGGAATGGGATGGAATGGAATGGAATAGAATAGAATAGAATAGAATGGAATGGAATGGAATGGAATGGAATGGAATGGAATGGAATAGAATAGAATAGAATAGAATAGAATAGAATAGAATAGAATAGAATAGAATAGAATAGAATAGAATAGAATAGAATTCTTTATTGGCCAAGTGTGATTGGACACACAAGGAATTTGTCTTTGGTGCATAAACTCTCAGTATACATAAAAAGACAAGATACATTCGTCAAGAATCATCAGGTACAACACTTGATGATAGTCATAGGGTACAAATAAGCAATCAAATCATATTAGGAAACAATCAATATCAATATAAATTGTAAGGATACAAGCAACGAAGTTACAGTCATGCAGTCGTAAGTGGGAGGAGATGGGTGATAGGAACGGTGAGAAGACTAATAGTAATGCAGACTTAGTGAATAGTTTGACAGTGTTGAGGGAATTATTTATCAGAGTGGTGGCGTTCGGGGAAAAACTGTTCTTGTGTCTAGTTGTCTTGGTGTGCAGTGCTCTATAGCATCGTTTTGAGGGTAGGAGTTGAAACAGTTTATGTCCAGGATGTGAGGGGTCTGTAAATATTTGAAAAAAAAATGAAGCTCATATCACGGAAGGAAAGTGAAATGGCAAGGCTTGAAAACAATTAAAGGCAAAACGGTGTGTGTGTAAAAATGGTGGCACTAGGAGGGAAAGGAAAAACGATTCTCCCTTATTCTGGTTGAGGTTTGCCTCAACAGAAGGACAAGACAGATTTAAACATTAACAGAACAAAACATTGTCAGGACCTTGGAGAGCTCCTGGCCACACTCTACTAGCTTGAAAATGTCTTTGGATGATTCCTTCCTCCAATGTTTATCATCGCTTGCTCCGGATTCTGCCCTTGACTTCTTGGGAAGTCTTCATGGCAGAATTAACAGGCAGTCTCCAAGTCCCTGAGCTGGCAATAACAAATGCCAACATGCTAAATGGATATACAGCCAGGATATTACAATGGCATTTGGTATGGACAAATGTGCCACCCTCGTCATCAACAACAGGGGAAATGTAGAGAGAAATGAAGGAAGCAAATTACCCTGTGGATGAAGAGTCTGAATTAAGGTGATCAATGCAAATGCCTAGGCATCCTTCAAGCTGTCAACATCAAGCCCAGTGATTAACAGATTAACAGAGTTGGAAGGGACCTTGTAGGTCATCTAGTCCAACTATCTGCCCAAGCAGGAGGCCCTACACCATTTCTGACAAATGGCAGTCCAATATTTTCTTGAAAGTCTCAAGAGATGAAGCTCCCACAACTTCCGAAGGCAACTTCTGTTCCACGGGTTGATTGTCCTCACTGTCAGAAAATTTCTCCTTATTTCCAGGTTAAATCTCTCCTTGTTCAGTTTCCATCCATTATTCCTTGTCTGGCCTTCAGGTGCTTTAAAAAAATAGCTTGACCCCTTACTCTCTGTGGCAGCCCCTCAAATATTGGAAGACTGCTGTCATGTCTCCCCTGGTCCTTCTCTTCACTAGACTAGCCATGCCCAGTTTCTGCAACCGTTCTTCATATATTTTAGTCTCCAGTCCCCTAATCATCCTAGTTGCTCTTTTCTGCACTTTTTCTAGAGTCTCAACATCTTTTTTATAGGGTGGTGGTGGCCAAACCTGGATGCAGTATTCTATATGTGGTCTTACCAATGCTTTGCAGTGTGGTGTTAGTACCTCACTTGATCTTGATTGTATTCCTCTGTTAATGCAATTTAGGATTGCATTGGCTCTTTTGGCTGCCACTGCAAACTGCTGGCTCATATTTAGCTGGTTGTCTACTAAGACTGTCAAGAAGATGATGAATCATGTCCTTCATCCTCACAACGACATTAACAAATTCTATTTAACCTTAACAGCAAATTCATACCAAGACTTGAAAATACAATAATGGAAAGCAAACTAAGTATAAGATTACCCAATATTTCCAAAGTCTAAAAAAAATCTTAGAAAGTATGAAGACATATATGTAAGTATGTGGCAAACTGTTGAAAACGAGCTGCTTATTAAAGCTAATATCTTGAAGGCAGACACTATCAAGAATGGTATGTAAAACTTCACACTTTCATGATGACTGCAAAAACATCTCCATGTCTGTTCCTACAAAACAGAAGAGCCATGTTGCTTTATTATAAATCTATCAATCAATTCTGGTTTGCACAAACATAGCATGCTAGCAGTCAAGAGTGACCATCATCATGTATCCCTTCCAATCCTTGTTGGATAGTTGCTTGTAGTTTGTCTGTCCCCATCTTGATTACATGCACCCACATCCCAACAGTAGCCCCATCACTTCATCCTCTCTCTGCTTAGAATTTATTTTTCTATCTTGAGATACAACTTTTCGGTAGGCTTTGTGACTTCCGATTTCCATGTCCTTTCCTCTTTCACTTTTCCCCTCTTTTCATCTCCAGCCATCGTTTCTCATATTGTAACAATGTAAAAAAAAAGATGTTGAGACTCTAGAAAGAGTGCAGAGAAGAGCAACAAAGATGATCAGGGGACTTGAGGATAAAACATATGAAGAACGGTTGCTGGTACTGGGTATGTCTAGTCTGATGAAGGACCAGGGGTGACATGATAGCAGTGTTCCAGTATCTCAGGGGTTGCCATAAAGAAGAGGGAGTCAAGCTATTCTCCAAAGCAGCTGAGGATAGAACAAGAAGCAATGGGTGGAAACTAATCAAGGAGAGAAGCAACTTAGAACTAAGGAGAAATTTCCTGACAGTTAGAACAATTAATCAGTGGAACAACTTGCCTCCAGAAGCTGTAAATGCTTCAACACTTTTAAGAAGAGATTAGATAACCGTTTGCCTGAAGTGGTGTAGGGTTTCCTGCCTAAGCAGGGGGTTGGACTAGAAGACCTCCAAGGTCCCTTCCGACTCTGTTATTCTACATTGATGTTCTGATAAGCAGCAACCATTCCTTTAAACCAACAGCTTTCCTCCAACTATCCCTTAAGTGTCATATTCTGCACTAAGTGTAGCATAAAAAAAACAAGCATATCTGGTTTGTACTTCCCTATTACAGACCTTATGCAAAGCCGCTAATGGTATTCTTGTTTCTTTAGATGATCTCTAAAGAAAAATATAACTTCAACTCCTGGGACCTGAAGTTTTTTTTAAAAAAAATTCAAGGACCAAGCTCCGATACGACGAATCTCTTGACCCTTTAGAGTAGCTGCTTTTTCTGAATTTAAGAAGTAGGGTGGATCCAACTCTCGTCCACAGATTAATGGCAAGCGTATTCTACTCAACGTTTTGAAAGAAATGAACTATTATGATTTGGGATGAGTGTTTATCCGTGAGGTTTACTTGAATAGAAATAATTAGTAGCAGCTGCAGCTGTAGCTGTGTTATTGCCCACTCAGCTCAAGGTTACATTCTGCTTGTGATATGTTATTAACGATATATGCACTTTGTTTTTGTAATTAGAAAATACGCCTCAATCACTAGACTCGGTGTAAGCCGAAAAAACATAAGAACATAAGCATATCCCACCCAACAGTCTTCTCACAGTGGTCCATCAGCTATACAAGGAAGACAACAAATGTCCCAGCAGATGACTTCCAGATGCATCCTATTGTCATTGTCCTGATCTGACTCTTTTTTGAAGCTAACTAATCTGGTTACTAGCTTTACATCTGAAGGTAGTGAATTCTGAGGTTTAATTATGCATTTGCTGTTTTTATTTTAAAAAAAAAATCCTTTTGTCTTCCAGAATTGAGTGACTTTTGGCTTTAGTATTTGGGGGAAAATATCGTTTTGTCCACAAAGTGCATAATTCTGTACACCTCAATTCTGCCCTCTTGTATTCACCTCCTTTCTAGACTAAAAGAAAAACTCCTTATAGGAAAGCTGCTCCAGCCCTTTAGTCACCTTAGATGTTTTCGTCTTAACTTTCTTTAGCTCCACTATCCTTTGACATTCCAGATGTGGACACACTACTGAGTTGTATAAGGGCATTATGAAATTGGCATCTCTATTATCGATGTTGTTGTTTTTTAGTTGCGAAGTTGTGTCTGACCCATTGTGACCCCCATGGACAACGTTCCTCCAGGTCTTCCTGTCCTCTAACAACCCCCGGAGACCATTTAAGCTCACACCAACTGCTTCAGTGACTCCATCCAGCCACCTCGTTCTCTGCCGTCCCCTTCTTCTTTTGCCCTCAATCGTTCCCAGCATCAGGCTCTTCTCCAGGGAGTCCTTCCTTCTCATTAGGTGGCCAAAGTATTTGAGTTTCATCTTCAGGATCTGGCCTTTTAAAGAGCAGTCAGGGTTGATCTCCTCTAGGACTGACCGGTTGGATCGCCTTGCAGTCCAAGGGACTCGCAGGAGTCTTCTCCAGCACCAGAGTTCAAAGGCCTCAATTCTTTGGCCGCTCAGTCTTTCTTATGGTCCAACTTTCACAGCCATACATTGCAACTGGGAAAACCATAGCCTTGACTATACGCACTTTTGTTGGCAGGGCGATGTCTCTGCTTTTTAGTATGCTGTCTAACTTTGCCATAGCTTTCCTCCCCAGGAGCAAGCATCTTTTAATTTCTTATCTATTATCGATACTGTATTATTATCCCAAATACGATGTTCAACTTTTTAATAGCAGATCCACATTGTTGACATCTTCATTGAACTGTTTGTCATTGTTCCAGGATATTCCTCTTTTTCAGAGGCTAGCTTCTTCGGTCCTTGCTCCAATCCCGTTAGTTTGCATGAGTAATTAGTATTTTGGAGAAACGCAATAAAGATGATTAGGAAACTGGAAGCTAAAACATACAAAGAACGGTTGAAGGAACTTAGTATGTCTAGTTGAGTGAAAAGGAGAACTAGGGGTGACATGATAGCAGTCTTCCAATATCTAAGGATTTCTATTCTCCAAGGTATTGAAGACAGGACAGGAAGCAATGGATGGAAATTAATCAAGGAGAGATCCAATCTAGAACTACGAAAAAATTTCCTGACCGTTAGAATAATTTATCAGTGGAATGACTTCCCTCCAGAAGTTGTGAATGCTCCAACACTGGATGTTTTTAAGAAGAGGACCAAGATGATAAGGAGGCTAAAACGTACGATGCAGGAACTGGGCATGGCTAATCTAGTGAAGGACCAGGGGCGACATGATAACAGTCTTCCAATATTTGAGGGGCTGCCACAGAGACGAGGGGGTCAAGCTATTTTTTCAAAGCACCTGAAGGCCAGACAAGGAATAATGTATGGAAACTGAACAAGGAGAGATTCAACCTGGAAATAAGGAGGAATTTACTGACAGTGAGAACAATCAACCCATGAAACAGAAGTTGCCTCCAGAAATTGTGGGAGCTTCATCACTGGAAGAGACTGGATTGCCATCGGTCAAAAATGGTGTAGGGTCTGTTTGGGCAGGGGTTTAGACGAGATGACCTACAAGGCCACTGCCAACTCTGTACCTCTATCTGAAATAGCATAGGGTTTCCTGCTCAAGCAGGATGTTGGACTAGAAGACCTACAAGGTCCCTTCCAAATCTGTTATTCTGTTCATCTGCATATTTTTATTGCTTGATTATAACCCTTTTACCTGCTTCGTGGATGGAGCCTTGGTGGCGCAGCAGACTAAAGTGCTATTAAGTAGCACCAGCTGCCTGCAATTACTGCAAGTTCAAATCTCACCAGGCTCAAGGTTGACTCAGCCTTCCATCCTTTGGAGGTAGGTAAAATGAGGACCCGGATTGTGGAGGCAATAAGCTGACTTTGTATAAAAAAGAACACCGCTTGGGGGGGCCGAAAGCCCTACTAAGCAGGTATATACAAAAGTATGAAGGCTATTGCTTAACGCATTGTAAACCGCCCTAAGTCTCCGGAGAAGGGCGGCATATAAATTGAACCAATAAATAAATAAATAAATAAATAAATAAATAAATAAATAAATAAATAAACATCAGTTCTGAACCTAGCCTGATGCATCTTGTCTCAGTCCAGGATAATCACTAACTCATCTCAACTTGTTCCCCATTCTGAAGCATTTTCAAAGCTTGGAGCTCTGCCCTTCACCTGATGGGACTATCTCTGCTTCACTTCTCGACCATTACAAGCAGATGAAACTCAATAAATTGATATAAATTAGTGTAGGGTTTTTCAGTTTTCTTTTCAACTTGCAACTTACAGCCGTTGTAGTTTGCCTATAAAAGCTAGGTTTTTGTTCAAACGAGATGACAAACAGGAAAATTGGATCGTTTATGGAAGCGTTCTGCAGAAGTGTTGTGTGCAACATTTGTTTGTTGCGATGTTTAAAGGTTTCGTGCAAAAGTTATGCCGTTTTCCGCTTGGAACAAGAAGTTCAAAGCAAATCGTGCCAACCTTACAGGAGATGTTTTAATGTTATTCCAATCATACCGAAATGTTTTGAGCTCAGTTATTTCCAGCGGGAACGGTGTAGGAACACATCCAGTGATGTTGGAATAGTTCAATCGGTGGATTTAAGCTTGGAATGGTTCTGTGGTCTCTTTACCATATCTAATACTTGAGCATTACAATAACCAAAGTCTGATCCAAAGAATGCTTTTCCAGCTCCACCTTTTTAATGAATACATTTTCATTGCATATTGTTTTTTTTATTATTATTTTAATGTCTCATTCATAGCATCGCTTCAAGATGCTTCAGATTAGAAAACAACATGCCTGTTAGTATAATAGCATAAAAATCTGAACAGTCTCCTAAAAACAATACCAGGAGGACAAAAATCCTGTAAAATCAAACAAATGTTTATTGAAATAGACCCGACATAAGAGCTAGGGTGGCACAGTGGTTAGAAAGCAGCCTTGCAGACTAATTCTGACCGACTGCCAGGAGTTCGATCCTGACCGGCTCAAGGTTGACTCAGCCTTCCATCTTTCCGAGGTCGGTAAAATGAGGACCCAGATTGTTGCAGAGGGGAGAGAGGATATGTTGACTTTGTAAACTGCTTAGAGAGGGCTGTAAAGCAGTATGAAGTGGTTTATAAGTCTAAATGCTATTGCTATTTCTACTAGCCGTTGCACTGGTAGCAAAATTAGCAACTGTCCCTTAAAGATTTCAGTTTCAAAAGTGCAATCTTAGATTGGAATCAAGCTAAGCATTTGCTAATAAGAATAAGAAATTAAGTCTGGAACCCATGTATGCTTTAAAGGCAATTTAATATAATATTTATTTTTTATTTATTTTAATTAGATTTATATGCCGCCCTATCTCCATAGGACTCAGGGCGGCTCACAACAATTAAGATATACAATCTCAATCCAAATAAGAAACATGTTAAAATACATATTAACATGAATGCTCTTTACATGGGGCTCCCCTTGGGGTGTACCCGGAGGCTCCAGCTGGTCCAGAATGCGGCCGCGCGGGGAATTATGGGAGCGACGGGCGCTCCCATGTGATACCTCTCCTGCGCGAGCTGCACTGGCTCCCAGTGGTCTTCCGGGTGCGCTTCAAGGTGTTGGTGACCACCTTTAAAGCGCTCCATGGCTTAGGGCCAGGGTATCTACAAGACCGACTTCTACCACCAATAGCCTCCCACCGGCCAGTACGCTCGCACAGAGAGGGCCTCCTCAGGGTGCCGTCCGCCAGACAATGTCGGCTGGTGACCCTCAGGGGGAGAGCCTTCTCTGTGGTGGCGCCCGCCCTCTGGAACAACCTTCCCCCAGAGATACGCACAATACCAGACCTCCAGACTTTTCGTCGGGCCCTGAAAACTTATTTATTTCACCTAGCCGGGCTGGCTTGATCCCATCCGTTTTGGTTAAATTGAATTGATTTTAATTGGGTTGTTTTAAATTGTGACCAAAAATATTTAATTATTTTTTTAAACTGTTTTTAAATTTTGTATGTTCTGTTTTATTCTGGCTGTTCACCGCCCTGAGTCCCGCTGGAGAAGGGCGGTATACAAATTAAAACAAACAAACAAATAAATAAATATTAAAATACATTAAAAATCAAAACCTCATCAGTCCAGGCTGAGCAATTTAAATAGCCATGTTTTTAGTTCGCGGCGGAAAGTGCAAAGGTCAGGGGCCAACCGGAGCCCCCGGGGTGTGCCCACAGAGAAAGCTCTACTTATGGGAGTCACCAGCCGACATTGTCTAGCCGACGGCACCCTGAGTAGGCCCTCCCTGTGAGAACGCACCGGACGATGGGGAGCTGTTGCTGGTTGCAGATGGTCCGACAGATATCCTGGGCCTAAGGATAATATATGCTGTGGTCTTAGTTTCTCTTTTTAAAAAAAAAACACAAAAAAACCCACATAGTTTTATGACCTTTGAAGGTACAGCATCAAATCTTCCCAAGTGAGCATCAGTCTAGGAAAGGTAGGGACAGGGCTGTAAAAAATATTCAGGGATAGTGCTGCTTTTATTGTTTTTAATGCTCCCTTAAGAATTATAACGATTTTAGGTGATGATTGATTGATTTTACTGTTGTATTGTTATATTCTGTATTGTTATATGTTTCCGTGCAATGGGCGGCCACATAAATTGGGTTAATACGTTTTTTAAAAAGTAAAAAATAATATAAATGACTCCATCTGAATCATATATGGATATCTCCATAAACAGATGACATTAAGATCTCCATAGCATGGAAATAAAGGTTACATTTCTTGTTGTGTTTGTGTGTATTTCTATGTTCAAAATGGAAACTGCATTCCTACTTCTTTAAAATTTCTTGTGTTTGTGTGTTTTTGTTCAGAATAGACACTGCATTCCTACTTCTTTAAAATTTCTTCTGGTGTTTGTGGGTTTGTGTTCAGAATAGAAACTGCATTCGTACGTCTTTAAAATTTCTTGTTGTATTTGTGTGTTTATGGGTATTTCCAGGGGTGGGCTTCAAAATTTTTAGCAAGGGGTTCTCTGCCCAGTTGCTGGCTGGGCATGGCCATGGTGGACATGGACTAGTCGGCCTCCTGCACCATGGCGGAGGGGGTGTTTTGACCCTCCCTGGGCTCCGGAGGGTTTTCTCGAACCTCCGGGAGGACGAAAACGGCCTCTCCAGGCTCCAGAGGCCCTCTGGAGGCTGGAAATGGGCCTGTTTCTGGCCTTCCTGAGCCTCCATGCACGCCCTGCACTTACCTGCATTGAAAACGGGCTGCATGGGGACTCCTGGGAGGGGCGGGGTGGGAGGGCCGGTGTTGGGTAGGTGGTGCCAACCAGGAGTGGGATTTGGGGGTTCGCCGAACTGCACAGAATCTTAGCTAGAGGTTCTCCCAAACCCCTGTGAACTCCCAGCAGCCCACCCCTGTGTACTTCTATGTACAGAATAGAAACTGCATTCCTACTAAATGAGAACTTCACCTATTTTTTAATAGACTTCTTGTTTTTGTATTTTCAATCGTCTTTTTTCTCTGTACATAGAGGGTAGTTTAGTTACTGTGGTGTAACATGAGCTGTGGTGGCACAGTGGTCAGAGTGCAGTACTGCAGGCTACTTCTGCAGACTGCTGGTTGACTGCAATTTGGCAGTTGAAATCCTATCAGGCTCAAGGTTGACTCAGCCTTCCATCCTTCTTAGGTTGGTAAAACGAGGACCCAAATTGTTGGGGCGGGGCAATATGTTGACTCTGTAAACTGCTTAGAGAGGCATATAAAAGCATTGTGAAGTGGTATATAAGTCTAAGTGCTATTGCTATTGATAGAGAATCAATTTGCTGTAGTGATTGAGGCATCAGGCTAGAAACGGAGAGACACTTGTTTGAGTTTAGACACAAGGCCAGCAATGACAAATCCAGGGGTGAAATCCAGCAGGTTCTGACAGGTTCTGGAGAACCGGTAGCGGAAATTTTGAGTAGTTGGGAGATCCGGTAGTGGAAATTTTGAGTAGTTCGGAGAACGGGCAAATGCCACCTCTGGCTGGCCCCAGAGTGGGGATTTTGCAGTGTCCTTCCCCCAGGAGTGGGGTGGGAATGGAGATTTTGCAGTATCCTTCCCCCAGGAGTGGGGAAGGAATGGGGATTTTGCAGTATCCTTCCCCCAGGAGTGGAGAGGGAATGGGGATTTTGTGGTATCCTTCCCCCAGGAGTGGGGAGGGAATGGAGATTTTGCAGTATCCTTCCCCTGCCACACCCATCAAAGAGCAGTCAGAGTTGATCTACTGTCAACATATATAATAACAAAGTTCCAAATTTTGTCTCTAGTTCTTTTTCCATTAAACCCAAAAGGAAAAGTTCCGGTTTCATTTTTATCTCCATTTTCAAAAAAAAAATTCTATTAAAATATGAATCATACTCCAATTATTATTATTATTATTTTGCTTTATCACACGTCCACCATAGATGATAGTGTCAATGGATTTCAAGGGAGCTGAACTTAGGTCTATTTTGAAGTCACAGCAGTGGTGGTATTCAGCAGGTGCTATCCGGTTTGTGAGAACTGGTAGCGGCAGCTGCAGGAGGCTCCACCCACCTGCCCAGATGTCATCATGTCCCATTTTTGATGCTCTGTGCATGCACGCTCACATTTGCGAACTGGTAGCGAAAGTAAGTCAATACCACCCCTGAGTCACAGGGACTCCAAATGGAAGATCTGTTTGACCCAACCCTTGGACTCAGCCTGGTCATCTCCTACAGTTAATCATAGTTCACTTAAAGAAAGAAAATCTCAACCTATGACTATCGTTAAGTGTTGTACCTTATGATTCTTGATGAATGAATCTTTTCTTTTATGTACACTGAGAATGTATGCACCAAGACAAATTCCTTGTGTGTCCAATCACACTTGGCCAATAAAGAATTCTATTCTATTCTATTCTATTCTATTCTATTCTATTCTATTCTATTCTATTCTATTCTATTCTATTCTATTCTATTCTATTCTATTCCATTCCATTCCATTCCATTCCATTCCATTCCTCTATTCTATTCTATTCTATTCCATTCCATTCCATTCCATTCCATTCCATTCCGTATTCTATTCTATTCTATTCTATTCTATTCTATTCTATTCTATTCTATTCTATTCTATTCTATTCCATTCCATTCCATTCCATTCCATTCCATTCCATTCCGTATTCTATTCTATTCTATTCTGTTCTGTTCTATTCTGTTCTGTTCTGTTCTGTTCTGTTCCGTTCCGTTCCGTTCCGTTCCGTTCCGTTCCGTTCCATTCCATTCCATTCTATCATTTGTTTGATGAAGCCCTGGCAAAAATTTCAGACTGTTATATTTGTCCTGTATTTATAGTCTGGTTTTTTTTTTCCCCTTTTTCCATCCGTGTTATTTTAAATAAGATCACATGAGTCTCAAAACTGTTACATTGGGAAATTTACAAACACTATTTAGTAGAAGAACAAACATAAAAAGAAATATTTTTTTTTAAAAAAAACAGGCAAGTTTGGAATACGTGGATGGACGCTTAAGGAAGCAATGACTAGAAGGGGTATTTTCTATGACAGTGATGGCTAACCTTTTTGCCATTGGGTGCCAAAAGTGTGTGGGGGTCATGTGTGCATGTGCCCACACCCATAATTCAATGTGCCCTGCCCCCCCCGTGCATGCATCCGTGAGCCATCCACACTTCCCCTGCTTTTGGCACGCAATAGCCCAGTGGGCCCAGTAGGCCCATTTTTCGCCCTCCCCAGGCTCCAGAACCTTTCTAGGAGCCCACCCCCCTGGAGGCCCTCTGAAGGCTGGAAACGGCCCATTTGCTGACTTCCAGTGGGACCGGAAGGCCCGTTTTTTTTGCTCTCCCCAGGCTCTAGAGTCTTTCTAGGAGCCTGGGGAGGGCGAAAATGGCCTTCTTCACCCCCTGGAGGCCGGAAACAGCCTATTTCCCTACTTCCAGTGGGCCCAGAAGGCCTGAAAATTGGCTGAGCTGGTGTGCCCACTGATATGACTCCATGTGCCACCTGTGGCACGCGTGCCATAGGTTCGCCATCACAGTTCTGTGATGAGTTTAAATTTTTTTTAAAAAATCATATCCTTTTTAACTTTGGAAAAGAGTAGCGTGGAGAAATAAATTGTGATTGTAATCTCTGACATCTATGAACAAGCGGTGTCCACAAGCCAAACTGAAGTGTGAAAGTCATCCCTGAGATGACTAGCTCCCTTGAGATGCAATCTAAGTGACAACTTAGTGTTTCTGAAAAGCTACAATACACATTTTTAAAGGCTAATTAAATGTTTATTTAAGGAATATTACAATAGATACGGCCCTCTCAAAAAAAAATTGAGGGGAGAGAAATCATCCAATTTGCTTTTATTTATCCTTTAACACAGTTATTTTATGCTGCATGAAAACCTACATTAAAAATAAGGGAAGCAACACGCTTCCAGTGTTATCAGTGTTATCTGCAAATAGTTCTTGTTTACCATACTCTGTTTCGGAGGGGGGGGGCGAGAGACGACAAGGAGCCTGGATAACTCTGCAGACAAAGCATTGTAATTTAACACCAGCTGTCTGCAATTAAACTAAGTTCGAATCTTGCCAGGCTCAAGGTTGACTCAGCCTTCCAACCTTTCTAAGGTAGGTAAATTGAGGACTCAGTTTGTGGGGGCAATAAGCTGACTTTGTATAAAATATACAAAAGTATGAAGGCTATTGCTTAACGCACTGTAAGCTGCCCTGAGTCTCCAGAGTGAGTGATCCATCACTGGAGGCTTTCACAAGGAGATTAGACAACCATTTGCCTGAAATGGTATAGTGTCTCCTGCTTGACCATTAGACACTGAGGTGCCTTCCAACTCCATTATTCTATGTTCTATGCAGTGGTGGGTTTCAAAATATTTTATTATTTGATATTGTATATGGTGACAGCAGCTAGGTTACTGATTGGTCAATATTGGAAAAGGGATGATATGCCTACAATTCAAGAATGGACTTTGAAGATGGCCAGTTTTGCAGAAATGGCGAAGATATGAGCATATTTAAAAGACCGGACTCAGGAGACTTATGCATGGGAGTGGAAGAAATGGATAGATTATGTGCAGAATAAATATCAAACTAGGAAGTATCAAATAGCTTTTAGCTGAATGTTGTGTAGAAATGTATAGTTTATAGGGGGCAAAATAGCTTATTGTTATGTAGAAATGTATAGTGCACAGGGGGGAGAATAGAGGGGTGGTAAAGTATGATATAATATAATGTGGATGGATTTCACCTTGGGGAAGTCATGGGGAGAGGGGAGGGTTTGGGGGGGTTAGGGAGGGAAGGGGGGGAAATGGGGGAAAAATTGATATTTGTAAAACTTTTTCAATAAAAAAAATATTTTATTATTGGTTCTGTGGGTGTGGCTTGGTGGGCATGGCTTGGCTTGGTGGGCATGGCTTCGTGGGGCGTGGCAGGGGAAGGATACTGTAAAATCTCCATTCTCACCCTACTCCAGGAGAAGGATACTGCAAAATCCCCATTTCCTCCCGATCAGCTGGGACTTGGGAGGCAGAGAATAGATGGGGGAGGGGCCAGTCAGAATTTTTACTACCGGTTCTCTGAACTACTCAAAATTTCCACTACTGGTTCTCCTGAACTGGTCAGAACCTGCTGAAACCCACCTCTGGTTCTACGTATAGCTATTGTATTGTAGTACAGTATATCAATTATTTTACCTTCAGCTTTTCTTGGATTCTTCACAAAATGAAAAGTGGTGCATAACGGAAATGTTGTAAATCATGCAAAATCTCTTCTGAGTCATTGATTCCGTTTGGATTTGCCATCCAATACGTTTCAGGAAAAAAAAAATCAGTCTGAATATCTGAATTAAATTACTCAATTACATCAGTCTGGTTCAGGATTATTGAATTGACATGGGAAAGAGTCGAAACTGTGTTCTGCGGTAATCATCGGAGTTGTCTAAATTTATTTGGGGCATCCAATTTGATTGGATGATTTAAATCGATTTGGAGATTCAATTTTCTCCAATTTGATTTGGCGACATTTCCTAATGGTGAGAGCTATCAGCCAATGGAATAGGATGCCTTCACAAGTTGTGAGGTGCTCCATCACTGCAGGCTTTCAAAAAGAGACTGGACAACCACTTGTCTAAAATGGTATAGGACAGTGGTGGGATTCAAAATTTTTTACTACCGGTTCTGTGGGCATGGCTTGGTGGGCATGGCATGGCTTGGTGGGTGTGGCTTAGTGGGCGTGGCAGGGGAAGGATACTATAAAATCTTCATTCCCACCCCACTCCAGGGGAAAATTACTGCAAAATCCCCATTTCCTCCCGATCAGCTGGGACTCGGGGGCCAGTCAGAGGTGGTATTTACCGTTTCTCCGAACTACTCAAAATTTCCGCTACCAGTTTTCCAGAACTGGTCAGAACCTGCTGAATGCCACTTCTAGTATGGGATCTTCTGCTCATATAGGGTGGTGGACTAGAAGACCTCCAACTCTATTATTCTACCGTGTTTCCCCAAAAATAAGACCCTGTCTTATATTTTTTTGAACTCTGAAATAAGCGCTTGGCCTTATTGCCATGCGCTGAAAAGCCCGATTGGGCTTATTCTCAGGGGATGTCTTATTTTGGAGAAAACAGGATAGATAGATAGATAGATACATAGATAGATAGATAGATAGATAGATAGATAGATAGATAGATAGATACCGTGTGTTCCCGAAAATAAGACCCTGTCTTATATTTTTTTGAACCCTGAAATAAGCGCTTGGCCTTATTGCCATGCGCTCAAAAGCCCGATTGGGCTTATTCTCAGGGGATGTCTTATTTTGGGGGAAACAGGATAGATAGATAGATAGATAGATAGATAGATAGATAGATAGATAGACAGACAGACAGACAGACAGACAGACAGACACTGTGTTTTTCCCAAAAATAAGCCCCTGTCTTATATTTTTTTGAACCCTGAAATAAGCACTTGGCCTTATTGCCATGCGCTCAAAAGCCCAATTGGGCTTATTCTCAGGGGATGTCTTATTTTGGGGAAAACAGGGTATGTTCTATGTATTTAGCAACTACAAGTTCCTCTTGAAAACTTTTACAAATATGTGGAGATCTTTCAAAGGAATATCCACTGCCAATATAAATCTTCACTTCTGTCAGTTTTTAAGAAATTAACGATCAGCCTTGGTTCTTTTATTTGTCCAGTATTTTATTATGGCAGACTGATATCATTTATTTATAAAAACAAGAAAATAATATCCTAAGGTAATGCCCCTGACGAACTTTTCGTGTTTAAATGACAGCGATAGGTGGAACAGGACAGGATATAAAAAATAATTCTCATGAATAAGAATTTCCATTATAAGAAGATATTAAAATGACACTGTGTCAACTTCTTTATGTTCAACAGCATTTATCAATGTTGGGAACATGACAGTTGGAATCAAAAGGACCGGCTTATTAAATATCTATGTCATAATATGTGTTCCTGTGAAATATTAAAAAGAAATAAAACGACACTTTTCTTGTTCTAAATTTGACACGTATTTTATTTTATGTTATTTATCGGCCATATTTCATCTCTCTCTCTCTCTTTTTCGGGCTTAACGGTGAGGTTTCTCAGCGGCTTTTTAGAAGCAGAAGTTGAATTTATTTCAATTTGTGACTGATCGTTGAAAAGGCTTCAAATTCTGATAGGAAGTAAAAAGAAAATGAGAGGAACCTTCGTTTGGAATGAAATGAAAATCTTAAATGGCATGGTAGCGTGATGATCGTCTCCATCTATCTTCACCACCATTAGACAAGACCCGGTGGCCTCGAGGTGGAGCTCTTGCTTCACAATCAGGAGGTTGCAAGTTCGATCCTAGGTAGAGGCAGATGAAGGGTCTCCTGCTTGGGCAGGGGGTTGGACTAGATGACCTGCAAGGTCCCTTCCAACTTTGTTAATCTGTTTAGAACATGAAGATAGTGGAATAGTGTAGTTTGATATACCGTACTTTTCTGAGTAAAAGACGCATTTTCTCCCCACCCCTAAAACTGAGTGAAAATTGTGGTGCGTCTTATTCACTGAATGTTGCTGAAGCCCCGTCCACCTGCCGGCCCCCACCCTTTGGCTGTTTTTGGCCTCCACACGTCGCAGTTTTGGCCTCCGCGTGTCACATTTTTGGCCAGTTCCAGGTGGCAGGGATTGGAAGCGGCGAATGGGGTGCGGTGAACGGGCCACGGCACCGGCGAATGGGCCGCAGTGAATGGGCCATGGTGGCGGCGAACGAGCCACGGCAAACGGGCGGTGATGATGAACAGGCTGCGGCGAATGGGCTGCGGTGGCAACGAACAGGCGGTGATGAACTGGCTGCGGCGAATGGGCCGCGGCGGTGGCAAACAGGTGGCGGCAAATGGGCCGCGCCAAATGGACTGCACCGAACGGGTGACAGTGAATGGGCAAAGGCAGATATTTTTTGCCCTTGTTTTCCTCCGCCAAAAAGGTAGGCGCGTCTTATAGTCCGAAAAATACGGTAGATATAAATGCGCAATGCAGACACAAACATAAATGCGTACACAGATACCTCATACAGGAAATCCTCAACTTATAACAGTTCACTCAGTCACCATTCAGATTTACAATATTTATTTGTTTATTTGTTACCTCAAACTTCCCTATAAGGGGGCTTACAATTTCCCTGTTAATTGCTCTTGGCTTTTCCATATAAATTCTATTTTAATTTACATTTTTTTATTCCATACTGGACAACCTGTGCCACATTAAGTCATCATTTCAGAGATGGGTTTTTTTTTTACCGAAATAGATAAACAGGAATGATCAACAGCAGGCAAAAAGGAAGTAGGAGGTGGAGTAATTTCCAACTTCCTGCTGGCTTCCCTATTGAGAGTGGGAATCTGGCAAGGACCATTGGAAATCTTCCTTCCTTCCTTCCTTCCTTCCTTCCTTCCTTCCTTCCTTCCTTCCTTCCTTCCTTCCTCCCTTCCTCCCTCCCTCCCCCTTTTTCCTTCCTTCCTTCCTTCCTTCCTCCCCTCCCCTCCCTCCCTCCCTCTTCCTCCCTCCCTTCCTCCCTCCCCCTTTTTTTCTTCCTTCCTTCCTTCCTTCCTTCCTTCCTTCCTTCCTTCCTTCCTTCCTTCCTTCCTTCCTTCCATAGAAGTTTCAAATTGCCTATCCTTTATCTTCCTAGACAGAAATTGGTGGATTATCCATGGAATAGGAATGCATGACAGTGAGGACAGACCAACATGAGCAGAAATGTTACATAAGACAAATTGAACATTTTGCCTCACGCTTTCTCAGTTGATGTTGAAAGCAAGTATAGTCGTGTGGAGGAATTCTCACAGTAATTAATATTAGCCACAATAAAGTTTATGGTTATCAACCATGACTTATAGTTTGCAGCATTGTACAAACCATTACACAATCCCATGTGGCACAATGACATGAATAGTCTACTCTCCTTCAACTGATAATTGCACCTAATTTACTTGGCAATATTACTGAGGTGATTTCTTCTTTCTTCTTCTTTTTTTGAATTTTCATCTAACCTACAATCCTCATATTCTCTGGAGTTCTCCCATTGGATTATTAACCAGTCCAAACTTTGCTTTGTTTTTGAGCGCGGTCCAGCTATCTTCAATGCCATTGTCGATTAATATTCAGAACTGATCAAAGAATGAGTCAGTTTTGATTTTATCTAATAAAAGAAAGAACGGAACGCTTGCATACATACTTTCTGAAACCATATGTAAATTTCATCTTCTGCAATATCAGAACAATTCTGAAAGAGGGAGGGAGAATTAAGAATATACAGGCACACAAAAAGGGCCATCTGGTCTAAACAGAATGGCAGCCAAGAACTGGCAGGAAAAAAAAAAATAGGCTTGACAGTTTTGATATAAAATTTATTTATTCCCAGTGCCGTTTACTTGCTGCCTACAAGGGGGGGGGGGAAACTTTCTCAGAATGGCCAAAGCTACAATTAGATACACAAATATATCATCACTAACCTCAGTTTCTAATTTTTTTTTTAAAAAAAAACACTGCTTCAAAAATAACAAAAAAACAAAAATCATTATTTTGCTACTTTGTAAAGTAGAAAAGAGAAGGAAGGAAGGAAGGAAGGAAGGGAGGGAGGGAGGAAGGGAGGGGATGAAAACCAGATCACATTATACCTCATATAGAATAAAATGCGCTCAGCAATAGCCTTCATACTTTTGTATATTTTATACAAAGTCAGTTTATTGCCCCCACAAACTGGGTCCTCAATTTACCTACCTTAGAAAGGATGGAAGGCTGAGTCAACCTTGAGCCTTGGCGAGATTCGAACCCTGCAGTAATTGCAGGCAGCTGGTCTTAATAACCAGCTTAATAACAGGGTGCCTTAAACCACTGTACTACCAAGGCCTTGAGTTTGACACCCCTGTTCTGATACAACAGTGGCATATATCTGGGTTGGGTCTTCCGAATTGACATGATTATTAGATGTAGCTTTCACGTTTTCTAATATGTCTCCATCCGCTTTGAAAGGAGAATAGAAACGGCACTCCTGACCATTGCACGCCGCCAATAAAATGATTTGAGTTAGTGCAGCTGTCCAGGGTGCTGAAACTAACTCTCAAATGCACATGAATATACTGTAGATTGCTGAGCTTGCAGGTAGAAGTCCTAACGCATTGCCTATATTTGTCTGTCAGCTTTATCTGAATAATACAATAAAAAAAAAAATCTGCTAATTTGGCACTGCATCCATGATGAAACATATATGAGAGCTTAACACATTTGTCTACTTTATTACTCCACTGCATCGAGAATCTGCTGAGTCAGTAAACATAGCCGAGCGGCATTTTCATTGAGCAGAGAGCTGTATTAGCGGTTCAATTTCTAATTCTTTGAGGGTCAGAGCTTAGAGCAAAAAAATGGTGAGATCTTGGAAATATTTGCCTTTAAAAGCAAATATCGGACCATAATGGCAAGATCTTCACCAACATTTAGTTCTTTCTCCGTTTTTTTTTTCGAAAAAAATTGCTTGGTCTTTTTGAGCCTTGAAATCCAATCCAGAGTATATTTGTGACTTGGCTTTCAAGGAAATAGGCTAAGAGTTACTAAAATGTCTGTTAGGAAATTCTCTTATTTGGTTATTGTTAAGGATATTGTTGTTGTGTTACCAACCAGCAGAATGTAGAGCACAGAGAAACGTTGCTGAGAGCAATGAATAAGAGATGTGCAAACTGGTTTATCAAAAGTTTACTTTATAGGGAAAAAACAATCTCATAGTCTTTAAATCAATCCAAGTCTTTGCCAGTTAAATCAGTCCAATGATACAAAAAGCTTCTTACCACACAAACAGTAGTTGGTTAGAATAACAAACTCACTCTGGTTCACAAACCACGATGGTAGCAGATCCATCCAACGATGATAGCACAATGGTAGCAACTCCACACACTATGGTAGCATATCATCAACTGAATACATTACAGTACCTTTCTTACTTTAAAGTCACACAATACATATTCATATTAAAGTCACAGAACACATATATTGCCTGGACAACTTGTTAGGCTCAAACAATATCCTAACAGTTATTTTCCTGAAGACCACATAAAATCAAATCAGAAAACACTTGCTAACACAAAGTGCAAAGTAAAAAATGGTTATTCATTGGGTGTTTAAATTTCTTGACAATGCTACCCATATAAAAATGTTAAAAATAGATTATACATTCTTCTCTGTTTATTCAGAAGACCCAAGACCCCAATTAAGGAAACAAGGCAGACTTTAACAAACTATAGATTTATATTTCATGTTTAAGGTTGAGCTGTCCCAGATATTCTTCATCACCTTAACCACGTCATCAAACTGGTTGCCTTTCTCCTTTAAGCCTCTTAGAAAATCAGTCACTCTGGAAGTTCGAGTGCAGCTTCATCACCCTTTTATTTGCTTATTCAACTGTATCTCTTGCTAAAAAGGCTCGAAGAGAATATGTGTTAGTTAGAAATAATCCCAATTACTAAATCGAGACATTAAAAAATAAAGTACAAACAGCACGCAGATATTCAGAGGTTATCATTACCAGTACCAGCTTTTATATCAGAATCTACATTAGTAGTATCAGGTCAGATGGTGGTAGTCATTGTTATCAAATGATTTGGTAAGTGCCACCTCTTTCATACATGCCTACAAAGTTATGCTACATCAGGGGTCAGCAACTCGTGGCTCTGGAGCCGCATGTGGCTCTTTCATCCCTCTGCTGCGGCTCCCTGTCACTCAAAATATGCGTTACAACTGCCAATGTGTGATACCCACTGGCACATGATTTATTGAGCTTTTCAACCCCCGGTAGGCCAACCATGAATAAATCCAATAAAAGAAAAGTTTCAGAAGAAAACAGAAAGTTTAATTCAACTACATATGCTAGTTCTGTGGCCGCTCAGGAAATAGTCAGGCACGGGAAGGGTTTTGTGGCTCCCAGTGTTTTCTTTTCTGTGGGAAACGGGTCCAAATGGCTCTTTGAGTGTTTAAAGTTGCCAACCCCTGTCCTACATATAAAAAGGGAATGGCACTCAGCATCCCACTCTTTTTGTCCTTTATCTATTTAGACTTCAACTTGAAAATGTTCTTCTGGTCATCAAAGAACTAGAGGCATAGTGAGTCAGTGGCTTAATGATACTGGAGATAGTCTTTGTTCCAACGGTTCGAGTCCTAGCACTGTGTGGTGGACTGAGCTCCCGTCACTCACCTCAGCTTCTGCCCTTCTAGCAGTTTGCACTGAAACCTACAGAAGCATCTACTAATAACTAAGGGATGCATTACTGAATTCACTGGGGGCTAAACTCAACTTCATCTGGAGAAAACCACATAGTTTATACCCCTTCTTTTAACGACCCCATAATCCCTTGTGGAATGGAGTCTGGGCAACTGAATGGAGTTAGCAGAGTGGTTTAATGGCTGGATGCCTTTCCTGTTGCCAGTGCAGAGTTTTGTTCAGCAAGATATATCCTCAGTGTGCCCAGAGAGAGAAATATCTGCCTCTACCTAGGATCGAACTCCCAGCCTCCTGATGGTGAGGCGAGAGCTCCACCTCTAGGCCACCGCACCACTCCTTATATCCTGCCTTCCACGGCTTAATGAAACTATTGTTCTCCCTCCTTGAACATCCCAAGAACGATCATCTGATTCCTGTTCACATTTTTAGAGTGTCCAGACACCATCATTCAAAATCAGAAATGGAAATTGAGCATTGATGTGCAATCCAATAGCTTCCATAGCTTTGCATTTTAGAGCAACCTACTTGATTGCACTTCTTTTTCCCTAGCTTATATCTTTCCACACCCTTTACTTCCCTTTACCAGTTTACACATTAAGTTTTACTTCTGCAACTTGGGTAATAAAGGCAAGCCTACATAAAGTTCCATCTAGATCAATGGGGACTACATAACAATATGTAATTAGAATAACAGAAACCACAGACTGAAGTCTCTGGAGAGTGAACGTTATTGGTGCAGACCACTGAAATATTTAAAAAGCCAGCTGACACCCATTTCCCTAGGCACCTGAAGTCACTGGCACAGATTATTCTATGCTGATGTCAGCCATACTGACATTAGGCTGGAATTTGCAGACAAATATTTTTGGCTACCCCTTGTTGGCATGGATTTTGCTTTAGTAACTTGTCTATATCCAGACTGACAACAGCTTGCAGATACCTTGTGTTAGGATATGGTTTGAGCCTAACAAGTTGTCCAGGCAATATATGTGTTCTGTGACTTTAATACGAATATGTATTGTGTGACTTTAAAGTTTTACTGCTGATTCATTGTAATGCTGAGTCATGCTGTAATTAGATAATCACTAGTTGTAAATGTATTTAAGAAAGATACTGTAATGTATTCAGTTGATGATAAGCTACCATTGTGTGTGGAGTTGCTACCATTGTGCTATCATCGTTGGATGGATCTGCTACCATCGTGGTTTGTGAACCAGAGTGAGTTTGTTATTCTAGCCAACTACTGTTTGTGTGGTAAGAAGATTCTTGTATCACTGGACTGATTTAACTGGCAAAGACTTGGATTGATTTAAAGACTATGAGATTGTTTTTTTCACTATAAAGTAAACTTTCGATAAACCAGTTTGTACATCTCTTATTCATTGCTCTCAGCAACGTTTCTCTGTGCTCTACACTCGGCTGGTTGGTAACACAACAACAATATCCTTAACACCTTGGCAATATTAATCATTGTCCTGTCTTTTGTTGATCCTGTTTCAAACTGATTTTTTTTAAAAATAATTAGTGTGCCACTTTTAGAGACTAACAGAATAACAGAGTTGGAAGGAATCTTGGAGGTCTTCTAGTCCAATCTCCTGCTTCAATAGGATACTCTATACCAGGGGTGGGCAAGTGTGGCTCTTTTACAACCTGTGGACTTCAACTCCCAGTCTCAGGAATTCTGGGAGTTGAAGTCCACAGGTTGTAAAAGAGCCACTTTTTTAAAAAAAATTGATTTATATGCCGCCCTTCTCCGGAGACTCAGGGCGGCTTACAGTGCGTTAAGCAATAGCCTTCATCCTTTTGTATATTTATACAAAGTCAGTTTATTGCCCCCACAAACTGGGTCCTCATTTAACCTACCTTAGAAAGGATGGAAGGCTGAGTCAACCTTGAGCCAGGTGAGATTCGAACTTACAGTAATTGCAGACAGCTGGTGTTAATCACAATGCTTTTAGTCTGCAGAGCCACCAGGCCCCTAAATGTGCAGGGATGGGCACATTTGCCCACCCCTGCCCTATACCAACACATCTTCCTATTTGCCAACTCTAGTAAAGAACGATTATTGTTATTGGTAACAATATGTATGCACACATAGTATAAACCATTCTAGAAGAAGAAGAAAAACCAGACCCAAGACAAATACTTTATAAACCCCTTTCAGTTTTATGAACCTGCAAAATAAAATGTCCCAAAGGTGCTTTTTCAAGAGGCAAGTGGACTTTCTGGTTTTTCTTTGAAGACATTTTGCTTCTCATCCAAGAAGCTTCTTCAGTTTCTTCAGAGCTGATTACTGGCTACACTAATCTCTTTCTTGTATACAAACCAGTTTTCACATATAGGAACATGAAAAGAAATATCATAGAATAGAATAGAATAGAATAGAATAGAATAGAATAGAATAGAAT
>NW_026844029.1:3882026-3942139 GCF_029531705.1 Pantherophis guttatus | reverse complement strand
AGGAAGGAAGGAAGGAAGGAAGGAAGGAAGGAAGGAAGGAAGGAAGGTGAAAGGAAGGGAAAGAAGGAGGGAGGAATGGGAGGGGAGGGGAGGAAGGAGAGAGCCAAACAGATATGGAACAAAAGGAAGTGTAAATGCCCTGGTATGGCAGAAAAAGAGAAAGAAGGAAACAAAATTAGAAAAATATTAGGAAGTGAGAAAAGTGATGGAGCCTTGTTTATTTATTAAACAAAGGTTTAAATACAGAAGTGAACCTATTTCTAGAGATAACAAGAAAATGACACACGGATTGAGTTTTAAGTGATAAGCCAACTAAATCTTCTAGAAAGGGTATTGATTAAGCTTCTATCTAGTCTTAGATCAAGGTAGATGGGAACTATGGTAGTTATCTGCCAATGCAACTGGTGGCATCAAGCAACGCTACGTATTCCATGTGTTGATTTTTGGCATCTCAAAAATACCAGCTTTGAAGCTGAAAGGATGGAATTTTGAGACACTGTCCCTCACCTCATTGAGCTTAACAAGAAGTTGCTGATACGTTGCTATTCCCAAATGGTAATATGATTATTTTCCTCCTCATCTTATTAAACTCAAAGCATAACAAACTCCAATGAGTTTGCAAGAATTTCAACACATACAGGTCATCCAAAATGACTGAGCAGCAATACAACATCAAAAGCACGTTTAATCAATTAGCAATATTAATAACCCAAAACATTACTGAACCAGTAATGTTCATTAATGTAAATTCTCAAATTATAGTTTACGGAAGACTATATATTTTGTAGGAGTTTTTACATTCAGCTCTTCACCATTTTAAGTCTTACTGTTGTGACCCTGGCCCCGGAGGCTGATTTATCTTCGCATGCTGATTTGGAGGATGATATGGAGGAGGAGGAAGCTGTCACGAGCTATGTGCCAGAGGGGCCGTTTTCACTGGTGAGTCAGCAAGAACTGACAGTTGCTGACATGCCAATGGACCCCAGCCAAATTGAGGAGGAAACAGAGGCCGGTAACGATGAGGGGGAGCCCCTATTGGATACAAGAGAGAGACGTAGGAGACATCGTAGAGAACAGCTATTGCCATGTCCTAAGAGGTGTGGTCAGGAGATGTAGGGCCACACTCTACAAAGTATAAAAGGGGTGTGACTGGGCTGGAAAGGCGTGGTGAACAGTTTGTTGGCGTTTTGGATGCAGTGGAGTTACAACTGTTTGTTTGGAGTTTTTTGACAAGAGTCTGCATTCCTGCATTAGCCTGCTGGCTGTCTGCCAAGACCTTTGGAACATTGCCCGGTAACTATTAGACTGATATACACTTTGGAAGAGAGCTATTTATTAAAGAGCCAGCTTCAGTCTCTCTAGCCTGTGTTTGTTACTGCCGGGCTATTTGAGCCTCTGCAAGGCCACTCGTGGGAGGGGACAGAACACTTACTGGGAAAGACTTTTGTCTGACTCTCTGATGAATTAGCTACTATTCAGATTGTTCTTGGTTCCAATTCACAAATGTTGACAATCTTTTGGATAGAGTAAGAAATACTTTTCAAGAGAGTCCAAAATGGTGGTGAAATCCACCATGAATTCCCACTGGTTCACTGCCCGTGCATGCGCGGTGCATGTGTGGTGCATGCACATGTGCATTATGCACCAAATTCATGCTGTGCGGGCGCGCATGCAAAGTGCACACTGAACACAGAAAAAGGAGGCTTAACAAGGAAAGTAGAACAGTGAGGGGAGGAACAGCTATGCCGCGCAATTTAGATTTGCTAGAAACCAGGTTTTCTAGAGAAATATAAATCACGCGGCACAGCTGATTGTTGGAAATACTGGTTCAGACGAGCCAGTAGCTTTTATTACTACCGGTTCTCTCGAACCGGTGCGAACCGGTAGCATTTTTTTTTTAAAAAGCATTATGAACTACTTCACTTAGTTCCCATTCAGGGACATAGAAAAAAAAAGAGAAAAATTAGTCTTACCAGCATCCTGTGTGAGAGGTCTAAGGTTGCCAACTCATTATCCTCATTAACTGATTGCGGACTGAAGTGATTGTAGCATTAGATGAGGTCGCAACATTTTCTCTTTCCAACAAATGTTTATGAAATTATAACAGAGGTCTAATTCTTCTGACATTTCTAGAAGTGTCTTTGGCTTGATAGCAGTAAACTGGGAGAGGGGAAAGCTGAAGAACTGCAGTCAGGAAGAATAGAAATCTAAAATAAATATAACATTGGAGTGATAAATGCCACCTCTGAAATTCCGAAGAATTAATAAGCAGAGGAGATTTAAAGGTGAGATTTTGTAAGACCTTCTCTGATTCTAACTTTGTGAGCCTTATATTTTATATAGAATAGAATAGAATAGAATAGAATAGAATAGAATAGAATAGAATAGAGTAGAGTAGGAGTAGAGTATAGAGTAGAGTAGAGTAGAGTAGAGTAGAGTAGAGTAGAACAGAACAGAACAGAACAGAACAGAACAGAACAGAACAGAACAGAACAGAACAGAACAGAATAACAAAGTTGGAACGGACTTTGCAGGTCATCTAGTCCAGTCTCTCACCCAGATAGGAGATCCTATACCATTTCTGACAGATGGCAGTCCAGTCTCTTCTTGAAAGCTTCCAATGATGAAGTTCCCACAACTTCTAAAGACAACTTCTGTTCCATTGGTTGATTGTTCTCACTGTCAGAAAAGAATAGAATAACAGAATTGGAAGGGACCTTGGAGGTCTTCTATTCCAACCCCCTGCTTAGGCTGGAAAACCTGCACCACTTCAGACAAATGATTATTCAACATCTTCTTAAAAATTTCCAGTTTTTGGAGCATTCACAACTTCTGGAGGCAAGTTGTTCCACTGATTAATTGTTCTAACTGTCAGGAAATTTCTTAGTTCTAAGTTGCTTCTCTCCTTGATTAGTTTCCACCCATTGCTTCTTGTCCTACCCTCAGGTGATTTGGAGAATAGCCTGACCACCTCTTCTTTGTGGCAGCCCCTGAGATATTGGAACATTGCTATCATGTCTCCCCTAGTCCTTCTTTCATTAAAGTAGAATTTCTCCTTATTTCTAGGTTGAATCTCTCCTTGATCAGTTTCCATCCATTATTCTTTGTCTAGCCTTCACGGGCTTTGGAAAATAGCTTGACCCCCTCCTCTCTGTAGCAGCCCCTCAAGTATTGGAAGACTGCTATCATGTCTCCCCTGGTCCTTCTCTTCTCTTTAGTGACTAGCCATGCCCAATTCCTGCACCTTTCTTCATATGTTTTAGCTTCCAGTTCCCTAATCCTCCTGGTTGCTCTTCTCTGCACTCTTTCTAGAGTCTCAACATCTTTTTTATAGGGTGGTGACCAAAACTTGATGCAGTATTGTAGGTGTGGTCTTACTAAGGCTTTATAGAGTGGTATTAGTACCTCACGTGAATGCAAATTAGGCATTCCAATCCAACTTCTATATAAATGCATTTATTTGCATGGGTATATGTTTGAGCTACCATGGAATTAGATAAATTTTAATGCACGCATTTTAAAACCCATGACTATTGACAGCAGCAAGGATCGTATTTGCAAAATACTGGAAAAATGAGCATACTCCACCAGATAAGGATATAATTCGGAAAATGTTAAACTGTGCTGAGATGGACAGGCTGACTTTAAAAATAAAAGACAAGGATTACACAGAATATTATTTGATATGGAATAGATTTTACGAGTGGTTAGAGATAAGAGGTAGAAATTAGATGAAGGAAGATTACTGTTACGTATGAATTAAAGATAAAGATGATTTATAACTGTAACTATGTCAATATATTTAACAGAATTATAAATAAGACCATATAAAGAGAAGTTTAGCTAAATTACTCTGTTATATTATTACTACTGTTACCAATATATGTGTATATATACTTTTTAATGCCTTTTCTTTGTTTTTCTTTTCTAAATGATATACCCTGACAATAAACTGTATTCAAAATGTTTATGAATAAAAAAATAAAAAGATAAAAATAAAATCCAGAACTATATTGCTTTACAGAGTACAAGAAATTCTTGGAGCTACATCTTTTAAGATCCTAGGCAATGACTTCCTTTATCTATTCCACCACACACACACACACAGACACACACACACACACACACACGGGAAGATTTGTCTCTTTGTTTCTGGTTAATGTTTAACATGAAATCAACGGGGTAATTTAGCACAATATACCCTGTTTCCCCGAAAATAAGACATCCCCTGATAATAAACCCAATCGGGCTTTTGAGTACATGTGCTAAAATAGCCTCCCTGCAAAAATAAGCTCTCCCCGAAAATATTTAAATGCAGAGCTGGAAATCAGGTAAGACTGCAAGAGGAGCCTCTTCTTGCTCCATGCACCCTAAAATAATAAGACCTCCCCAAAAATAAGGCCAAGCACTTATTTTGGGGTTCAAAAAATATAAGACAGGGTCTTATTTTGGGGGAAACATGGTACACTTTCCTTAAATGAAGGAAAAGGCTTCATACTAAGTATTAATATAAACTATACATACACAATGTAAACTATAAATACTTAATAGAGAAGGGCAATAAATGTGTTGCATTTGTGCAGGTTCAATAAACTTCTCCAGGTGGCAAAAATGTTAGGTTGGATTATTCTCAGAGAGAGACAGGAATGCTGCCATCAATTCATAAAGAAGTCAGAAGGGTAATACTGTGAAACCTTTGATTCAATTATATTTTTGTGAAGGATTGAAACACAGCCTGGAAAATATACACCAGTGAGCAACTAAAATTTGAAGTGTCTGCCTGGTAACGTACAGTTATAGTTAAAAGATTTTTGCCTGATACAGATGGCATATGTAGCAAAAAGTAAAGCAGAAATGTTCCTTCCTTGATCTTGCCTTAAACATTTTCCTGAGCATATCTACAAAATCATCAGGAACCAAACTTGACTTAAGGAAGTGTTTTAGGGCTAGATTTTGTCGATCTGGCTGAAAAAATTCAGACGGCCAAAGCAAAGAGATACAGAATCAGTCTTAGGTTTATCTAATGCTCTGGAGCTATTGTTGCAGCTTGAAACAATAGCTCCAGAGTCTCTTATTTCTTTATTTCTTAAATAGATTTATATAGCCATCCAATTCACACATATGCATCATTTAATACCAGCTGAAAATGTTACAACATCTGTATTTTTTTTTCATTCCCAAATGAAACTGGAAAATAAAATATGCTGTCTATAAAGCATATAGGCAGCATATTGTCAGCTTTGGAAGCCATATTAGGCCGGAAGCTTCCATACTGCCACCTTCTCATGTGTGGGAAAGTAGGAGGGGGGGGATTTAGTAGAGGGATAATAATGTCTATTATTTAGACATAATAGCATTCTTCCTGTCGGTCAAGGTCAGGGCGCTCTGGCATCTGGAGAAGGAGTGGTCAGAGTACTGTCTCAAGATGGGATGGATGGTTATGATAAAATGGGCACAAAACTTTCAGGAACCAGTGATGATGGAAACGTGGGAAAAGATTTGGGTCAGAAATGTTAAATTTACGCAAGCACAAAATTTGAGAGAATTTTTATAAAATGTTTTACAGATGGCACTTAGATCCTAAAAAATTATCATGTATGTATTCGAATTTGCAAGCTAAATGTTGAAGATGTGAATGTAATGATGCAACCTATTATCATATATGGTGGACCTGTAAGAAAATCAAGGCATTTTGGATAAAAATTTGGTGGGTGATGCAGAACATTTTGAAAAGAAGGTTGAAATTTACTCCTCAATTGTTTTTATTGGGCATAACTATGGACTGTACAGTTTCAGAGACTAAATTGATTTTGAACTTAATATCAGCAGCTAGGCTGCTGGTAGCTCAATACTGGAAGAAGAACTCTTTGCCTACTATTGAAGAGTGGATATTGAAAGTAATAAACCTAGCAGAAATAGCGAAAATCTCAATGTACTTGAAGGACCACTCGCAAGAAAGATACGTATCGGAATGGAGAAGATGGATTGATTATATTCAAAACAAGTATCAGACAAGAAAATATCAAATAGCTTATGAATGAATGTTAGTATTAGAAGTATTAGGTTATCTATAGTGGAGTTAAGGTTTCAGGGGGGGGAGTTAGTACTTTGAGGATAAGTAGATTAATCTACCTTATGATTGATTAAATGAAATACCTTGTATTTTGCTCTGGGAAGTCTGGGGGGGAGGGTGGGATGAAGGGGGGAAAGGGTGGGGGGAACAGGGGCGGGAAAAAAAATTTGTATTTCTTTTTTGTAAAACTTTTCAATAATAATAAAAAAAGATGGGACAGATGATGATTGGAGCATGTGATCAACTGAGGAGTGAGGGGATGGTTTCGGGGGTTTTGATTTAGTGAGGGAAAACCCGGACCTCTCAGATTCGGGTTTTCCCAGATGTGCCAGTTTACCTATTCTAGTAAATAGAACTTTGAAAAAATGCTTGCTTCAGAGTTTTATTTGGAGTTGGTGAGCTTTCTGGAACACTGACATGTGCCTTGATTCATTTTGTTACCGTCTATTTCTCGGGAAGTATAATATTATTTGAAGTATTAGTATTAGTATCAAGACCTGTGGCAAGAAAAGTCATAAAATGAGGCAAAATTCACTGTCTTCTTTAGCAAAGGAAATGTTGGGCTCCCTTATGGTCGTAAGTTGAGGAGTACCTAAATATCCTATATATATTATCTGTCAGTCTGTGTTTGATTTCTAGAAAGATCTTCCTTGGTTTCTATGGTATTTGTCTGAAGGTTGATCTACTCAAGGCATAGTTAGCAGTAACATCTCTAGTTCCTCTTTAAAATTAAGTTGAAAAACCAGAATGCCCGAAAGACAGAAACTTTTGGCACCAGATAAAACAATGGCTGGAAGAGATGTTAATGCAAAAATATTGAGTTAAAGCCAGAACGTTTTTTTACTGTAACGTTTATTACAAAGGATAAATATAACAAGAGAATAATATATCTAATGTTACATATTCTAATGGCAGCAAGTTTGGCCTTCGCGCAAAATTGGAAAAATAAAGAGAAGAAGAAGAAGTATTAGATAAGATATTGTCTTGTGCTGAAATGGACAGGTTGACTCTGGAACTCAAAGATAAAAGCAAAACAGAAAAAAGAAAGAAAGGACGAAAAAAGAAAAACCAGATTCTGGAATGGGCTCTTTTCCATTTTTCTTTCCATGGGTTTTCTGAATGCCAAAATTTCATATCGGTACTGTACATCGCCCCAAATGTACAGTGGCAACAGGAAGGGCATCCGGCAATTAAAACACTCTGCTAACTCCATTCAGTTGCCCAGACTCCACCCCACAAGAGATTATGGGGTTCTTATAAGAAGATGATGACTGTACGTTGCCCCAAACTGAACTGCATTGATTTGATGCTCATGCTTTATGAGTATAAATTTCACTTATGAGAAGCATTCAAATTAACCTGCATGATGGCACAGTGGTTAAAATGCAGTACTGCAGGCTACTTCTCCTGATCACTGGCTGCCAGCAGTTTGGCAGCTCGGATGTCACGGGCTCAAGGTTGACTCAGCTTTCCATCCTTCTGAGGTTGGTAAAATGAGGACCCAGACTGTTGGAGGCAATATGCTGACTCTGTAAATAAATAAGTAAGTAAGTAAGTAAGTAAGTAAGTAAGTAAGTAAGTAAGTAAATAAATAACTTTATTGTCATTGTACGTGTATATACAGTATACCCATACAACAAAATTCACTTAACACCCAAAAACCAGGTCCAACACACATAACAATCCCCAAACACACTCCCACCCACCACAATTCCCCACCCCTAAACCACCCAAACATCCACACAACAGACCAAGTAATACTGTCCAACAGCTCACTGATGGTGGCCCTTGAGTTCATCGTTGAGTGCAATTATAGCTCTGGGATAAAAACTATTCAGAAGACGTGTGGTCCGAGTTTTAATTGTTCTATATCTTCTGCCAGTCCAAAAACATTGTAAGCAGGATGGGAAGCGTCTCTGAGAATGTTATGCAACTTCCTCAAACAACGATTCGAAGATGTCGTCCAGGGCTGGTAGCTGGAGTCCGATGATATTCTGGGCAGTTTTAATGATTCTCTGTAGAGCTTTTCTGTCCACTGCAGAGCTGCTCCCATACCATGCAAGAATGCTGTATGTCAGGACACTTTCAATGGTGCTGAGATAGTAGGACAGAAGTAGATGCTGAGATAGATTTATCTTCCTGAGCATTCTCAGGAAGTACAGCCTCTTCTGTGCCTTCGTCACAAGCATGTTAGCATTCATAATCCATAGTTAGAGAGGGCTGTAAAGCAGTGTAAAATGGTATATAAGTCTAAGTGCTATTGCTATTTTTTGAATAAATTTCCAGTCAGACATAGATGGATGATACAAATCGAGATAACTCTCCCAAATCCTAACATTTATTTACTAAATGAATGAAATGAGAAACATCTGAAATCCAAGTATGCATCAACAGGGTTAAAATACTCCTAACAGCTAATAAGTGAAAACATACGTGTTTGAAAAAGGTATTTGTTCTTTTTTCTGCAACCTCTTGCACTTCGCAAAGCAAACAAATCTGCTATAATTATGGTATTTTCTTTTAATGTATAATTTTACAGTTCACCCCTCTCTCTGGATTTACTCCAAAACTCATTATTTCTTGCTGGGTGTAGAATCATGGATTCTCCTGTTTAATTTTCAAGGTGTGAGTTTGATCCATCTCTTTTCTTTCATTAAAAAAAAAAAAACATATTTTAAGATTTGGATATGCTCTGCAGGAATAGATTACCTGCCTTAATGATAAAGCTAGGAAGAACAAGGTTATCGTGGTGTTTGGCAGTCAGACTGAGAAATACACTTTTGTTAGAAGCTGGGTGTGGAAGCTGATTGTTGTGATTTAGGCTTCCTGAGTCATTAAAACACACAAGTACTCCCAAAAACCTCTTTTATTGCAACTGCTGTGAATTACGTTCATTCACAGCTGTGTCCCAATTAGTTGCAAAAAGTCCTTTGGGAGAAGTCCTTCGGGATAATCACCAACCTTTATCTCCCTTGACACACTGCTAAAGACCTACTTGGCAAAGCCACACAAAGTCCAGAATCAAACAGAGATGCCGACTGGGAACAGAATTAACAATGTTGCTTTCCTACAAAGGGCCCAAGTGCCTTTGCTCCTCTTTTAAACCTTATGGGAGGGGCCGATCATCTCCAGGCCTTACTCCTGAGTCATCCCTTTAGTTTTAACTGCTCTTGCCTTCTGGCAGCTCTGCACATGTGTGCACTAGGAACAGGCTCCTCCTGTTCCTCTGCCTCCCTGCTGTCAGACTCTGGAGGCTCCAGAGTACATGCATAACTCCCAGATGACCCTGGCCCCATCTCTGTCTCCAACGCAGAGCTCTCATCCGAGCCAGACTCCAGGACTGGCCCATGTTCCTCCCCAGCCTGCTCACTGTCTGACTCCGCTGCCAGCTCCGCAGGCTGCTGGTGGACCACAACACTGATGGGTGCTCCCACCCTCTGGAATGAATTACCTACCGAGCTCCGGACGGCTCCTGATCTCCGTTCCTTCCGTCAGGACCTGAAGACTTGGCTGTTCAAACAAATAGGCTGACTCTGATTCCGGGTTTTATTATTTACTATTAATTAGTTATTTGGTTTAAAATGGGATTTTATTGTACTTGTTTCTTAACTTGTTTTCGCCGCCCTGAGTCCTTCGGGAGAATGGCGGCATATAAATGCATGTAATAAATAAATAAATAAACACTGATGCCATTGTTAACGTCTGAATTTAAGTTCACAGAGCACATTGAGCCGAAAGACTTTTCTTCACTATATCTGTTGTTTAGAAGAAACATTTAACAGAATATCCCAAAGATGCTTTTCAAAAGGCAGCTGGGCTTTCTTGTTTTTCTTTGAAGATTTTCCACTTCTCATCCAAGAAGCTACTTCAGCTCTGGCTGATTGGTGGGGAATGGCAGGATTTATATTCCTTGCAGACAGCTGGTCATTTGCATTCTTTTTCTTTTTTTTAGATAAAAATTCTTTACTATAAGTGCAATATTCCATTTACAACAATTTTCTTCATTCAAAAAACCTTTCTGAAATCAGTTTCATAATATTTACAGCTATATAGGACAGAAACATTAGTGCTTTTTTGACCATATCAAAAGTCGTCAAAGCATTCAAATGTCTTATATTTTTCACATTTTTCAGAACATACTTTAGAGAAAGTTTGAAAGCATATTATTAGTATGAGTAACACACAAATTAGTGCAAACATTACATTTGTACATTATAAATCATAACTTCTCAAAGATAGAAAAGCCAAGGCAAGTATCAAAGAACAATGTAATTGCAATTAACATTTGATCAACCTTTTTATTCAAAGTTTTTTTTTTAATTTTTTATTATATTTTTATTGTTAAAGAATAACAGAAAAGAAAAAAAAATCAATAGTAAGGAAAGAAAAAAAATTTCCCCCAACATGCTATACAAATGGAAAGGAAGTTTTAGGAAATTGAAGTCTTCAATTCTTCCAGAAATCTCTTTGATAAGGTACTGGTGCCGATTCATCCAATCTCCCAAGTGCAAAGTCCACAAATGCTTGCCAAGTGTTCCAAAACACATTTTCTTTATATATACCACTTCTAATTTTAATATCACAAGTCAATTTATCATTTAATGCATTTGGTTATAATGGGGAGAATTATAATTGCTAGATATTGGAAATTAAATGTTGACTTAAAATTAGAAGGATGGTATAATGAAACATGGAAATTTGCATTTGCATTCTTTTTGGAGAATCATTAAGACCACTTGGAGGTCTCATCTGTGTCTTCAGGGTCACCTGAATAGTGCAAATGGATGTGGTACAACAGGTGATATGACGCCACCTATCTCCTGTTTACAACACAGTCCTTTCATCAGTTCCATGAAGGCTCTACACCCATTTGCACTACTCGGGTGATCCTGAGGACACAGATGAACCTCCAAGTAGCCTCAATGACTCTCTAAAAGGATACCAATGACCAGTTGCTTGCAAGGAATATAAATCCTTCCATTCCCCACCAACCAGCCAGAGCTGAAATAGCTTCTTGGATGATAAATGACAAATCTTCAAAGAAAAACCAGGAAGTCCAGTTGTCTCTTGAAACCTGGATGACTGAGAATCTTCATAGACATTTCAGCCAAGTTGTCCAATCTCTTCTTAAAAACCTCCAGTGATGAAGCATCCTCAACTTTTGAGCCACTGGTGCCATTATAAAATAACCAGCTGATTCAGGAGCCTTGTTTTCCTCTTCCCTTATCTCTCTCTCTCTCCCCTCTTCTTTTCTTTCTCCGCTTTGATGAATGGATGGTGTGAAGAAGGAGGCCCTTTGCTTGGGAACAGAAAAGAAAAAAAAAGAAAGACAATTCTAGGATTTCAACGGGAGCTTGAAGATTGCGTGCACTTTTTAAACATCCCGATAATAAATATTTAATTTTGTTTTTATTCCCCAGGCCAGAATTAGAATTCTAAGATTACTCTGTGGCTTTTAATCTTGAAAAACAGGTTAGCACTTCAACTACTAGAAGATCAGTACATATTCAGCTTGTTGTGATGAAAACTCTACATTTATCTTTAGATGATGTGTTCCAGGGGTGAAATGCTACCAGTTCGGACCGGTTCAGCCGAACCGGTAGCGACGGGTGGTTCAGAGAACTGGTAGCGATGGGAGCAGAAGGCTCCACCCACCCACCTGGTCGTTGTTACTTCCTGGTTTTAACCAGGAGGTAACTTGTTTTCTACCCTCTGTGCATGCGCAGAAGGGTTTGCGCATGCGCAGAGGACCCGCGTACATATGTGATGCATGCACTTTCGAACCAGTTGGGTTTCAGCATTTCGACGCTGGCATAGAGAGCAGAGGAGAGAGAGAGATAAGCTCTGAACTTTTGCCTGCTAAATCCCTTTGATGTCGGGTTGTCGTGGAAATGAAGGGGGGAGACATTCCTGGGAAATGACGAGACAAGAAGTCTGAAGAATGACTTGGAAGATAGCCAATGAGACGCAGAGATTTGAGGATCGGAAAGGGAGGGATTGGGGGGCAAAAGGTCAGTCTTGTCCGCATCGAGTCATGATCCGGTGGCTGTGCTCAATTAAAGAAAAGATTTCCTTAAAGATTGGCAGTTTGGAAATTCATTTATTTTGAGATAGCATCAGAAAGTCTGACATTGGGAAGGTAAGTAGATTTCATCCCTGGTGTGTTCATGTAATGACTTCTGTTTGCTTTGCACTGTGGGGAGATCAGAAAATGCAGTGTCCGTTCTGCCTCCATTTCTGACTTTGTACATAATTGCTCTCTAAGCAGAAAAGAGCTGAGTAGGATAAATCAATTGTAGAACCATGCAAGTCCATTGGAGGGCCTCTGATATAACAAACTGGCCTCTTTATTTTGTTAAAGTTTGGTGGGGTGTGGGGGACACGTAATGCGGGCAGCATTTTTTTTTTAGAGTTAGCTTGTAGAGGAGGCTTGCATGTATTTAATTCTTCATCCCTGTTGCTAGGAGAGGCTGAGCACTGAACTAATTAACCCATTACTTGCAGAGTAGGTGAGCTCTCTTGCCATGGTTGTTCCTGCATATTTTTTTTAAATGCCAAGGATCTTCAATCAGCTAAGCCATTGATTGGAATTTTGCAATTATAATGAGGAAATGAAGCAGAAGGAAGCCCTGAAAATGTACTTTTAAAAAAAGAAATCCATATCAAACCAGGTCTTTGAAAACAATAAATGTTAACTCTTCCTTCATCTCCTCCCACCAAACTGGCAAGGGGAATAAAACCAGGATTTAATTTCCTTGTGGAGATTGCTGGTTTAGTCCTAGGTTGCATATCAGGAATTGCAAGGCAGAGGCTGCCTACAGTAGTGGCCAAAATTGTGGAAACCTTTTGGAGAAAAGTGTATTTTCTAAAACTAATTAATAACACCACTTTTTTTTTTTTTTTGGTGTAGTACCATAAAATTATATATCAATGGAAAGATAATTTAATCAAGAATGTAATGCAAGAACTTTTATGAAGGATTTGCTGTTAGAATAGCAGTTACAGTATAAAGAAGAAAAGTGAAACACATAGAAAAACGAGATATACAAAAATTATCACCATAGAAAAAAACGAGATATATAAAAATTATCACCATGTCAGTTAATACTTAGTTGGTAACCTTTAGCATGAATGACGGCCTTACAACGTCTTCCCATGGAGTGAACCAAGTCTTTTAGTTCTTCAGCTGTTATAATGTGAAACCAAGATTGAAGGATGGCTTCTATTAACTGGGTTTTTTTTTTAATTTTTTTAAAAAAAATTAATTTGATTTATATGCCGCCCTTGTCCGGAGACTCAGGGCGCCTTACAATGCATTAAGCAATAGCCGTCATACTTTTCAATATGTATACAAAGTCAGCTTATTGCCCCCACAAACTGTGTCCTCAATTTACCTACCTTAGAAAGGTTGGAAGGCTGAGTCAACCTTGAGCCTGGTGAGATTCGAACTTACAGTAATTGCAGACAGCTGGTGTTAATCACAATGCTATCAGTCTGCTGAGCCACCAGGCCCTTGGGTTTTACTGCTGCAATGCCAGTAATAACTGGTATTGCAATTATTACTTCTGACTAAGAAGTTTCTTTAGTCGGCTCCATAGATTTTCAATTGGGTGAAGGTCTGGGCTATTCCCAGGCCATTCCAGCAGTAGAATAGGATTATCTTGAAACTCCAAAAAAAAAAATAAATAAATAAAAAGTGGTGTTATTAGCCATCAAGCCTCAAAAATACACTTTTCCCAAAAGGTTTCCACAATTTTGGCCACTACTGTATATATTCTAGAAATTAACTATTGTAGTTTATTCCAAATTTACACCCACATCCACAAATTCTCATAAAACTTCTGCATAATCTCCAAGACTACAAGTAATCTTCCACTTACAACCATTCATTTAGTGACCATTTGAAAGCCCTGAAAAAAGTGACTTGTGATCATTTTTCACACTTAGGACCAATGCAGCATCTCTGTGCTCACATGATCAAAATTCAGATGTTATCAACAGTTAGAAACACGAGGTAGAAGTTGGAATGCGAAAGAAGCAGGTTTGGTGGACATGGAAAGAGATATTATTTTTTTTAATATCGATATAGGAATGTAAATATTAGAATGATGGATAACTTGACATACTAGAATATAATGGTCAGAAACTAGTGTACAACACTACAACTGTTTAAAGTAGTATAAAAGTTATTCTGTTTTTTAAATTTTGTCTTATGGTAAATGGAATGTGGTTCGAATTCCTAGTGCCATGTAATGGGGTGAGCTCCCGTAACTTGTCTCAGCTTCTGCCAACCTAGCCGTTCGAAAGCACGTAAAAAAATGCAAGTAGAAAAAATAGGGACACCTTTGGTGGGAAGGTAACAGCGTTCCGTGCACCTTTGGCGTTGTGTCATGCCGGCCATGTTGTTCTGTCCCCAACCACACGCACACACACCAACAGACGTTCAGG
The DNA here is from genome assembly GCF_029531705.1 of Pantherophis guttatus. Next base: position 3,927,618 of record NW_026844029.1, on the reverse strand, counting down.
AGTTAAAGACCAAACCAGCCGGCAAAATCCTTTTCCTTAAGATAATGAATTTGGCATCAACCTAGTGGCTGCCTGCCAAGAGTTTATTATTTACAAAGAGGAGAGATAACTTCTCCCCACTTCTGATACATCAAAAGAAACAGCTCAATAATTACGGAGTTAATCAAGTCCAGAGATAGTCCAGCTAAGTTTTATAGCAAAAGTCCAGCAATGCAGAATGGTGTGGAAGCTTTCAGCTTTGTTCGTCACAAGGTTTGACTGGCCACCACGCTCCCTTTTATATCCTGTGGGGTGTGGTCCAGTGACTCAGCCTAATCTCGGGCTGTTGCGCGTGCTTATCTCTGCGACGCTGGCGTGGATCCAGCCAAGACTCATTACCCTCATCACTGTCCATCTGTGGCTGCGTGGACATGCTTGGCCCCGGCCCTATCTCTTGCCCTTCGGCGGACACCAAAGGCATTGCCAGAGAGGAGGGTCCTGGAGAAGGAGGCCTTGCCAACTCCTCTTCTTCACTCTCGGAGTCTTCTCCTGCCGACAACACAGGCTCAGGTAACGGAGCCACAACACTCGTGACCACAGAGACGTCTTCGGACAGCGCTGGCTCTTCGGCTTTGAAACAGAGATGAGCACCGCCCCCTAGAGTCAGGAACGACTAGCACATATGTCCGAGGGGAACCTTTACCTTTACCTTAAGTGGAATGCCAGGGCAATTACACTGTATTCAATATATTCATATGTAAACATTAAAATATATCTAAAAAATAATAATAAATTCAGATGCGTGACAACTGACTCCTATTTATGACCGTTGCAGTGTCCTGTGGTCATGTCATTCCCTTTTGCAAACTTCTGACAAGCAAACTCAACGGGGAAGCAGATTCGCTTAACAAGCTTGTTACTAACTTAACAATTGCAGTGATTCACTTAGCAACTCCCTTAATAACAAAACTCAAAAGGGCAAAACTCCCTTAATAATTGTTTTGCTTAGCAACAGAAATTTGGGGCTGGTTGCAGTCGTAATTCAAGGAATATCTGCAATCTGATTTCATTTGAGATGGGGCATGTACACAGTGGTGGGATTCAGTCAGTTCGCACCACTTCGGGAGAACCGGTTGTTAACTTTCTGAGTAGTTTGGCAAACTGGTTGTTGGAAGAAATTATTAGGGCAGAGAACCGGTTGTTAAATTACTTGAATCCCACCACTGCATGTACGGTTCAAATTACCTGTCGACGGATTCCAAAACTTGGTAGCACAGTGGACTAAAGCACTGTTATTAACATCTGCTGCTTGCAATTACTGCAAGTTCAAATCTCACCAGGCTCAAGGTTGACTCAGCCTTCCATCCTTTCAAAGGTAGGTGAAATGAGGACCCAGTTTGTGGGGGCAATAAGCTGACTTTGTATAAATATACAAAAGTATGAAGGCTATTGCTTAACGCATTGTAAGCCACCCTGAGTCTCCAGAGAAGGGCGGCATATAAATTAAAGCAAAAATAAAATAAAACTGAACCAAATTATGCTTCTCCCTCACTACTTGGCAGCATTCGACATGTGAGAGGAACACGTGGGCATGAAGGATCAGTCAACCAACTGCTTGGCCAGGAATTTATAACAGCAACGTTAGCCAAATTTTAAACTCTGGGTCTTAGCAAGGGCAGGAAAACAGAAAGGAAAAATGAGCTGTATTCCTTTCGCATCAGGTTAATTGGCGTGCATGAAATTTGTGAGGGAATTCAGGGAATTGGGGGGGGGAATTGGGGGGGGGGTGGATGGCTGCATGTGGGTGAGTGTGCATGTGTGTATAGTTTGTGTGTGTGTGTGTGTGTGTGTGTGTGTGTGTGTGTGTACATTGTACTCTTTGTGTGTGTGTATATCAGGGGTGAAATGCAACCAGTTCAGGCCAGTTCTCCCGAACCGGTAGTAAAAAATGCTACTGGTTCAAGCTGAATGATGAACAACAATTATTGATTATTAAACAACAATAATCATAATCACCCAAACTATAAAGAAACAGATAGACAGCCAACACCTGTGTTGTGACCCAGGCCCAAGTAGGTAGTAGTCGATGCAAACAGTTCCAAAACAAACAGACTTTATTGGAACAGCTGAGAATTAACTCATTCTCGGCATAGTCCAAACTAAATCAAAACAAATTCTTCATAACACAAATTCTTCAGTCTAATCACCAACCTTGGTATAATTAGGCAAACTGCCAAAGGCTTCTCTTGGCAAAAGTTCAGAAGCAGAAGACACCGACCAGAGATAAGTGCAGCAAGACAAGAACAAGTCTATCAACGTTGTTTTCTGACAAAGAGCCCAAGAGCCATTGCTGGTCTTTTTAGCCTTATGGGAGGGGCCAATCATCTCTTGGCTCTACTCCCGAGTCGTCCTCTCTGCTTTAGCTGCTCCTGCCTTCTGGCAGCTCTTCTCATACGTGCACTAGGAACAGACTCCTCCTGTTCCTCTGCCTCTCTAGTGTCAGCCTCTGGAGGCTCCGAAGTCCACACCTCACTCCCCGATGGCCCTGGCCCCATCTCTGCCTCCGATGCAGAGCCCTCATCTGGCTCTTCCCCAGCCTCCAGGACTGGCCCATGTTCTTCCTCAGCCTCATCGCTGTCCGACTCCTCTAACAGATCCGCAGGCTGCTGGCGAACCACAACAACCTGTGTGTTGAAAAAATTCACTGGTTTCAGGAAAGAGATTCAGGATTTGAATCTAAAAAAATAAAATAAAAATAAGGACGAAACAACAAGAGGAAAAAAAAAATATTTGAAATCTACCACATGCAAATCATACCCTGTCTCTGCAACTTCTAATCAATCACACATCATGGGCAGCAAACCAGCAGGGATATATATGGCAAATTCTGAACACATAAATTTGCTTTGTTCCTTTCCTAAAATAAAGTTTCTGCTTTTCCCTGTTCCATTGTCCATCCCTTCAATATACATAATGGATGGATCAAAGTCCATCAACTTCCCTCAAGGAAGGACAAAAGAAAAGAATTAAATCTGACATTTCATTTTCTCCTCTAGATCGTCTACATATCTGTTTAAACCAGGGGTCAGCAACCTGTGGCTCTGGAGCCGCATGTGGCTCTTTCACCCCTCTTCTGCGGCTCCCTGTCACTCAAAACATGTGTCATAACCATCAATGTGCGACACCTGCCGGCCCGTGATTTATTGAGCTTTTCAACCCCCAGTAGGCCAACCATGGATAAATCCAAGAAAAGAAAAGTTTCAGAAGAAAACAGAACATTTAATTCAACTACATAGGCTAGTTTTGTGGCTGCTCAAGAAATAGTCAGGCACGGGAAGGGTTTTGTGGCTCCCGGTGTTTTCTTTTCTGTGGGAAACAGGTCCAAATGGCTCTTTGAGTGTTTAAGGTTTCAGACCCCTGGTTTAAACAGATTGTATACAAAATTGGAAGTAAAACAAGATCTAAATATTTCGGAAGCTTCATCTTGTCAATAAGAGAGCAAAGTTTGGTTAGGCAGGTTTGCAGGTGTGACTCGGTGAAATTTTTTTAAAAAAACCCCGGAGTCTGGTTTGTCTTAATAAGTTAAGTGCGTTTATTCAGCCAAATAAAGACGGGTCCTCCTAAAGGTAGAGGAACCCCAAACACAGTGTGAGACAGATATATATACCAGTGGTGGGTTCCTCCCGGTTCGGTCCGGTTCGGCTGAGCCGGTAGCAGTGACGATATGACATCATCGAACCAGTTCTCCCCCCCGCCCTCCCCCCCAGCACCACCCCACGTTATTCTTACCTTTTATTTGGTCCCATCCCCAATCTATTGCTGCCTCCTGAGTCCCAGCTGATGACTAGAGGGAAAAAAACTGTTTAAACTCTTGCCGCGGGGCTTCAAAGGGCCGTCCTACAGGTGATCAGTGTTAAAAGCAAACAAATGAGTCGGGTCGTAAGTGCGAGGACCTTCCAGAAATGACTCTGACCAGCTAGCCACGCCCACCTAGTCACATGACCTCCAAGCCACACCCACAAAATAAGCCACGCCCACAGAACCAGTAGTAAAAAATTTAGAATCCACCCTTGATATATACATTTCTTTGCTTTGGTTGGGTTACACAAGAGATACATACATACATACATACATACATACATACATACATACATACATAGGCTTGGAGGTCATGTGACTAGGTGGGCGTGGCTAGCTGGTCAGAGTCATTTCTGGAAGGTCCTCGGACTTACGACCAGTCCTTGCACTTACGACCCGACTCATTTGTTTGCTTTTAACACTGATCAGCTGTAAGACGGCCCTTTGAAGCCCCGCGGCAAGAGTTTAAACAGTTTTTTTCCCTCTAGCCATCAGCTGGGACTCAGGAGGCAGCAATAGATTGGGGGTGGGACCAAATAAAAGGTAAGAATAACATGGGGGGGTGGGGAGGTGGGAGGGCGGGGGGGGAGAACCAGTTCGATGATGTCATATCGTCACCGCTACTGGCTCAGCCGAACCGGACTGAACTGAACCAGGAAGAACCCACCACTGTTATGAGCTCCTCAAGGACCTAGTGCTCACCGGCTTCACCCACATCGACGTGGTGAGGGCTGGGAGGCGCGCGAGCAGGGGTGGGGACAGATACTCGCGCGGCTTGGTGCCTTTGGGCCGCTCGCATTCTATACACACACACCATGGGAAGGGAGGGGCTTGATGGCGGTGCACGAAGGGAGACTCTCTCTGCCGGACTCCCGGCTATGAGTGCACAGGCCACCCAGGGCCTCCTGGGCCCACAAAATAATAAGACCCCCCCCCCGATAATAAGGCCAAGCCCTTATTTCGAGGTTCAAAAGAAAATAAGATCATGTCTTATTTTCAGGAAAACACGGTAATGGAATAATTACCATCATAAATTCTATGCCTGTCTACTATTTTCTATTTAACAGAATAACAAAGTTGGAAGGGACCTTGAAGGTCTTCGAGACAGTCCAACCCCCTACTCAAGCAGGAAGCCCTATACCATTTCAGACAAATGGTTGTCCAATCCCTTCTTAAAAACCTCCAGTGTTGGAACACCCAAAACCTATGGAGGCAAGCCACTCTACTGATTAATTGTTTTTGCTGTCAGGAAATTTCTCCTTAGTTCTAGGCTGCTTCTCTCCTTGATTAGTTTTCACCCATTGTTTCTTGACCTGTGCTGCCCCAGTTATGGACCCCAAAGAACGCAGCACACACAAACTCTATACAAAACTTATTTTACTCAAATAACTCAGTCTTTGTCAACCAAAGGCTGTTAATAAACTGTTTAAACAGCCTACCAGAATTCTAAGATAAGGTAATCACCGTCTTACTAGAGTTGGCAGAAAGCCCAGAAGCAATTTTGCAGATAATCCAGACGCGAAGGAGAGTGAACTAAAGTTGTTCCCTACAGTTTGCTGCAAGCGGTGTTCCTCCTTAAATAGGCTAAGGGAGTGGCCAATTAGCCCCAAGCCTTACTCTCGAGAAGACCTCCTCCTGAGGAGCCACTCCTGCCTTTTGGCAGTTCTGTGCGCCCGTCATTGAGAAGAGGCTCCTCCTCTTCGTCCTCTTCATTTAAAGGAGCTTCTGGAGGTTCTGAAGGCCCTGGCTGAATCCCTGCCTCTGGCACCACATCTTCTCCAGCCTCCTCACTGTCCGACTTGAGCACCAGCTGCACAGGCTGCTGGCACAGCACCACACCAACCACCTTGTTGCCAGAACCGGCTACAATCTGCACAGGCTGCTGACGGGCCACAACATGACCTGCCTTCTGGAGAATAGGTTGACCCCCTCTTCTTTGTGTACAGCCCTTTAAATATTGGAAGAAACCAATTCGAATTCGGTACTTCCAATTTCATCCCAACTAGTTTGTCTATGATGATTACTACTATTAATCTTCTCATTGTTCCCACCACCCATCTCCTTCCACTTATGACTGTATGATTGTAACTTTGTTGCTTGTATCCTTACGATTTATATTGGTATTGTTTCCTGATTGCTTATTTGTACCCTATGACTATCATTAAGTGTTGTACCTTATGATTCTTGATGAACGTATCTTTTCTTTTATGTAATACTCAGAGCATATGCACCAAGACAAATTCCTTGTGTGTCCAATCACACTTGGCCAATAAAGAATTCTATTCTATTCTATTCTATTCTATTCTATTCTATTCTATTCTATTCTGTTCTGTTCTATTCTATTCTATTCTATTCTATTCTATTCTATTCTATTCTATTCTATTCCATTCCATTCCATTCCATTCCATTCCATTCCTCCTTCTCATTCTATTCTATTCTATTCTATTCTATTCTATTCTATTCTATTCTATTCTATTCTATTCCATTCCATTCCATTCCATTCCATTCCATTCCATTCCTCCTTCTCATTCTATTCTATTCTATTCCATTCCATTCCATTCCTCCTTCTCATTCTATTCTATTCTATTCTATTCTATTCTATTCTATTCTATTCTATTCTATTCTATTCTATTCCATTCCATTCCATTCCATTCCATTCCATTCCTCTTCTCATTCTATTATTCTATTCTATTCTATTCTATTCTATTCTATTCTATTCTATTCTATTCTATTCTATTCTATTCTATTCTATGATTTTACATTCAGTAGTAACAAAATCTATGGGAGCTCCAGAAAAACGAAGAGTGATAATGTCAGCATCCCTGTCCTGTCTCTAGATAGACTGCATTCATAATGCATTTCTCCTTGACATTACTGTTAATGATTGAAGATGAAAATATATGGTCCAGATAACATTTCCTTTCCATATTCATTGCAAACAAGGATGTTAGTATTTTACAAACCCCAGCATTAAAATCAGAGCTGGTTTTTTTTTTCTTTCATGCACCCCCTCCTCCCCATTCCATATCATTAAAGCACATTGCACAGATGGTTCCCAATATCTAATTAATAAAACATGACAGGGTGTGAATGATCATGTAATCATTCATGTTTATGCACAGTGTTCAGGTCATTAAATCCTTGCTTTTAAATCAAAATATCTCTGTATGATTTCTTCGGAGCTTCTGTTTAAAAATTCTGGCTGCCTCCGTCAACTCTGAGCTTAACTAATCAAGGGAAGAAGCTTCTGTTGACTTTAAAATGTTTCCTGACAGTGGGAGAAATATAAGCCATCTTCAATAAAAGCCACCCCACATTTGTAGAGTTTAATTGCAAGCATCACTCAAGTGCTTCATGTTTTGTTGGTTTATGACTCATGGCCACCCCATCCTCTTGTGACAGTTGTCCCATTTGACATTATAAAATGATGCAACGCTCAACGGCATCAGAGAAAAATAAGCTAGAGGTCTCAGCACAAGTAAAGAAAGTGTAATTATACGTGTCAATAAAGTGGGGGAAATTGGAACTTCTTTTGAGCTGCCTGACTTGTTGGGAGTTGTTTACTCTTTGGAACCAGAGGAATAAGTCGATATTAAATAATCCATACCCATCTCAGTTCTTTGACCTCTCTGCTTTTAACATTGCTGGGAAGAAACTTTTCCTGCTACATCTAATAAACAGACTTCTGTCACAAGGGATCCATTAGTTCAGAAATGTCAAACTCAAGGCCTGGGGGCCTCCTTGAGAAACAGCAAAGAAGTGGCTTGCGGTGCTTCTGCTAGTGAAAATAGATCTCGGGATGGCTCTGTTTTCACTGGCAGATGATTGCAGGAAGCCATTGCAGCCAAAAATGGACCTCAAGAGGGTCATGGGCAGTGGTGGGATTCAAATAATTTAACAACTGGTTCTCTGCCCTAATGGCCAGATGGGTAGGCATGGCTCGGTGGTCATGTGACCGTGTGGGTGTGGCCAACTCAACGTCACTCAGTTCGGTGGGCGCTTCGCCTTAGCGTTACAATGTAATAAGAGTTAACCAGAGAGGCAGTTTCTGTAAGCAGGGCAATAAAGATTAGGCTAGAAACAACAGCAGAATGTTTCCTTCCTGCCTTCCTTACAGGATTAGCCCTGTATAAAGTGGAAAAAACCAAAATAAGATTTCTTCCAACAACCGGTTCTCCGAACTTCTTAGAAAGTTAACAACCGGTTCTCCCGAATAGGTGCGAACTGGCTGAATCCCACCACTGGTTGTGGGCAGCCCTCCTGAGCTCCGTTTTCACTGGCAGAGAGTTGCAGGAGGCTGCCATAGCTGAAAACGTGCTCTGTAACATGAATGACATCGAGCTGACCACACCCACCCTGGACACACCCACCCCGGCCCTTCAAGGTCAAACACAATCCTGATGCGCCTTGGTAATACAGTGGTTTAATGCACCCTGTTATTAACACAGCTGCCTGCAATTTCTGCAGGTTCGAATCTTACCAGGCTCAAGGTTGACTCAGCCTTCCATCCTTTCTAAGGTAGGTTAAATGAGGACCCAGTTTGTGGGGGCAATTAGCTGACTTTGTATAAATATACAAAAGTATGAAGGCTATTGTTTAACGCATTGTAAGCCACCCTGAGTCTCCGGAGAAGGGCGGCATATAAATCAAATTAAATAAATAATAAAAAAAATGCGGCCCTCAATGAAATTGAGTTTGACACCCCTGCATTAGTCGAAGCCCGTTTTCCGATGTTCCAAAAGCTTCCTTCCTCCTTCTCATTCTTAGAATGCATCAGAATTTCTTTAGAGCGGCTCATCCTTTTAAGATGACATTTTGGATGGGTGAAGAGCAGCAGTGCTATTGTTGACTTTACAATTACTTACCTTTTTATTGTAAAAACCGAACTGGTGGCCCCTGGTTCTTTGTGATGATTTCTTTTGGGGACGTAATTAAAACGGAGGGAGCCGAGAATGCTGCAGACTGATGCTGTTATTTATTTATTTTATTCATTTACCAAAAATTTATATGCCGCCCTTCTCCCTAAGGACTCAGGATGGCGGACAGAAGTTAAAAACATACAATAATAAAAGATCAAAATGATTAAAACCCAGTTAAAACAATGACAATCAAAATAAGAAAAACCCAAGGATCAAGATCAACCCATATTTTTTTTTAAATGATTTATATGCCGCCCTTCTCCGGAGACTCAGGGCGGCTTACAATGCGTTAAGCAATAGCCTTCATACTTTTGTATATTTATACAAAGTCAGCTTATTGCCCCCACAAACTGGGTCCTCAATTTACCTACCTTAGAAAGGATGGAAGGCTGAGTCAACCTTGAGCCTTGGCGAGATTCGAACTAGTAGTAATTGCAGGCAGCTGGATGATAATAACAGGGTATTAGTCTGCTGCGCCACTAGGCTCTTTGTTGAAACATCCAGGTCTTTAAGTCCCGACGGAAGGAGCGGAGATCAGGCGCCGTCCAAAGCTCGGTGAGTAACTCATTCCAGAGGACAGGAGTGCCCACGGAGAATGCTCTACCCCTGGACTTTGCCAGCCGACATTGTCTGGACGACGGTACCCTGAGGAGGGCAGCCCTATGAGATCGAACAGGACGGTGGGAGGCAGGTAGGAGATGGCATACCTACCAGTTATGGCTGCCTAATGAAAGATACATCTTTGAACCATCTCACAACAACAACAACAACAACAACAACAACAGATTAAGCCCATCCTGAGAATTTCAACATGGTTCATTTCCCCTTGAAAAAAAGCAATCTTTTTTCCATTAAATTGCCTGATAATGTTGAAAAAAAAACAAACCTCTAAATATATTTTAGAATAGAACAGAATAACAAAGTTGGAAGGGACCTTGGAGGTCTTCTAGTCCAACCCCCTGCTTAGGCAGAAAACCCTACATCGGTTCAGATAAATGCTTATCGAATCTCTTCTTAAAAACTTCCAGCGTTGGAGCATTCGCAACTTCTGGAGGCAAGTTGTTCCACTGGTTAATTGTTCTAACTGTCAGGAAAGTTCTCCTTAGTTCTAAGTTGCTTCTCTCCTTGATTAGTTTCCATCCATTGCTTCTTGTTCTACCCTCAGGTGCTTTGGAGAATAGCTTGACTCCCTCTTCTTTGGGGCAACCCCTTAGATATCGGAACACTGCTATCATGTCTCCCCTAGACCTCCTTTTCATTAAACTAGACACGCCCAGTTCCAGCAACCGTTCTTTATATGTTTTAGTTTCCAGGCTCTCTAATCATCTTCGTTGCTCTTCTCTGCACTCTTTCTAGAGTCTCCACATCTTTTTTTACATCGTGGCGACCAAAAAGGAATGCAGTATTCCAAGTGTGGCCTTACCAAGGCATTATAAAGTGGTATGAACACTTCATGTGATCTTGATTCTATCCCTCTGTTTATGCAGCCTAGAACTGTGTTGGCTTTTTTTTTGGCAGTTGTAGCACATGGCTGGCTCATGCTTCCTTTCTCTAAATATTTTCTCTAGTTCTTTGGTTGACTTATTTACAAGGTTGAACCTGCTTTGAAAACTATTTGGAGGAAGCGTTTTGCAAGACACCAGCCCTTTTTAATGCAACCATGTCTTGCATCAGGCTTCTGTAGGAGATTGAAAAAAGATATGGCTGCTTTAATGAATCATATTAACCCAGTGACTGTTTTAATGAACCGCGTTAAGATTGTACTTGCTTTACTTAAGCGGATTACTGAGTCACACCAAAGATGCGGCTGCTTTAATGAATAACAGGAAAGCATAGGGTTTGCTGTGTGTATGGTACCTGAAATCCAGTCCAATTCTGCCTACAGCTACAACAGAAATACTTGAAATACAAAAGATTGTTGGACATTCAGCTGGGCTAAAATGTGTTTTTATGCACTTTAGTTTCCCTAATGCCCTTTTTACATTTAATAATGTATCCTTACGATTTATACTGACTGTTTCCTAATATGATTTGATGGCTTATTTGTTCCCTATGACTATCGTTAAGTGTTGTACCTTATGATTCTTGATTAATGTATCTTTTCTTTTATGTACACCCGAGAGCGTATGCACCAAGACAAATTCCTTGGGTGTCCAATCACACTTGGCCAATAAAAAAATCTATTCTATCTATTCTATAAGATGTTCTTCTTAAACAATGAAAGGGGGGGAAAAAACCCCCCATCTTCCCAATGCCAAGTGTTAATTTTTGCATCGAGGCTTTAAAATGTATACAAGCAATAGACACCGGCTGTACTGACCTAAATAATTGTTCCACGTATATGTTGTCTAGCAACCTGGAAACTTAAAGAAATTTGTTTTATTCGATTCCACCTGAGTTTCTTGCATAGCATCTCAAGTGCATATGCTGCTTTTCTGCTCTAGCAGACAACAATGTTCGGAAGCTCATTTATTTTGAATCTGTGGGCTGGTGAAATGAAGTTCAGAAAAAATAATAAGCTAATTTTTTAAAATTCACTGAATCTGGTCTGCTTTGATATTGCATTTAGAGGTCAGCCACATTTCAATTCTGGTTCAACCTGCATTCTTCTGCTCTATCGGTTCATTTTTTTTTTCCCCTGCTGCATTGCATATAACCGATGATCTAATTTTAAATGCTTTCATCTGTTTGCGCGTTCTCTTTTTCGGCTTCCCTCGCAAACATTTTGCAGCAATTTAGAAAGCGCAATAATAGTTTGGTAACAGGTTTCTGATAATGGCTTAGCACCAACTTACAACTCAACCCCGAAACATATTTCGCCATCCAAATGGCACACGGCACAAAGTTTTATACCTTTTTAATGGAAACGTCTCTGAACTCCCTACATTTTTAATTATTTTAATTAAACAGCGTGTGTCCTATGAGGGTGGCGGTAAGGCCATAAGCCATAGGGATGTAATGGATGAAATATGGTTATTCCTAGACCTCGTACTAAACATTAATTACACATTTATTTAATCAATTAAGCATGAAAGTGACATTATCGTCGGGGATGTGATGTGTTATTGGAGTGGGATTTAATTAATGAAGGTCAAGAAATTATTTCTAAATAGCTCGGATACTTGGATGATGCTAGTATTTATTAGGAGGAATACAAACTGATTATGTGGTTGAATTCACCCCTTAACTCAGCCTTAAGGTGAATAATCTCATTCAGTCCTACAGATTAGGTAGTGAACTCACAATTGGTTCTAATAATAATAATAATAATAATAATAATAATAATAATAATAATAATAATAACAACAACAACAACAATAACAATAATAATAATAACAACAACAACAACAACAACAACAACAACAACAACAAGGCTTAAGATGGGAACCATCAAGAAAGAAACGGAAGGTTTAATACTCACTGCTCAAGAACAAGCACTACAAACTAATGCCATGAAAGCAAAGATACAAAAATCCACCGACAATCCAAACTGCCGACTTTGCAACAACAAAGTCGAAACTGTTTCACATTTAGAATGTGAATGCAACAACATCACACAAACTGATTACAAAGCTAGACACGACCGAGTTGCTAAATTAATCCACTTGTCATTTTGTAAAAAATACGACTTTCCTGTATCCAAAAAGTCATGGGAACATAAAGTGGAAAAAGTTATAGAAAATGAGAAAGTGAAGATCTTGTGGGACTTTCGAATACAGACCGATCGTCACTTGGAACAGAACACAACAGATATCACAGTTGTCGAAAACTGAAACGTACAATTTATTGACATCACGGTACCAGGAGACACCAGAGTCGAAGAAAAAGAACTGGAAAAAAATCACGAAATATCGCGACCTGGCCATTGAAACTACACAATTATGGATGAAACATGTAACAGTGATACCCATTGTCATCGGGGCACTTGGTACCATGTCCAAGAATTTTATAAGATACATCAACAAATTGCAGCTTCCTGCAATAACACCAGGGGAACTGCAAAAAAATGTGCTACTCGGAACATTATACATCTTAAGAAGGTACTTGGTTGATACCTAGGACTCTGGCAGCAACCCGTATCAACCATTAGCACCAGTCAATGGTATTTGTGATGCATTTTTGAATGTTCAGTTGACTGAGTTTCATGTTTAATGAATAAAGTATATCATATTAATAATAATATATTATTAATATAATATATAATATAATAATAATAATATTATCACTTAATAATATACTTACTGCAAACACTGCAAAACCTCAGAAAAATCAGTGAAGGCATTTGGTATTAGATTAAATCTTGTTGTTTTTAATATTAATTGGGCTAACTTGCTTTCCCCCCCCCCTTCTTTACATGCAATAATTAGATAAGGTGGCAAGCAATGCTAGTTTAATTCTATGGAGATAAAGACTGCCCATATCAGGGGTGAAATCCGGCAGGTTCTGACAGGTTCTGGAGAACCGGTAGCTGAAATTTTGAGTAGTTCAGAGAACCAGCAAATACCACCTGTGGCTGGCCCCAGAGTGGGATGGGAATGGAGATTTTGCAGTATCCTTCCCCTGCCACACCCACCAAGCCACACCCACCAAACCACACCATGCCCACCAAGACATGGCCACAGAACCGGTAGTAAAAAAATTGGATTTCACCACTGGCTCATATACAGAAGGACAAATATATGAGACTTATTCTTTTAAACTGTTAAAGAATTTAGCATAAGTTTTTTTTTTAAAAAAACACTTCTCTTTAATCCTGTCACACACCCACATACACAGAACCAATGTTTGGTGCCGATGTCTATGAAAGCTTCACTGTTTTAAAGCCTTTTTTTTTAGTAAGAAATCTGCAAATGGATTTATAAACTAGCTTTTATGCCTAGGCAACATTGGAATACTGGTCTACGAATGATCTCTAATGTATTTGCTTCTGTTACTAACTTCCAGAAGTTATGTAGGTTGTTAAAAGACTACATCTTTGAAATGGAAGAATAAAATGAAAATAAAAGTGTGAGATGAAACATGAACAGCTTTACTAAAGAAAATGTCAACTCGCAAAGCATCCCTGGCCTGCTCTCGACTTGCCATAGGCCAAGGAGGATGGGAAACCGGCAAAATGGCACAGCAGCCAAAGAAAGATGCACATTCCATGCTTATCTCTCTCAAGGCTGTATCCCAAGGTTACCTAAAGCAGCCGAGGAGAGTGACCTCTACAACTCACGAAATTGCTAAAGTATCAAACTGTTGTGATTTATGTAACCTAGCCCCTTTTCCATCTCACTTATTATCATTTCTTTGAGGGAACCTTGTTCAAACAGGTGTCTTTGAGAAAGTTTGAAGCCAGCTTTGCTTACCCTATATAATTATGGAAAGACAGAAATAAAATGGGACTCAAGGACTGCCATTTAATTTTGGCCTGAGAACCTGCTGGATTTCACCCCTGATTGTATCCCTCTGTTAATGCAGTTTAGGATTGCATTGGCTTTTTTTTTTCTGGTTGCTGCCACACACTACTAACTCATATTTAGCTGGTTGTCCACTAAGACTCCAAGATCCCTCTCACAGTTACTGCAATTAAGCCTGGTTTCACCCAGTCTATATGTGTACTTTTGGTTTTTCTTGCCTAAGTGTAGGACTTTACTTTTCTCTACATTGAATTTCCTTTCCTTTCCACACTTGCTACGCAGCAACTTGCCACAGGACAGTTCAACAAATACAAAAGTTAAATAAATCTCAATGGAACCGTGGCCAATAATAATACAATAGTGTCAATCCAGAAATTCAAGAGTTACAATAATTTTGATGGAAACATGATCACCAGTTGTAAAAGTAACTGAATGAAACAATTAATACAGCATGGAATTGTTCCATGGTGAGTTGTCCTACAGCGAGTTAGCCATGGCAACTTATCCTAGACCCAAGTCAGACCAAATCAGACCATTCAAAGAGACAATGATAATTGATATATACTAGTATTCCTTAATACTTGGACTACAGCCAAGAAATTAAAAGAGGCTTGCTCCTGGGGAGGAAAGCTATGGCAAAGTTAGACAGCATACTAAAAAGCAGAGACATCACCCTGCCAACAAAAGTGCATATAGTCATGGCTATGGTTTTCCCGGTTGCAGTGTATGGTTGTGAAAGTTGGACCATAAGGAAGGCTGAGCATCAAAGAATTGAGGCCTTTGAACTCTGGTGCTGGAGAAGACTCCTGCGAGTCCCTTGGACTGCAAGGCGATCAAACCGGTCAGTCCTAGAGGAGATCAACCCTGACTGCTCTTTAGAAGGCCAGATCCTGAAGAAGAAACTCAAATACTTTGGCCACCTGATGAGAAGGAAGGACTCACTGGAGAAGAGCCTAATGCTGGGAAAGACTGAGGGCAAAAGAAGAAGGGGACGGCAAAGAATGAGGTGGCTGGATGGAGTCACTGAAGCAGTCGGCGTGAGTTTAAATGGACTCCGGAGGATGTTAGAGGACAGGAAGGCCTGGAGGAATGTTGTCCATGGGGTCGCGGACACGACTTCACAATTAACAACAAGAACAAGTATTCCTTAAAATGCATAGATAGACATGCCTGAGCAGGACTCTGTTCAAGTCCTATTAATGCATCCTTGGCAGGCAGGCAAATAGGACACAGACATAAATAGAGAATATTTTTTTCCCACTTTTTCAGATACAGAATATGAACAGCAGGTGGCCTGTATGAATAATATATGAAGTTGATATATTTTTACAATAGTATAGGCCTTTCTCCATTAATCTAGTCTTTATAATAAGCCCGTGGATTCCTTTGCATCCCGAAAGAAATTTATACCCTGATGAAAAATGCAAAACCAAAGCTGTATAAAGGGACTTACACGGGATCGTATTTCTCTTTGCTCTTTCCCTAGTTATCTCAAGGTCATTGTGTTAGAATAACAGTGGGTTGCCTGCAACTTTCTCTATATCAAGGTGGTTTTGTTTCATTTTAAATAATGCGCTTCACATTTTCCAGGTTTTGCAAGTTATCTTTCTTCTCCTTTTACCTTGTGGTTGTATAAAATGGAAAGGAATTCCTTTTATGTTCGGACCATCATTCAATGTGTGAATGCTTGATCTGCTTTGGTCAACATTCTAGACAAGTTCTATGCTTTGCCGTTGGGTTGGGTGAAAGAAAGCTGTTCCTTATTGTGACTTGGAAGTAAGCTGCCTTGGGAAGTAAATGATAATTGGGCGCTCTTCAAGTCATTGGTATTGTTTGTTGGGTTTCCCACTGCACTTTGGATCTCTTACATGAGGCCTTCTTTCCAGTAATCTGAATCTATTGACTTGATTAACCATCAGGTTATTTTTAACATGAGAGGAACAACTTCTTCTTCCTCTTCTTCCTCTTTTTTTTTTTTTAATTTGATTTATATGCCGCCCTTCTCCGAAGACTCAGGGCGGCTTACAATGTGCTCAGCAATAGCCTTCATCCTTTTGTATATTTATACAAAGTCAGCTTATTGCCCCCACAACTGGGTCCTCTTCTGGGTTCTTCTTCTTCTTCTTCTTCTTCTTCTTCTTCTTCTTCTTCTTCTTCTTCTTCTTCTTCTTCTTCTTCTTCTTCTTCTTCTTCTTCTTCTTCTTCTCCTCCTCCTCCTCCTCCTCCTCCTTCCTCTTCCTCTTCCTCTTCCTCTTTAGAATAGAATAGAATTCTTTATTGGCCAAGTGTGATTGGACACACAAGGAATTTGTCTTGGTGCATATGCTCTTGGTGTACATAAAAGAAAAGATATATTCGTCAAGAGTCATAAGGTACAACACTTAATGATAGTCATAGGGAAACAGTCAATATAAATCTTAAGGATACCAGCAACAAGGTTACAGTCCTACAGTCATAAGTGGGAGGAGATGGGTGATAGGAATGATGAGAAGATTAATAGTAATGCAGACTTAGTAACTAGTTTGACAGTGTTGAGGGAATTATTTGTTTAGCAGTGATTCCTCTTCCTCTTCTTTGTTTTCCCCCTTTCCTCCTCCTCCTTCTTTTTCTCCTCCTTCTACTCTTCCTACTCCTACTCCTCCTACTCCTATTCCCATGAGGTTCATTGCAAGACTTTAATAAAACAACTGTACCTTTGCACTGAAGACAAGACGGTGAAGAGTAGTTGAAATGGTCAATTACTGGGGATCAAAAACATTTGACATAGACTTCATGACTTTCACTAATTTTGTTATTTTATCCTGGTAGAGTAGATAAAGAGACAGACTGGAGAAGTGAAGGTAATTTTCCAGGTGAGGAAGAAGAGAAAGAACAGCCTTCTTAGATAAAGACACTGTAACATACTTACTAGAATAGTAAAAATATACTATATATGAAAACAGTGAAAAAAATAGATGATGATGATGATGATGATGATGATGATGATGATGATATCACACTATTAATGTTTTCATTTTATATCAATATTCCTAAACAGGTCATATTTATGAAATTTCTTATTAAATTAAATTAAATATGAAATTTCATATTAAATATTCATATGTAAAAGAGGGCTGTGAAAATATTTACAGACCCCTCGCATCCTGGACATAAATTGTTTCAACTCCTACCCTCAAAACGATGCTATAGAGCACTGCAAACCAGAACAACTAGACAACAGAACAGGTTTTTCCCGAACGCCATCCCTCTGCTAAACAAGTAATTCCCTCAACACTGTCAAACTATTCACTAAGTCTGCACTACTATTAATCTTCTCATTGTTCCTATCACCCATCTCCTCCTGCTTATGACTGTATGACTATAACCTTGTTGCTGGTATCCTTAAGATTTATATTGACTGTTTCCTAATATGATTTGATTGCTTATTTGTTCCCTATGACTATCATTAAGTGTTGTACCTTATGATTCTTGATGAACATATCTTTTCTTTTATGTACACTGAGAGCGTATGCACCAAGACAAATTCCATTTGTGTCCAATCACACTTGACCAATAAAGAATTCTATTCTATTCTATTCTATTCTATTCTATTCTATTCTATTCTATTCTATTCTATTCTATTCTATTCTATTCTACTCTACTCTACTCTACTCTACTCTACTCTACTCTACTCTACTCTACTCTACTCTACTCTACTCTATCTGTTAAATATTTAAATCTATTATATACTCTTCAAAATAAGCTGACAAAAACATATTGCCTTGACAACTTCCAAAGTAGGCAGACGGCTTGAGATCCACAGACAGTGGATATCGAGTGAGACATACTTTGCTTTATACCGATATATTTTGAAGTTCAGAGTTCAGCTGCTGCATGGAAAGAATGCCAATTAAAATGTTGATCAGGTTAAGATACTGCGAAAAAAACACAGATTTCAAACTTCCTCAGTTGAATGCCTACTAAAGATAATAAAATAGATGGAGTTGTTTTGTTTCCTTGGAGGAGCAGTTGTTGATAAAAAAAAAAATTATAGTTGGTTGTAAGGAAAACATCTTTATTTCAAAGCTGATTAGAAGGACTTTTTCTGAACGTAATTATCAAGGCAATAGAGATTGACCAAAAACAAAACAAAACAAAAAAACCTGAATGGACCGTTTTACTGCATTCCTATATTACCACAGCAAGCATTGGAAGAATAAACATTTTTTTTTCTGGAGTAAGTTTCATATAGCCAAGTACTTTGCAATGGAATACAATCTTAAAATATGCTGTTTTCAGAAAAATTTGGACATTTTATAATAATCAAGAACCATAATTACCCTCAAGGTTAGCAAAGATGTTTAAGCAGTGGTGAAATCCAAATTTTTTTACTACCGGTTCTGTGGACGTGGTTTGGTAGGCATGGTGTTGCTTGGTGGGCGTCGCTTGGTGGGCATGGCAGGGGAAGGATACAGCAAAATCTCCATTCCCAGCTCACTTCAGGGGAAGGATACTGCAAAATCTCCATTCCCAGCCCACTCCAGGGGAAGGATACTGCAAAATCTCCATTCCCACCCCACTCCAGGGGAAGGATGCTGCAAAATCTCCATCCCCATCCCACTCTGGGGCCAGCCAGAGGTAGCATTTTCCGGTTCTCCAAACTATTCAAGATTTCCGCTACCGGTTTTCCAGAATCTGTCAGTACCTGCTAGATTTCATCCCTGTGTTTAAGGATAAATCTGCAAAATGTCACCAGATACCTGGTTCATACTGTCATATGTGGTGGGCATGTCAAAAAGCAAAATAAAAAAAAAAGAGAGAGAGAAATACATACATAGCTGGGGGAAAAAAATGACAAAACAACATATAGACTTGAAACCAAGTCTATATGTTTTTGTTGGGCATTTTACCAGACAAGTATAACAAAGGGAATGTATATCTGATTTTACATGCATTGACTGCAGTGAGAATAATATTTGCACAACAGTGGAAAAGTGAAGTGATCCCCAACAGATGAAAATGTGATTAGAAAAATATTAGAATGTGCAGAAATGGATAACACTTACAATTAAGGGGGAAAAAAATAAACTGAATAATTGTTGACGTGGGACCTATATTATCAATGGCTAGCTGACTAAAACAGGAGTTAGAAACAGGGAAATATGTGAAAGGATCAGCAATATAAGGAAGATAGCCTAACTTGGTTAAATAAATAGCATGCTTACTACTGTTATTAATATTAATATAATTGATATTGGTGCAATGAATATTGTTGTAAACACTTTGATTATTATTTCCTAAAATGATTTATACCCAGACAACCAGAGGTGGTATTCGTCGGTTCGGGCCGGTTTGCCTGAACTGGTAGCAGAAATCATGAGTGGCCCTGCCCACCTGTCCCAGCTCTATGCCATCTTATTTAGGCACGCTTTTTGGGCCGGGCACATGCGCAGAAGATGCACGCACCAGCAAAGCACATGTGTGAATGGCCGGGCACATGCGTGGCCAAGGCATTTGTGCTCACATTTGCGAACCGGTAGGGAAAGTAAGTAAATACCATCCCTGCAGACAACACACTGTTCAATTGAAATTGGAACTTTTTGTATGTTAAAATAAATAAAATAAAAACTTACACACACAAAAAAAAACCTAACCCAACTCATGATTACAGAACTGTAGAGTTGCCCCGTACCTTTATTTCTCTATATTGGTCTACAATTTAGACCAATTCAAATCAAGTTAAAACTGATTCTGGAATGAAGGAAAAACTGTATTGCTTTTAATGTCTGCATCCTAATATTTCAATTGTCAAGTCAACTTGATTCCATGGTCAACTTGAAAAGAAGTGCAATAACTCCTACTTTTTAAAGAAATGTAAATGGAGAGAAAGTTCTAAAACTTTCTATGTTTTTAGATGATTTTGGGAGCCTGGAGAAGTTGTTAGGAAATGGTCATTGCCTAACTAGTTGGCCAGGTAATATATAATCCAACATTGTATGTTTGTATTGTGTAAATGTATTATGTTGCTTTAAGAACATTGATGAGTCATTCTGCATCCTGATTGGATGAGCCAATGTATTTAACGAGAGCTTAATTGTGGTTAGTGTGAACACTACACCATTTTTTTAAAAATTTGATTTATATGCCGCCCTTCTCCGGAGACTCAGGGCGGCTTACAATGTGCTCAGCAATAGCCTTCATCCTTTTGTATATTTATACAAAGTCAGCTTATTGCCCCCACAACTGGGTCCTCAATTTACCTACCTTAGAAAGGATGGAAGGCTGAGTCAACCTTGAGCCTTGGCGAGATTCGAACCTGCAGTAATTGCAGACAGTTGGTCTTAATAACCAGCTTAATAACAGGGTGCCTTAGACCACTGTACTACCAAGGCTCTTGGTAGTATTTTTACCTGCTACTATGTATATTTTTACCTGCTACTATGCTGTAACTATTTTTGATCTCTCTAAATGGTCATTGTTTGATCATGCTTTATTTATTACTGTTTCCTGATATTTATTGAACTGTTTTATATTGTTCCTGAATGTTCCTGAATGTTCCTGAATGTTTATATTGTTCCTGAATGTTCCTTGTATTTTTCTACAAACTGGTAAGAAGATGTGATATCCCTGGATTGATTTTATATTCCACTTTATATGGCTAAGACTTGGATTGTTAAAAGACTATGAACTCGCTTTACCTTTAAAGTAAAATACTATAAAACCAGTTTGTCTGCATGTTATTCACAATTACTCTCAAACCCGTTTCCGTGCGTAAAAACTTCTGATGGTACTCTGCTTTATGAACCATGACTCTGGTGGTGACACAACAATATCCTTAACAGAAGTGATCCTTTTTTCCCATTCTCTTCCATTTGAACATTGAGTTCCTCTTATACTTTGCTGAACATAAAAGAGCTGTGAAATTAACATCGGATCGTTATTTGTTATTCATAAAATATGTATAAAAATTACTCTCAAGTGTATGTGTTAGTGAGCAAGTTGTTCCATTATCACATGATGGAACAAATAAACAGATTGTAGGTGGCCTGGGTCAGACAGATTGATTAGAAGACATTTCATTAGATGATGGTTGCTAAAATTCACTGAAACACTCTTTCTTTACAATCACTCATAGACTCATCGCGTGACAGATCATTTTTCTTCTCCTCTAATTACTTGAAAAATAGACACAGAACAATTTCCCTCGTCTGTCTCCATTTGCTGGATCTCTGCCATTTTTCATTCATTTAACAATTTCTTTTCTCCCTGTGAATTTGGTGCCTGAATTTCAATAAGTTATTTGTCTAAGCATTGGGATGGAATAGAAATATTATGCGCAACCATCAATTCGGAGGAGATGACTTAATAGTTTGGCTTGTGATGTGTGCAGGGCGTACATATGCTACAAAGGAATTTTTCAAACTTATTGCTAATGTTTTCAAATTCAGATGACTGAAGGCAACGGCAAATTATACTGTAGATCTAAGTATCATTCTCAAAACTCTAGGATATACTGTATGGTAGCTTAGTATCAACTTCAGCAGAGAGGAAAAATAAATAAGAAAATAACAATAAGAAAAATAAATCTGGTAGACGAAGAAATATCCAAAGAGAATTGAAACATTACAAAGAACATTTGTTTCCGAAATGGGAAATATTTAAAACACTGTTCTATCAAGCACACGATTTCACATTGAGTGTGATTTTTGCATTCTCTATATCTAGTACATAATACGAAATGATCTCATCTTGTTTGTGGGAGTTATAATAAGTAGAGGCAGCCAAAGCTACATTGATGGAAATCATATTCTATAGCAACAAAGACTAGCTCGAGTATTTGAGTCATCTTAGTCACAAAACCCTGTGCAAAATAAATGAATGAATCTATAATTGTATTCATTTTTTTTATTTTATAGTTTTTATAGCCCGTCCAACTTGAAAGTTTTCAAGCAAGTTACAAGAAGAAATCATAAACACCACAATAAAATCAATCAAAAGAAGACGAGCAGCAATAATTTATTTATTTATTTTTTTATTGGTTCGATTTATATGCCACCTTTTTCCGGAGACTCAGGGCGGCTTACAATGCGTTAAGCAATAGCCTTCATACTTTTGTATATACCTGCTTAATAGGGCTTTCGCCCCCCCCCCCCCAAGCGGTGTTCTTTTTTATACAAAGTCAGCTTATTGCCCCCACAATCCGGGTCCTCATTTTACCTACCTCGAAAGGATGGAAGGCTGAGTCAACCTTGAGCCTGGTGAGATTCAAACTTGTAGTAATTGCAGGCAGCTGGTGCTACTTAACAGTGCTTTAGTCTGCTGCGCCACCAAGGCTCTTTAAATCAACAATAAGAATTCAGCATTTCCCTAGACCAGAGGTAGGGAAGGATTGCCCTTTTATGACTTGTGGTCTTCAACTTCACTGGGCCTACAATATGGGTGTTAAACTTGCTTCGTCATGGTGTCATCACATGACGTATCATGAATTTTTCCCCCTTCGCTAAACCGGACGTGGGCGTGGCCAGCGCATGATGCATCCAGCTTGCGGGCCGTGAGTTTGACACCCCTGATCTACAAGGAGAAAGCCTTAGAAATAAAAGTAGCTTAATTTGACCAGAATTGGGTCACTGATAAAGGAAATTAAGTCCTGAGTATTAACTGGCTCCAGTTTCCAAGATACAGCTTCAGGTCAACATTGCATCAAAATAATTCCAAATTACAAGGGGGATGTACGATTATGCTCCGTAGCTTTTCTGCAAAATGTGATATAGCAACGAGAATGGTGCCACACCAATCATTATATATTGATCTTTTTGTTGATATCTGTTGTGGCTTTGTTGCCTGAGCCTGGGCTATCGACAGATGCAGACTCTGAGAGTGAGGGAGAGGAGTTGGTAAGGCCTCCCTCTCCAGGACCCTCCTCTCTGGCAATGCCTCCGGAGGACACCGAAGGCCAAACGATAGGCTCAGAGCCAAGCACGTCCCCGCAGCCACAGGTGGATAGCAATGAAGAAGATAAGTGCTGGCTGGAACCTCGGCAGAGGCGCAGGGAGAAGCGTGCGCAGCAGAGGGGAAGGCGTGCCAGAGATTAGCTGAGTCACTGGACCACACCACACAGGGTATAAATGTGGGTGTGGTGGCCGGTTCAGTTTGTGACAAACAAAAACTAGAAATAATCCATGAACTCTGCATTACTGGACTTTGCCTGCTTTATCAGACTGCATTTGGATTAATCCTTGTATTGTTGAAACTCTGCCTGTTTTATCAGAATGCTTGCAGTCTAATCTTTGTTTTGTGTGAGTAAAGTCTGAATTGGCAGCTAGCCACTGGGTTGCTGCCAGCTTTATCTTCAAAGAGTTTTTTTTTTTTAATAAAAAAGTTTTTATTTTCTAATCAGACAAGTATACAATATAAACAGTCATTCAAACTATCATCAAGAAAAAGAAAAAAAAATCAATCCTTGGTAATCTCAATCTTCAACCCCTCCTCACCACCCCCCCACCCCCGACTTCCCAGAACAGAAAACAGGGCATAGGTTTCACCAAACATTCGCTAAAATAAACTAACAAACTGCAAGATTTAATAACTCCCAAGACCCCTTAACTCCCCTTTTACAATTTCATCAACCTCCCTTTTTATAAACTCACAATAGCGTATAATCCAATAACTCTAAGAGTTTTAAAACCATTAACAAATATTAAACATTCAAACCTTAAAAATTCTCTTAATATATCAGTAAAGTATTCAATTGATTTACAAAAACATTTTTCCCCCTCCTACTTTTCTCAAAGTTCAGATATTTTAAAATCTCATAACAAAAAATAAACCTTAGATATTAGTAGTTAAATTTCTTCATTTTTTAAGTTCCTAAATTTTCCTCTTTCATTATTCCTCCCTCATCAACATAATTAACCATTAATACATACCCCTCAGTAATTATAACACCTAAAACATAATCATTTTTTACCATGAGTAGAACAACTCTAAGAATTTTAAAGCCATTAACAAATATTAAACATTCAAACCTTAAAAATTCTCTTAATATATCAGTAAAATATTCAATTCATTTGCAAAAACATTTTTCCCCTCCTACTTTTCTCAAAGTTCAGATATTTTAAAATCTCATAACCAAAAATAAACCTTAGATATTCAGTAGTTAAATTTCTACATTTTTTAAGTTCCTAAATTTTCCCCCTTCATTATTCCTCCCTCCAGCTTTTAGAATTTTGAATTTCAAAGAGTTTTGTCGTGTGCCTTATTAACTCTGAGCCGTCTGTGGGGATGCGTGTGTGGTACGGGGACAGAACAATATCAATAACATAACTTTCCATTCATTTATTGGTTTTTCAAGTAACATTTTTATGCTTTTTGCATGAAAGACTGACAGCTCTAACATCAGATTAAATGACAAGGTTCCATCTTTATTCGGTATCTAAATTGCGCTTTTTGGCTTTTCTCTGTGGACTGCAGTAGGACCGTCCCTGGGGAGATTCCAGCAGTAATCGGCACACAAGGACAGACTCGGTTTCCTTTGGTAGCTTTTCTCCATGCCTGCAATATCCTGGTGGAATCTCTCCCCATGCTCATCACTCACTGCCCCACAGTTCAAAGGGAAATCATCTAAATACGAGCATAAGAAGTGAATTTTCAGTGACCTATTTGCACCAAGTGCTTTGTAACATGGTTTTCATAGTCATCTGCCTTGCTGTTCTCAAAGTGAAGATAAATGTATATACTTCACATGTGGTACTTTTCATTCTACTGTACTTTGTCGAGAAGTTATTAAGCATCATGGTCATTAGACAGCTCTCTCTCTCTTGTAGGCAAATATACTCACCTGTGTATAAATCTTTATTGTGAAATATCTTGAAAACTTTAGCCAACCAGCATCTTTATCACCTGTTTTCTAATTCATCTAATCAAAATATGTAAAATTAATACATTTTATCTCAGAGATCGATAATCTATCGGTATCTCTCTCTCTCCCTCTCCCTCTCTCTTTCTCTCTTTCTATCTACCAGTATCTATCTATCTATCTTTCTTTCTTTCTTTCTTTCTTTCTTTCTTTCTTTCTTTCTTTCTCTCTCTCTCTCTCTCTCTCTCTCTCTCTCTCATCTCTCATCTACCTATCTATCTATCTACCTATCTATCTATCTATCTATCTACCTATCTATCTATCTATCTATCTATCTATCTATCTATCTATCATCTATCTATCTATCTATCTATCTATCTATCTATCTATCTATCTATTGGTATCTATCTATCTATCTATCTATCTATCTCTATTTCTCTATTTCTCTCTCTCTCTCATCTATGTATTTCTCATCTACCAATCTCTCTCTCTCTCTGTGTATCTATCTATCTATCTATCTATCTATCTATCTATCTATCTATCTATCTGTATGTATCTATCTCTATTTCTCACTCTCTCTCTCTCCTATCTATCTATCTACTCACCAATCTCTCTGTCTCTCTGTATAACAACTTCAGATATCCTGTCATTAAAAGCTCATAGTCACTTCCTGAACTCTAGAACTCTCTGAGATCAATGCTCTTTCTTCCATCCTAGAATCGATTTGGGTCAAAAAGAGCACTTTTGGATGCTGAGCAAATGACCCGGAAACCTGGTGAAGCTTTGGTGAAGCTTATTTATTAACAGTGGATGTTTACTCACCATGGCTAATAATCGAATCTTGTTAGACAAACTGAGCTAGCATTAAGGCTGCCTTCACCTCTCCCTGTCTAGTTAGAGAAAGCAACCCACAGTTCCTTGATGATTGTCATATGTGATATAAGATCCTGGTTGAATTTCTTTCCTTCCTTCCTTCCTTCCTTCCTTCCTTCCTTCCTTCCTTCCTTCCTTCCTTCTTTCTTTCTTTCTTTCTTTCTTTCTTTCTTTCTTTCATTCTTCCTTCCTTCCTTCCCTCCCTCCCTCCTTCCTTCCTTCCTTCCATTCTTCCTTCCTTTCTTTCTTTTTCTTTTTTGGTCATTCCTCCTTCATGCCTCCCTTCAGGCCATTTTACGTTGCCTGGACATGGTTTCATTAGCGCTCATTATAAGTTATTCTGGTCCCCAGTTATAATTTGATAGAGGCAGTACACATTTGCACAGAGGCCTTTTCCTGATTTTCTGATTCCATTTTTGACATGCTAAGAGCATTTCTATGGAAAATATATGATGAGGGTTATTATTTTAATCGGAAAACTTGTCCGCCCCCCACTGCAGACCTCCCTCAATGAATAAATGACATTACTTTTTGCTTGACATCTACCAGTTCTGTAAAACTAGCACTTGTAATGTTAAAATTGCCAGCTTGGCTTTAGCAAAAGATAAAAACATTTATATAATCAAGAGCTTTTTTTTAAGTGTCTGCTTTCTCTCATCTCAAGAAAATCTCTCTCTCTCTCCCTGCCTCCCTCTCTCCCCCTCCCTCCCTCCTCCCTCTCTCTCCCTCCCTCTCTCTCCCTCCCTCTCTCCCTCCCTCTCCCTCTCTCTCCCTCCCTCCCTCCCACTCTCCCTCTCTCTCTCCCTCCCTCCCTCCCTCTTCTTTCTCTCTGTGTCTATCATTGTCTAACCAATTTTGGCACCCTCATAAAGTACATCCGATGAAAAAATATTTGAACATTACTCTGATTAAAACATAGATACAGAAATGAAGCTTTCACATCAAGGTTCATTAGGTCGGAAAAGTTGGTTAATGTGCTGTTTTGCTTCTCGTTATCTTGAAAGTAAATCCAAGTTACTTTTCTAACTTCCTAAATGTTTTCTAAGCTAAAAGCGACACAGATCTACTATATGATATTCTTACAATACAGATCATCCAGTTCAAGTCACCAAGCGAGACTTCTTCATGCTTCCTTTCAGATGTCGCCGTTATTATTTTTAACCACACTTTAAAAGTCTCCTATAAACAGTTGTAATGTACTAGCATGATCCATGGAAATAAGCTATGACTAAGTCTGAATGATAAACTGAATGTGAGAACAAAATTAACATTCTTAAACATTTCCTATGCAACCAGGATTGATTAGGGTGTCCAAGTTATTAAATAATCTTCAGGCATGAAATTTCTTGGGTAGTTTCTTTCAGTGGACATTCATTTAATCATTTGTCCTGCCTGAAAACATCTTAGCGTCCAAGTCCAGAAGACAAAAATGAGCAATTTGCACAATGTTTTACAACATATAATTTAAGAAAGTGAGAATCTAAGGAGGACAGGACAGTTCTGGTCACCATAATCCCCAGGGATGAAATGCTACCGGTTCAGGCTGATTCACCTGAACCGGTAGTAAAAATTGCTTTAAAAAAGTAAAAAAAAAAAAAGGTTCCAACAATCAGCTGTGACAATCAGCTGTGTCCATGATCACCGGAACCCTTTTTTTTTACTTTTTAAAGCATTTTTTAACTAAAAAAGTTAAAAAAAAGTTCTGACGATCAGCTGTGACAATCAGCTGTGTCCGCGATTGTCAGAACCATTTTTTTTATTTTTTAAAGCATTTTTTACTACCTAGTTGCCCGAACGAGTAGTTTAAAAATGCTTTTAAAAAGTTTTTTAAAAGGTTCCGACGATCAGCTGTGACAATCAGCTGTGTCCACGATCATCAGAACCTTTTTTAAAAACTTTTTTAGCATTTTTTATCAAAAAAAAAGTTTAAAAAAGTTCTGACATCAGCTGTGACAATCAGCTGTGTCAGCAATTGTCGGAACCTTTTTTAAAAACCTTTTAAAGCATATTTTTACTACCTATTTGCCTGAACCAGTAGTTAAAAAATGCTTTAAAAAAGTTTTTTTAAAAAAGGTTCCAACGATTGCAGACACAGCTGATTGTCACAGTTGATCGTCAGAACTTTTTAAAAACTTTTTTTAGTTAAAAAAAATGCTTAAAAAGTAAAAAAAAAAAAAGTTGGCCACACCCACCCAGTCACATGACACACCCCCACCAAGCCACGCCCACCAAGCCATGCCCACAGAACCAGTAGGGAAAGTTTTTGAATTTAACCACTGATAACCCCCCCCAAAAATGCTGAAGCACTAGAAAGAGCACAGAGAAGATCCCCCACAAAGATGATAAGAGGTCTTATTTTTGCTAATTAGATAGTTTTGTTGTTATAGAAAGGGCTAGTATATACTATTGTGTAAAAGTAAAAAAGTTGAGTTTGTAATGTTATTATCTTCTACTGTGCCAAACAGAATTGGAAGTCGATGCCCTTTTCTTTCTTTTTTCCCCCCTCTCTACCTCCTATTTTATTTTCTTTCCTTCTTTCCCCCTCCTACTTTTTTTTGTTACTTTTTATTTCCCTTTGTATTTTATATTTTGATAAACCAATAAAAATGTAATAAACAAAGATAGTAACGGATCTGGAGGCTGAAACTTACGTTGACTGTTGAGGGAACTAGCTATGTCTAGTCTACTGAAGTGAAGGATTAAGGCATATGATAGCTCTCTTCATAGACTTGAGGGGCTGCCACAGAAAAGAGAGCAGAACTTCGTTAGATGGAGATCCAGCTTGGAACTAAGGAGGAATTTCCTGACAGAACCTGGGACATTTGCAACTATCAGAAAAAGGAATTGATTGCCAAGCATCTGAATATTGATCACATGATCATGGGGATGCTGCAATGGTCGTAAGTGCGAAAAATGGTTATAAGTTGCTTTTTTCCAGTGCCTTTGTCACTCAATGAACTGTTACATATTTCTATCCTTTAAATATCCTATCACAGTCTTACCAGTACTTTAGCCAATCTGAGTTATACCAGTAACAGTAATAGAGTTGGAAGGGACCTTCGAGGTCATCTAGTCCAACCCCCTGCTCACGCAGGAAACCTGTGCTAGGGATTCGAACCACCGAACTGTCAACCTTTCTGATTGATAAGCTCAGTGTCTTAGCCACTGAGCCACCTAGTCAGGCTCAGTTGCCAGAGTTGCCACATTTTGGTTTGCTTTAAATGAAGCCATGTCGTGGGTCCCTCGGAGATTTGGATGGTCCCCACTCTGTGGGTGTTTTGAAAGGCATTGAGCACCTGGCTCTTCGCCCAGGTCTTTGGTGAAGGGCCTTTTCGATTATGGGGGTTACTTTGCCATTCTTGTCAACCATTTGTAAATCAACCAGAATTGCTGGGTGACAAATAATAATAGCAATAGCCCTTAGACTTATATACCACTTCACAGTGCTTTTATAGCCCTCTCTAAGTGGTTTACAGAGTCAGCCTCTTGCCCCCAACAATCTGGGTCCATTTTACCCACTTTGGAAGGAGGATAGGCTGAGTCAACCTTGAGCTGGGATGGATGGATGGATGAATGGATGGATGGATGGATAGGGAAGGGAAGGGAAGGGAGGGAGGGAGGGAGGGAGGGAGGAAGGATGGAAGGAAGGAAGGAAGGAAGGAAGGAAGGAAGGAAGGAAGGAAGGAAGGAAGGAAGGAATAGCCCTTAGACTTATATACAGCTTCATAGTGCTTTACAGCCCTCTCTAAGCGGTTTACAGAGTCAACCTATTGCCCCCCAACAATCTGGGTCCATTTTACCCACTTCGGAAGGAGGATAGGCTGAGTCAACCTTGAGCTGGGATGGATGTATGGATGAATGGATGGATGGATGGATGGATAGGGAAGGGAAGGGAAGGGAGGGAGGAAATGGGAGGGAGGGCGGAAGGAAGGAAGGAAGGAAGAAGGAAGGTATAGCCCTTAGACTTATATACAGCTTCACAGTGCTTTACAGCCCTCTCTAAGCGGTTTACAGAATCAGCTTCTTGCCCCCAACAATCTGGGTCCATTTTACCCACGTCGGAAGGAGGATAGACTGAGTCAACCTTGAGCTGGGATGGATGGATGGATGGATGAATGGATAGGGAAGGGAAGGGTGGAATATATATAGATAATAAGATTTAGAGTCTATTGCTGGGCGAGCCCTGTGCAGGCCTAAACAGAGCATCAGAGGGGTGTTCCCCGTCCCTCAGAACCTCCATTTTGGCTGGCAAAGTGCCAGACAAATGTTGCAGAGCCTCTGCAGTTGTTTGTAAGGCTGAACAACTGCTTTGGTTCTGCAAGATTTGTAGTTTCGGGACTTGTTCGTGAACACGAGGAGGCACTGATTGCGAATCTTGGAACGCTCGTAATCCAGGGATTACCTGTATTTGCCTTTGTCCATGATCGACAAAATCATTGTCAGTTCATCATAAAAGAGAGCTTTACTTGGAAAGCTTCCATCCTCAAACAACATCTGCCTATCCCTGGTCACTGAGAAGGACTCGGTAGATGGATAAAAATGCCAAATCCAACAGATCTAACATCTGGATAACTGTGTCATCATCAGCGTCACCATAATACCAAAATTATTACTCGGGCAGATTTTAATGGGCTGAAAAACCTGCTTTGTGAAAAACTGATATAACGAAAAGAACAGGAAACATCTGTTTTAGCCCATTATCTGATGCCTATAAACTTTTTATCCAAACCATTGACCTCCCTGGTCCCCATTTCTCTCATTCTTCATGAATATGGTAATCGTTTGTGGAAAGCCTCAGTGAAGGAGTAAAATATTTCTGTTTTGCTGATTCACATAGCTATCATACACCAGTGGCCTTTCTTCCTAATACTCACCGTGTTTCTTTTTGGCTTTCCTTGTAAACACACCTAAGTTGTTCAAAACTGACCTTTATGACTTCATTTCTTTTAGTGCGCAAAATGAAGATACTCATCTATTACGGCTGACCCCAACAAATAATAATAAAAAGATCATCTTCTTTAGACCCACGTACTACATCTACTTATTATTAGAAGGTGTAGGAGGACTTCAAAAATTGCATATATTCCTCAGTTCCCTCTAAGCTGACTGCCACCTCATACATTTAAATGTTCAAAAAAAAACAAAACACCCCAAAGGTGAAAACCTGAATGAATAAAGTAATAGATGATCAAGAACTCGGTTGGATTTGACTTTTCAAGGCTAATTCAACCGTATTTTCATTTCATTTCATTTTCATTTTATTAAATTTGTATACCGCCCTACTCCCGAAGGACTCAGGGCGGTGAACAGGCACGAAATAAAACACATAAATACAAAAGTTAAGACATGATTAAAACCCAATTAAATAATTTTTGCCTGAGACAATTTAAAGCCCCCAATAATTTAAAACGAATTAAATTTTGAGTTTAAAAATTTAGAAGAAGGGGAAAAAATTAGGCCAGGCCGGCCTGCTGGAATAGGAGTGTCTTCAAAGCACGGCGGAAAGTGCGCAGATCCGGGATCCTCCGTATCGCCAGGGGGAGCTCGTTCCAGATAGTAGGTGCCCCCACAGAGAAGGCCCTCCCCCTAGGGGCCGCCAGTCGACATTGTTTGGCTGACGGCACCTGGAGGAGCCCCTCTCTATGAGAGCGTACCGGCCGGTGGGAGGCTGTTTGTGGTAGTAGGCGGTCCCGTAAGTAGCCAGGTCCTAAGCCGTATCAATGCAAAGCAAAGTAGAGAACAGAAGAATCTTCTCCAGCCACTTCAAGTACCTTTAATGTTGTGACCCAGGCCCAAGTAAGTAGTAGGAAAATCAGTCAGTGAAAAAACAAACAAACTTTATTCGAACAGCTGAGAATTACTTCATTCCTAGCGTCGTTCATCTAAATTAAAGCAAATTCCTCCCACACAAATTCATCAGTCCTATCGCAAATCTTGGTCCAATTAGGCAAACTGCCAAAGGCCTTTCTTGGCAAACGTTCAGAAGTCCCAGATACAAAAATAAAAAGAAGACATAGATGAAGAAGAAGATGAAGCAACCAATGTTGTTTTCCGGCAAAGCCCAAACGCAGTTGCTGGTCTGTTTTAAGCCTTATGGGAGAGGCCAATCATCTCTTGGCCCTACTCCCGAGTCATCCTCTTTGCTTGAGCTGCTCTTGCCTTCTGGCAGCTCTTCTCATGCATGCATTAGGAACAGGATCCTCCTGTTCCTCTGCCTTTCTACTGTCAGCCTCTGGAGGCTCTGGAGTCCACACCTCACTCCCCGGTGGCCCTGGCCCCATCTCTGCCTCTGACGCAGAGCCCTCATCCGGGCCTTCCCCAGCCTCCAGGACTGGCCCATGTTCTTCCTCAGCCTCATCGCTGTCTGACTCCGCTGCCAGCTCCTCAGACTGCTGGCAGACCACAACATTTAGATTCTACACAATCCCCATCAGGGGTAGTATTCATTTACTTTCCTTACTGTTTGAGAATGTGAGTACGTGCCTTCCATGTATGCACCCAGCCTCAAAAATGTGCCTAAATAGGATGGCATAGAGTAGGGCACGGTGGGCGGGTCCGCCTGTGATGTCCGCTCCCGGTTCAGGCGAACCGATCCGAACCAGCTGAATATCACCACTTGTTCTGTCCCCGTCTCACACACGCACACCAGCAGTCGACCAAGAGTTAAAATAAACCAGCAGGCAAGAATTTCCTTTGATAACAGAATTGGCAGCAATCCAGTGGCTGCTTGCCAACAGTCTTTACTTACAAAGGGAGGTTTATCTCCTCCGACCGAAAACATCAAAGTCCACAAAAGCCAAAGAATAGTCAAGTCTAGTCCAAAGAATCAGTCCAAGCAGAGCATATAACAAAGTTCCAGAAATGCAGAATGACTTGCTAGCTTTCAGTTTTGTCCGTCACAAAGCCTGAATGGCCACCACACCCCCTTTTATCCCCTGTGGGGTGTGGTCCAGTGACTCAGCTTAATCTCTGGCACGCCTCCTTCTCTGCTGCATGTCTTTCCGATGCTGTCGG
This sequence comes from Pantherophis guttatus, assembly GCF_029531705.1. The sequence continues at coordinate 3,894,739 of NW_026844029.1, read as the reverse complement.
GGATCCAGCCAAGACTTATCTCCGTCGCTGTCTAACTGCGGCTGCTCGGAAATGCCTGGCTCCTGGCCTATCTCTTCTCCTTCAGATGACCCCTGAGGCATTGCCAGAGAGGAGGGTCCTGGAGAGGGAGGCCTTGTCAACTCCTCTCCTTCACTTTTGGAGTCTTCTCCCTCCGATAAGACAGGCTCGGGGGTCGGAGTCATAACGCCACTGATCCTCATGCTTTTCCATGGCTCAGCTTTCTGAAGACAGCTTAACTCAGGGGTGTCATGTCATCATGGCGGCATCACGTGACATATAGGGACTTTTTCCCCCTTCACTAAACCAGGCATGAGTGTGGCCAGCAAGTGACACATCCTGCCCATGGGCTGGGACTTTGACAACCCTGGTTTAACTGGTATGAAAATCATAATATTTCAACACTTGTGTGCTTGCCCTGGATAGCCTATTGACTTGTCTTTAACGTCACCTAGTTTTGCTGTGTGGTTATATTAAGAATTTGCTATTTATTGTGGGTAACCCTGAAATGTTTACATATCCAACAACTTAAATCTATGAATATCTACTCATTGAATTCAATGACAATAGAATAGAATAGAATAGAATAGAATAGAATAGAATAGAATAGAATAGAATAGAATAGAATAGAAGGGACCTTTGAGGTCTTCTAGTCCAGCCCCCTGTTCAAGCAGGAGAACTATACCAATTTAAGTAAGTGACTGTTCAGTCTCTTCTTAAAAACATCCAGTGAATGAAGCGCTCATGATTTCTGGAGACAAGCTGTTCCACTGGTTAATTGTCCTCACTGTTAGGAAGTTTCTCCTTAATTCCAAGGTTGCTTCTCTCTTTGATTAGCTTCCAACCCTTAGTTTCTTGTCCTGCCCTCTGATGCTTTGGAGAATAATTTGACTCCCCTCTTCTTTGTGGCAGCCCCTCAAATACTGGAATACTGCTATCATGTCGCCACTAATTCTTCTTTTCTTTAGACTAGCCAGAACCAAACTCTGCAACCATTCTTCACATAGTTTAGTCTCCAGGCCTTTGATCATCTTAGTTGCTCTTCTGTGAACTTTTTCCAAAGTCTCAACATCTTTTTTGTAGTATGGTGACCAAAATTGGTTGCGGTATTCCAGGTCTGTTCTGACTAGGGTTTTATAAATTGGTAATAGTACTTCACGTGATCTTGATTCTATGCCTGTTTATTCAACCCAAGATTGTATTAGCCTTTTTGGCTGCTGCATCACATGGCTGGCTCATATTCAAGTGATCATCCACCTGGACTCCAAGACCAAGGTATTGAGCTTTTCTGTTGTTACAAAGGTATCACATTAACTACCATGTAGATTTTTAACTAATTCAATTAATTAGTTTTTAATTAAGATTGCCGGGAGAAATATCAACAACCTCAGATATGCAGATGATACCACTCTAATGGCAGAAAGTGAAGAGGAACTAAAGAGCCCCTTGATGCGGGTGAAGGAGGAGAGTGCAAAAGTTGGCTTGAAACTCAACATTAAGAAAACTAAGATCATGGCTCTCGGCCCTTTCAATTTCTGGCAAATAGATGGGGAAGAAATGGAGGTAATGACAGATTTTATTTTCCTGGGCTCCAAAATCACTGCAGATGGAGACTGCAGCCAAGAAATTAAAAGATGCTTGCTCCTGGGGAGGAAAGCTATGGCAGCATACTAAAAAGCAGACATCACCCTGCCAACAAAAGTGCGTATAGTCAAGGCTATGGTTTTCCCAGTTGCAATGTCTGTGAAAGTTGGACAGAGAAAGAAAGGCTGAGTGCCAAAGAATTGAGGCCTTTGAATTATAGTGCTGGAGAAGACTCCTGCGAGTCCCTTGGACTGCAAGGCGATCCAACCGGTCAGTCCTAGAGGAGATCAACCCTGACTGCTCTTTAGAAGGCCAGATCCTGAAGTTGAAACCCAAATACTTTGGCCACCTAATGAGAAAGAAGGACTCACTGGAGAAGACCCTAATGCTGGGAATGATTGAGGGCAAAGAAGAAGAGGACGGCAGAGAACGAGGTGGCTGAATGGAGTCACTGAAGCAGTAGGCATGAGCCTAAATGGACTCCAGAGGATGATAGAGGACAGGAAGGCTTGGAGGAATGTTGTCCATGGGGTCGCGATGGGTCGGACATAACTCCGCAACTAACAACAAAGATATTAACCATTTAAAGCTTCTTGTCTTTCCTGTTTGCTGCTCTGCAGCCATTAAGTATTTGATTCATGTAAGTTTCGAGGAAATCCTGTCTGTCTTTTATTGTGGATATCTGATGCTTTCCCTTAGTTTCTGCAAGGCACCGGCAAGGATTTAGCAACAAACTACATATTGATTTGAACCAGGGGTCAACTCATCAACATGATAAGAAAACTATATCTGCATTTCTATCACAACCTACAAGAATTCCATCAAATTCAAATAAATATGATGGAGGGATCACCGAGCAGGTGACTTAGATAACCAGAGTAGAATATGGACAAACTTTTTTAGTGTCACATCTATATAGGCTTTCATTCCATGCTAGTTTGGTAATGTGGAAGCAAAGAAAAAAGAAAGATAACAGAAATATCTATGCTAGAAAAACCTTGGTGTGTTACCAACTCTTGACAGAATCACACTGTCTTTACAGCTGAACATCAAGTTGTCATTTCCCTTGCTATTCTCTGTCTCTTCTCCCATCACCCCAATTTCTTCTATTATGGACATTCAGAATTTTTTTTGGCTCTGATTTGCTCTATTTTTTTTTTTCAATAGTTCAGAACACAACGATCCCACTGAATTCCTACTTCTTCAGATTTCACGATATTGTTGTGGCCCGCCAGCGGCCTGCATGGATCGTGGCTGATCCCGACGAGGAGGAGGCTGGTGTGGTGTCACGCCAGTAGCCTGCGCAGCCGGCGCTCGTGTCGGATAGCGAGGAGGCCGAAGAGGATGTGGTGCCAGAGGCAGAGACTCAGCCAGGGACTTCAGAATCTCCAGAGGCTCCTTCCGGTGGAGAGAGCGAAGTGGAGGAGCTTCTCCTCAATGCTCGAGCATGCAGGGCTGCCAAAAGGCAGGAGTGGCTACTCAGGAGGAGGCGGTCTACTCGAGAGTAGGGCTTGAGGATAATTGGCCACTCCCTTAGCCTATTTAAGTCACACACAACTAGTGCTTTCTTGCTAGAAACAATGTCTCATTACTACAGAGCATCTTAGAGAGCGAGCGATTTCTCATATCTGGTTTTCTGGGCTGGTTGCCAACCTTTGTTGGACTTTGTTCTTAATAACTTTGATAAGGACCCTTTGCACGGGAAGCCTGCATTCTTGAAAGGGGTTTGTTTGGAATTAAACAGTGTTTGCAAAGCTTGGTGTGTGTCACATTCGCTGGGAATCTGAAGCTGGGGCAGAACAGATATGCTCTTTTGATTTTAAAAGCTCTATCTAATCCCCCACAGTAGGAAATAGTATTTATGTAGAACACAGAACATAGAATAACAGAGTTGGAAGGGACCTTGGAGGTCTTCTAGTCCAACCCCTGCTCAAACAGGAGATCCTATACCCATGATGGTGAACTTATGGCATACGGGCCACAGGTGGCCCGCAGCACCCTCTCTGTGGGCACATGAGCCGTTGCCCCAGTTCAACTCTGTAGCTCATGAATGTGTGCCTCCTGCTGGACAGCTGGTTTCCGGGTCTCTGACATGCATGCGTTGGGGGTGGGACATGTGCGGGGGGGGAACATGCATGTCTGGGGGCATACATGCGCAGGGGGCAGGGCAGTGGTGGGTTCCTTCCGGTTCGGTCCAGTTCGGCCGAGCCGGTAGTGGTGACGATATGATGTCACCGAACCGGTTTTCCCCCCGCCGACCTCCCACCCCCCACCCCCCCACATTATTCTTATCTTTTATTTGGTCCCACCCCCAATCTATTGCTGCCTCCTGAGTCCCAGCTGATGACTAGAGGGAAAAAAACTGTTTAAACTCTTGCCGCGGGGCTTCAAAGGGCCGCCCTACAGCTGATCAGTGTTAAAAGCAAACAAATGAGTCGGGTCGTAAGTGCGAGGACTGGTCGAAAGTGCGAGGACCTTCCAGAAATGACTCTGACCAGCTAGCCACGCCCACCTAGTCACATGACCTCCAAGCCACACCCACAAAATAAGCCACGCCCACAGAACCGGTAGTAAAAAAAATTAGAACCCACCCCTGAGGCAGGGGCATGCAGGGGGCCTGCACTCGCATTGCATTTTGGGAGCTCAGACACACGTGCATTCGTGCACAGACTTGCATGCGTTGGGCACTCGGTCCAGAAAAGGTTAGCCACCACTGCCCTATACCATTTCAGACAAATGGCTGTCCATTTTCTTCTTAAAAGCCTCCGGTGAGGGAGCACCCATATCACCGTTCCACTGGTTAATTGTTTTAACTGTCAGAAAATTTCTCCTTAGTTCCAGGTTGCTTCTCTCCTTGATCAGTTTCCCATCCATTGCTTCTAGTCTTGCCTGCTAGTGCTCTGGAAAACAGGCTGACCTTCTCTTCTTTGTGGCAACTCCTCATTTCCCACTTTCTAGGAGGAATATTATGTTTATTGTTAGATCGGGCGATGGAAGAAACAGGACTCAGTGCTAACGATAACAACAGCTCTTTATTGGTAGATCGGTGCAACCCAGCAGCTGCCTCGTCTGACTGCTTGCCCTTTTATAGGGAGCTGCCAGATTGGTCAGCCAATGGGGTTTGAGTATTTTCCCGCCGGATTGGCGGACCTGAGTGAAGCCTATGCTCACTCTAATTCAATATTTATATTTATATTTAATATAAATGTATTTATATTTATATTTAAACTGAGATACTGGTGCCAGCTCCCTTCTGCAAGATTTGTACATACATTTATTTAAAAAAGTATGTATTATTATTATTATTATTATTATTATTATTATTATTATTATTATTTATTGGTTAATCTTTAGTGAGATTCACAGCCTTTGAGGCTGGTTAATAGCTCAGCAGCTCGAGTCCTAACCAAGGACCTAGGAACTGTTAAGGTATCGTCGGAGGATGTAAGCTGTTCCAAGTAAGGTGGTTTTTTGTAGAGTCAAAATGTTCAAGTCCGGCAAATTTAGAATTTCTAAATAGCGGGGTAACCCTTTGGGTATTGCTCCGAGGGCTCCAATTACAATCGGGACAACACACAATTTCTTTTTCCACAGTCGCTCAACTTCAATTTGTAAGTCCCGGTACTTTGTGATTTTTTCTTGCTGCTTATCTTCAATTCGTGCATCACCAGGTATTGCAATGTCAATGAACCATACTTTTTTTCTTTTCAACTATTGTTATGTCAGGTGTGTTGTGGACCAAGTGCCTGTCAGTCTGAATCCTAAAGTCCCACAAGATCTTGAGTTTCTCATTCTCTAAAACTTTCTCAACCTGATGTTCCCAGTGGTTTTTGCTGTACTCAAATCCAAACTTCTGGCACAATTTCCAGTGAATGATTTTAGCAACACGGTCATGGCGTTGTAGGTAGTCAGTTTGTGAAATTTTGCTGCACCCACTGATCAGGTGGTCGACTGTCTCATCTTTCTCATTGCAGAGGCGGCATTTGCTGTTGGTGGTAACATGTTGAATTTTTGCCTTCATACAGTTTGTGGCTAGGGCTTGTTCTTGAGCTGCCAAAATAAAGCTTTCAGTTTCTTTTTTCAGTACTCCTGATCTTAACCAGTTCCAAGTTAGTTTCTGGTCAGCTTTGCCTTCAATACTTTTCAAGTATTGGCCATGCAGAGCTTTGTGTTTCCAATTTTCAGCTCGCTGCTCAATTACTTCTTTCTTATATTCTGCTTTTGTTTTAGTTGTCTTTAAAAGGCCTCCTTTATTTACTTCCTTAATCATTGGTTCTTCACTTTTCTGGATGTAATCATTCAAGCTGCATTTTTCTTCTTCCACAGTCTGCTTTACTTGTAGGAGTCCTCGACCACCCTCTGCTCTTGGTAAATATAATCGGTCAACATCACTTTTAGGGTGCAAAATTTATTATTATTATTATTATTATTATTATTATTATTATTATTATTATTATTATTAATTGAATTTGTATACCACCCTACTCCCGAAGGACTCAGGGCGGTGAACAACCAAATAAAATACATATAATACAATACAATACAAATGTTAAAAACCATTAAAATACAATTAAATAATTGGCCCGGAAAACAAAATTTAAAACACCCCAAATTCATAAGACAAATTTTAAATTTTTAAATTTTTAAATTTTTAATTTTTAAAAAAAAGTTTAAAAGAGAGATTAGGAAATGTTTTGATGGCACGGCGGAAAGCGCGCAGGTCCGGGATCCTCTGTATCTCCGGGGGGAACTCATTCCAGATGGCGGGTGCCCCCACAGAGAAGGCTCTCCCCCTGGGGGCCGCCAGTTGACATTGTTTGGCCGACAGCACCCTGAGGAGCCCCTCTCTATGGGAGCGTACTGGTCGGTGAGAGGCTACTGGTGGCAGAAGGCGGTCTCGTAGATACCCTGGTCCTAAGCCATGTACATATGCCTACATTTCTTATAAATATATAAAAATGATTGGGATATTGTTAGAGTCACGAACAGTGCCCCCCTGTCATGAAAATCCATATGGAAATAATGCTATGGTAGTGATTGCTGAGAACACATTATATTTGCAGCATGGATTAAATAAGACAGCCAAGAAAAAATAATGCATCAAATCTCAAGAGGCTTTTATTTAAGAAAATAATTAAAAATATGCATAATGGCTAAAAAAAAAAGTAGAACAAGTAGATGAATTTGTGTATAAACAATGTTGCTGAAAGGAATAAAATGAACCGTACAAAAAAAGAATGCTTCTGTCCACTTGATTATACAGAACTGAATGGTGGTAGATCATGTGAAACCTGAAAAGGAAATTGAATTCGGTGGGAAATTGCTTACTTAAGAAGTTTGTATGGCTAAAAGAAGAAAAGTAGGGGAAACGAATTAATCAGTGTTGAATGCATGTGAACTAAATAGAAAAAAAAAGAGTGATTTGTGTGAAAGAACAGTAAGTGAATTGGTTCAGTACAGAGAATAAAAGAAAATCAAATTGCAAAATAAATATGCTAGCGAAGGGTGAACGGGTTGAGAGGAAGGAAATACTGAGAAATACTGATAGATATATACAATAAATATATACAATATATATACAATATGTATGTGTATGTGATATGTATACATGCATGCGTATATGTACACATGTGTATGTGCATGTATATGTGATATGTATGTATACGGATACATATCTTTTAACGACCCCATAATTCCTTGCTGGGTGGAGTCTGGGCAACTGAATGGAGCTAGCAGAGTGTTTTAATGGCCAGATGCCCGTCCTGTCACCAATGCAGATGTTCTGTCCCTGTCTCACACACGCACACAAACAGACAGCTGGGGGTTAAATAAACTGGCAGACAACCAATTCTTCCGATAAGATGCTTGGCAGCAACCCAGTAGCTGCTTGCCAAGAACTTTTACTCAATAAACAAAATACACACAGTCAAGAATTGTCCATTCCATAAAATATATCTAAGGTCGATAATGTTGTTTCCAAAGATGCAATGTGACTCGATAGTAGTTAGTTTTGTCCGTCACAGAGTCTGAATGGCCACCTCACCCCCTTTTATACCCTGTGGGGTGTGGTCCAGTGACTCAGCCTAATCTCTGGCACGCCTTTTCTTCTGTTGCACGCACTTATCTCTGCGACGCTGCCAAGGATCCAGCCAAGACTCATTACCCTCATCACTGTCCACCTGTGGCTGCGTGGACGTGCTTGGCCCTGGCCCTATCTCTTGCCCTTCAGTGGACACCGAAGGCATTGCCAGAGAGGAGGGTCCTGGAGAGGGAGGCTTTGCCAACTCCTCTCCTTTTTTTTTTTTAATTTGATTTATATGCCGCCCTTCTCCGGAGACTCAAGGCGGCTTACAATGCGCTAAGCAATAGCCTTCATACTTTTGTATATTTTATACAAAGTCAGCTTATTGCCCCCACAAACTGGGTCCTCATTTCACCTACCTTAGAAAGGATGGAAGACTGAGTCAACCTTGAGCCTTGGAGAGATTCGAACCAGCAGAAATTGCAGGCAGCTGTGTTAATGAAAGGGTGCACTAAACCACTGTACTATCAAGGCTCCTTCACTCTTGGAGTCCTCTCCTGCCAATGACACAGGCTCAGGTAACGGAGCCACAACAGCAGAGTTTTGTTCAACAGAAATATTCTCAGTGTGCCCAGTGTGAGAAATATCCGCCTCTACCTAAGATCGAATTCACAGACTCCTGATTGTGAGGTGAGAGCTCTACTTCTGGGCCACTGCACCACTCCTTGTATACATATACATATACATATACATATACATATACATATACATATACATATACATCAGGGGTGGATTCTACTTACCTTTACTACAGGTTCTCAACGGGCTCGCACGCGTGACTATAGATTAAAACGTATAGAGTGATAAATGTTTAGAGTTTTATGGTACAACGATGGAAATAATAGTTATAACTATGACATACAATATTATGTATTTAAAAGAGACTGCACTGTATGATTACAAGAACAATGGTTATACTCAGGGTGTATAATACTATGTATACTTAAAAAGGGCGGGATGCAGTCAGTACACTGTCGTTGCAAAACTGGAAATGTGATGTATAATAAAGGAAAATGTATAATAAAAACATTTTCTTTTCTTTTTTTTTTAAAAAAAGAGAAAAGTCTTCTTCCCTAGTTGTAAATATACTTCGAACTCATTCCCGGTTTTGGATTGGCTCCATTTATTTGACGGATAACCATGATAGGTGGGAAAGCCAGATGCCTGCTCCAATCAATTTAGAATAGAAAGCCTATCCTTGAGAAATCACTCTTAGGGCTGCCATAAAGTCCTCAACGATATAATTCATTAGACTTCAAAAACAGCCGTTCCCTCAACAGAATAATGCAGTAAACGTTTCCTTTCTCCCCAGCTGTTCGGGATAATTTGACATTTTTCATTACCTCTTGGCTAACAAGGGCTAGATATTGCGGCTAGAAGCTTATTCGTTTCATTAGCTATCATAATGTGTCCAGGTGCTTTGCTGGGCAGGCAGTGTAGCTGTTTCTCTTGATTTAATTTTGGAAGGCTATGAAAAGCGAGCCAAAAAAGTGTGGTGTCTGCCGTAGCTTCGTTTTGTAGCCTAGAATCTGATTTGCTTTGTGAACACCGGGTTATAGTCAACCTCCTTTCAGAAGAAAGAAGGATTTGACTCACTTAAGGTTTCATTGATTTCAAAAGGCAATTTTGGTAGCAACATATCCTCAGATGTGCCACTTTTATGGCTGGAAAACAACAGTCAGTTTCATTATCAATGTTTATTTTAACTCTTCCAATACTTGGGTTGTCCAGTGAGACTGCTTATTAGACCTTGGAGCTCTTCTATTCCAACCGCCTGAAGGAGGAGAAGGAGGAGGAGGAGGAGGAGGAGGAGGAGGAGGAGGCCCTCTCTGTGCGAGCGTACTGGCCAGTGGGAGGCTATTTGTGGCAGAAGGTGGTCTCGTAGATACCCTGACCCTAAGCCATGGAGTGCTTTGAAGGTGGTCACCAAGACCTTGAAGCGCACCCAGAAGACCACCGGGAGCCAGTGCAACTCGCGCAGGAGAGGTGTCACATGGGAGCGCCTCGTCGCTCCCATACTCCCCCGTGCGGCCGCATACTTTTACAATGATATTTGAAATGATGGGGAAAGCAATAATATTGAGACCAGAAACTATATTGCTGTTGATAATTAAGGAAATAGAACCAACAAAATATGAGAAAGAATTGATTAGAATTATGATTATAATGGGTAGAATTATAATAGCCAGATATTGGAAATTGGATGTGAATTTTAGAATAGAAGAATGGTATTGTGAAATGTGGAAATTAGCTTTAAACGATAAAATGACATGTGATATTAAAATTATAAATGGTGACTATAAAGAAGATATTTTCTGGAAAATTTGGAAACCATTCGTGGACTATGCGCTGGGAAAATTGGATGCTTCGGTACCTGTACCCCGAGAACGTGGATTTTGGCGATCATGAGGATATATCCGAAGAACCAAATCTTCCTTTCTTATGTATAGCACAGGGTGAAATATTGTATATGTTGTTTGTAATGTTAGTAATTTAAATTATTAAAAAAAAAAACACAATTTTTTTTACATGTAAAACCATGTAAAAAAATGCTTTCAAAAGGCTCTGACGATCCAAGCTGAGTTGCTTGATTAGCAGGCAACTCAGCTGGGATCGTCAGAGGCATTTAAAAGAAAAAAAGCCTCTGATGATCGCGCAGTTCAGCTGGGCATGGGGGGGGGGGGGGGGCAGGGATTTTTGTTACTGGTTCTCCGAACTGCCCGCCGACATCGCTGCCTACTCGCCCGAGTCGGTCCGAACTGGGAGCATTTCACCCCTGATTTGTAGTAGTACTCCTGGTCCCTGCTATACAATTTGGGATGAGCACCCTTTGAATGGTGTGGGAGTAGGGGTGGATTTCCAGAGAAAAATTGCACCACTCAGGTGACCCTGAGGACACAGATAAACCTCCAAGTGCTTCAACGACCCTCTAAAAGGATGCAAATGACCAGCTGTCTGCAAGGAATATAAATCCTTCCATCCCCCACCATCCTGTCAGAGTTGAAGAAGCTTCTTGGATGAGAAGCAAAACGTCTTCAAAAGAAAAAAAACACACAAGAAAGTCCAGTTGCCTCCTGAAAAGGCAATTTTGGGACCTGCACTGTTAAGTCACTTCATTTTAATTGATCTCTCCATTTCAACTATTTTCATCAAGCCCAGTAAAATTCCACTGATGGGAAAATCAATTCATTTGCACAGTTCCCCAAATTATACAGTCAGCAAGAATAATTCCCCATGTTTCTGTGACTTTATATGGTTTACTAGATTTCATAAATCCTACACTCTACATAAAATTTAGTTCTGGAAAAAGTTTCATCCAGCAGGGGAGCTTTATCTATTTACACCAGAGACAGACAAATGCCAATTTTCATTCTGAATATTAAAATAAAACATCAACCATCGAAGCTTTAATCCCTGGTGAGAAGTTCAACCTCAAGTTGACATGTGTTGAAATTTTGAAAAGGGGAATTAGACATCCCTGTATTAACACATTTCAGACTAACATAATTTCTACTTTAATGGGGCTATTATCTGCAGTGTGGATTTTAATGTATTTTAGAATTTGGAAACTATATATCCTAAATCCTTCTCAATTATTATCTTTCTTCTGTGGAACAGTAGCAGTTTAACCTATGGGTAAAAGTTTGAAATTATTAAATATAACAAAAGTACCTCAGCCTTTTTTTTTTTATAGCACCTTATAAATATTTTCTATAATGCCTTCCTGGTGAATATGAAAGAAACGATTCCCCCCTCTCCTAAAATGCATAAATATTGACCCTAATCAATGATCGTATGGGGAAGAAATTTTGATTATAACATTGAATTAGAGAAATGGCAAAAATTATGGGATAGGAATTATAAATTGACGATGGCCTCAGCCTATAAAGAAAATCTTTACAAAATGTTTTACAGGTGGCACCTACCCCCAGCAAGACTGGCAAAAATGTTTAGTAACTTGTCTACAAAATGCTGGAAATGCAATCAGTCCCCAGGCACATACTACCACATGTGGTGGTCGTGCAGCAAAGCAAGAAAATATTGGAAGAAATTACATAATTGGCTGGAAGAGATAACTAAACAGAATATAGATTCGAAACCAGAATTATATCTGTTGGGAATAGATGAACCCCTCTCTCTCATCTATATACCCACCTACCCACCTATCTATCTATCTATCTATCTATCTATCTATCTATCTATCTATCTATCTACCTACCTACCTACCTACCTACCTAGCCATCTACCCACCTACTTTTCTCTCTCTCTCTCTCTCTCTCTCTCTCTCTCACACACACACACACACACACACACACACACACACACACACACACATCTCTCTCTCTCTCTGTGTGTGTGTGTGTCTCTCTCTCACACACACAGACACACATTTATTTATCTATAAAATAAATATACAAAATAGGTTCTTTGTAGCAGTTCCAATGTTTGCCACAAAGCAAATATTTCCCAAAGCACCGGAAGGCAAGACAACTAAGGAGAAACTTCCTAACAGTGAGAACAATTAACCAGTGGGACGATTTGCCTTCAGAAGTTGTGGGTGCCTCATCATTGGAGGTTTTTAAGAAGAGACTGGACAGCCATTTGTCAGGAATGTTTTATAGGGTCTCCTGCTTGAATAGGGGGTTGGACTAGGTCCCTTCCTGTTAATTCTACCTATTCGCAACTGTTCATTATTCCTTCCTATGTCATTGTTTTAAAAAATGCTGCCACCATGCAAGAAAAAATTGGATTTCTCAGAGACAGACAGGTATGGTAGACTTAGTCAGTGTAATGAAATTGTAAGAATGAGAAGCCTGCAGTCTTCTCCAGCTACATTTACCATCATCACTCACCTTCTCAATGCACACTGGTGGAAGGTGTGATTCAACAATGTCTACACAGCCACAATTTCCCTACTTCTAATCAGGATCCAGATTCAAAGAGAAATCTCATCCATTCCATTTTATCTTCCTCAGATTACATTTTCTTTCACAGTTGACCATTATCTTCTCTTCTCTTCTCTTCTCTT
>NW_026844029.1:3838123-3878123 GCF_029531705.1 Pantherophis guttatus | reverse complement strand
ATATAATAATAATACTGATGAACACAACTTGAATTAATATTCAAGTAGTAGCATCATCCTGAAAAAGTATCACCAATCATAAATGGACTAGTTGCACTAGTCATATTTCCTGAGCTTCTCATCAAGGCAATATGCTTACCTTTTATTAACTAATGGCATTTATTGAAATGACTGGACATGATCTATAACCAAACAAAAACACTAGAGAAAGGAACACACCCATCCACTTTACTTAATGGAGATAACAGTCTGTAGGTTCTTTCATGAAAATTGCCAGCAAATGCTAACATGGAGTCTTTTGTGCTGAACCAGCAAATCAAATATTCATTTCTTAATGCATTTAAGCTGATTAATTGGTTATTGTGGTTTGCCATATTCAAAATTGGTGTGTGGGGGAGGGAAGAGTTGAATTGGAGTCCAGCCTGTTACTTTTTAAAAACTATTATGGAAATGATTCACCATTGTTTTCTTCTGGGAAAGAGTGAAACAGAAAAAGAGAGACAGGATAGATAGATAGATAGATAGATAGATAGATAGATAGATAGATAGATAGATAGATAGATAGACAGATATGAGATAGATTAGATAGATAGATAGATAGATAGATAGATAGATAGATAGATAGCAATAGAGAGATAGAGAGATTGATGGAGATATAGATAGATAGAAAGACAGACAGACAGACAGAATACTACCCAACTGAATTACAATTTCCTGATAGTCATCTGCCAAAATACTAATAGGAACACTACATAAACTATTTTTTTAAAAAAAAAAATACCAACAATTCATTTAACAACTGTCTCACTTAGCAAGAGGAATTTTGGACTCAATTGTGGTCATACATCGTGGATATCCATACATTTATCTCAAATAATGATCATTTTGTATATTTTTCTTATTCTATTTTGCTTTTAAAAAATGCTTCCTGAATGTATTTATTTCATTGTTAGTATTCATTCTTAAGGTACACATTTTTTTTAAAAAGGTGGGGGGTTTTAGCAATAGCAATAGCACTTAGACTTATATACCGCTTCACAGTGTTTTACAACACTCTCTAAGAGATTTACAGAGTCATCATATTGCCCTCAACATCTGGGTCCTCATTTTACCCAGCTCAGAAGGATGGAAGGCTGAGTCAACCTTGAGCCTGGTGAGAATCGAACTGCCAAACTGCAGGCAGCCGGCAGTCAGGACAATTCGCCTGCAATACTGCATTCTAACCACTGAGCCACCATGGCGCAGTGAACTTATTTTGAACTTATTTATTTGTTAGATTTATACTGAATGTAAATTTAGGAGTTCAAGAACTCAAAATGGTATACACCGTGTTCTTCTACGTTTCCCAATTTATTTGACCATAGGAAAAAAAAATCACAGATTTCCCTGTAAAATTGCATTCTGTTTTCTGAAGGCTGAAAGGTGACCACGGGGTGATTTAATGCGATATATAAAGTTGATTTCATATCCACTGTGAATTCTGTGTTTAGAACAAATAGGTCATTTATTTTCCCTTTGTGTGCAATCAGAAACATCTTCAAAGTAGAAAGTCATACAACTCACCACCCTATGTTTTTTCCACTGAAGCAGCTGGAATAAGCCAGGTGTCAGATTTCGAGGTCGTCTCAAATAAATTGCATTTCAAACAAAGTCTTTGAAGAAAAATTCCCATTTATTAAGCATGACATTCTACCTCGAAGCCAACACTGACTTCCAGACCCAAAACCCTCCCTTTCCGTTCCCCACTACCCTGCACTCATTGGCCATCTTCCAAGTCATTCTACCCCTAATCTACTGCTCCAGCTCAAAGGAATTTCCCCCCTCCCATCCCATCTCCTAGGGGATATTATCTCCAGGGAAAATAAGTAGGTGAAAAGTCAAACGTCCCTTTCCAGATGCCTCCACTTCTCCTTCTTATGTCAGCACTAAATGCAGCTTGAAGTGCTGACACCAGGACCATCTTCGATGCTGAAAGAAATGTTTTAAAATCAAAGCTGTTTTCTTCTTCTTCTTCTTCTCTTTCTGACATACTAAAGTGTTACAACAGGATGGGGCAGGGGAGGGAGATTTCACTTTCTGAGAATTCACAGTAGCCCCCAAAGTCATGGAATCAAAGCAAAACCTTTGAAAAACAAGAGCGAAGCAAAAAAACATACTTGTGGGAACCCTGCTGTTTGAGGAAATGTTGCTGTTTGTGGGTGGATTTATTAAAATTAATCCTTCAAAAAAAAAAAATTAAAAAGGGAAAGAGGGAATAAAAAAAACCACAACACATGGCCTTGTAAGAAATAAAGCACACTCTTTAGTTCCAATGTGCTGAGCATCAGCTGGTGAAGACAAAGAAATAAAATTGAGGATTAGAGATGGGTGAAAGAAATGCCCAGTTCCTTGCCTGGAACTCGGTATTGTTGGCTACTGACTACCCAGTGGTGGGTTCTACTTACTTTTACTACCAGTTCGGAGCGGGGCTGCTTCGCTGACGTGCGCGCGCACTATTCTGCGCATGTGCAGAAGCTTCCTGATGACATCTGGGTCAGTGGGCGGAGCTTCCTGCCGGTTTTACTTACCGGTTCTTGCAAACCGGTCCGAACCGGGGCAACCCACCACTGTAACTACCTGTATAGGCCATTTGGTCACCACAATATGAAAAAGACGTTGAGACTCATTTTCTTGATTAGCAAGTTTACATAAAAAAGTGAAGAGAAGAGCAACAAGAATGATTAGGGGGCTGTAGGCTAAACTATAGAAAGAACGGTTTCAGGAATTGGGTATGTTTAGTTTAACCCATAACCACATAGTGACCGCAACAGTTTTCCAAAATGTTCAGAACACCCCTATTTTTTAGAAATGG
Organism: Pantherophis guttatus; assembly: GCF_029531705.1. Next base: position 3,875,272 of record NW_026844029.1, on the reverse strand, counting down.
ACCATTCCGGTTGCGAATAGCTTTTGTTTTCCCACCAATAAGAGTGTATGCAGCATCGTGCTTGCATCAGTTATTTGGTGTTTTCTATAGCGGCATTTGAATTTGAGTTTCGGTTATTTTGACCGCAGATCTTTCTTAACGTATTTTTTTTTTTATAATGTCAGGGCCACATTTTCCACCAAAAAGAGTGCGAATTGGTGGTCCAAACTTCAAAGAAACTGTTCTAAAATGGTATGGAGAAGCAGAGAGTGATCTGAGTGAAGTGGAATTGAATTGTGACGAAAATTTTGTAATGGACGATGAGGAACCCATGGACATCAGCGATGATGAAGCTCCTGATGAAATTGATGACCAGGTACAATCTACGTCGTGCAATCGACGTTGTGAACAAGTTCAAAGGGTCTTCTGCACCTTTTGGAAGCAATAGTAGATCCAGAACCGCTAATCACAATATTGTTGTGCAATTACTTGGACTACAGCCAGCAGCTAGAAATCTCGGAAATTCACTTCCTCCCCATGAGATTTGGAAATTATTATTTTCTAAAAAAATTATTAGTGGACCAATGTAAAAATTAGAGAAGGAAGATTGAAGTTCAAGGATGGAGAAGCAAAAAGTGACCTGCGTGATGTGGATTTGATAGAGATCAATACATTTTTTGCTTTACTGCTCTATACATCAATTTTTAGATCCAGCCATGAAGACATTGAAAGTCTGTTTGTTACAGAGGTCATTAGGACCTCATGTCTGTAATAGCGTAGCCGAAATAGTAGGTCTGTGGTTAAGGATTAATGAAAAGAAGGACTAGGGGTGATATGAGAGCAGTCTTCCAATATTCTACAAAGTTGCGGGGGTCAAACTATTTTCCATAGGTCCAAAAGGGAAGACAAGAAACAATAAATGGAAACTAACCAAGGACAGAAGCAACCCAGAACTAAGGAGAAAATTCCTAATGGTTACAGCAATCAACCAATGGAATAGCTTGTCTTCAGAAGTTGTGGGTGCTGCATCAATGGAGGATTCCAAAAAGACACTGGTCAACCATGTCTCTGAAAATCTATAGGGTCTCTGCTTGAGCAGTGGGTTGGACTAGAAGACCTCTAAGTTCCTTTCCAACTCTCTTACTCTATGTTTTATGTTCAATGTCCATGTTGCAAGGTATGGTTGAAAGTCCCACAGGTCTATGGATGATGTGGGACTTCTTAGGCTTATGAATTACATTTGGACATAGGAGAAGCTTCAGTGGTGAAATCCACATTTTTTTTACTACCGGTTCTGTGGGCGTGGCTTGGTTGGCATGGTGTGGCTTGTGGGCATGGCAGGGAAAGGATACTGCAAAATCTCCATTCCCTCCCTACTCTGGGGCCAGCCAGAGGTGGTATTTTCTCCAAACTATTCAAAATTTCCGCTACCGGTTCTCCAGAACCTGTCAGAACCTGCTGGATTTCACCCCTGAGAAGCTTCCTTGATGTTTCTCCAAAAGTCAGATTTTTTCCAGCTAAGACAAGAAGCAGGAAGGAAACCTTCTTTATTACGCTATATACGGCATTTCCCTTGATGTTTCTAAAGTTTGCTTCATGAAATTCCCTTGGATTCATTTTCTTGATTAGCAAGTTTAAATTGTGCCGCGGGGCATAAAAAACAGCATAAGTATTCTTTGAATTATATATGCGTGGATATATACCCATTGCAGTTTAAAACACAGAAAAGGAGTGGGGAAAAAGAACACTTAAGAAACTCAAGGGAAAGGAAGAATCATTAATGTTACTTTATACCAGCTTGGTCCAGTGGTTAAGGAACCAGGCTAGAAACTGAGAGGCTGTGAGTTCCAGTCCTGCCTTATGCAAGAAAGTTGGCTGGGGGACCTCGAGCCAATCTCTTTCTCTCAGCTCATCCAAGTTGATAGTGTTGTTATTGTGGGAAAAATAGAAGGAGGAAGGAGATCAGGTATGTTATAGTTGATGTTCTTAATTATTGTATTGTATTAGGTATTGTATCCCTCCCCAGATTAAAATATCCTTTATTCTTAATATTAAAGAGGCAGGATAGAATATTTCCCCAAAGGAGAAATAGAGAAAATATGTTCTTAAAGGCAGAAAGCAGCCCCAGTCTTTCTTAATAGCCTCCAGCAGATGCCTGAAGTCTTTAGAGATGGATATTTTGTACCTATTAAGAAAGACTGGGCCAATCTATTCTGGGTCAAACAAAATACACGGAAGGTTGGAACTGATGGGATTAAAAATCTACATTCCCCCACCCAAATTCTAAGGACAGGACATGACCTTTAGGACATAGTAGGATTTATCCACCACTGTTAGAATAGCAAAAGACACAAGGTTCACGACATTGCATAACCCCCTGGAGCATCTCAAAGACAAAACCCCAGAAATCTATAAAGATTCATCCACTCACTCAGCCATTTTGTCAGCCACCCCAGAAACATTTCTACTGTCACCGAAGTTTTTGGAAACCAAATAAGCCTTCATTCTTTGCATTAAGCCTCCATTTTATTTCCAGCACCTTTCTCCCGGATTGGAACTGGACCGGATTTTTCTCCCAACAGTATGTATCCACCTCTGAGGGAGATGGATGGTTAAGAAATATGAAATATAAATAAATAAATAAATAAATAAATAAATAAATAAATAAATAAATAAATAAATGTTTGCCCCATTATTTATAAAAATAATAAAGGCAGGATACAAAAATAATAAACAAATAAACAAATAAATGAACAAATAAATAATACATAAATAAATGAAAATCAATCTGTCAATCAATCCATTTGTTGTTCTACTTTATATCCAAATCCATATATCAATTGTTTAACTCCTCAATTATTATTATTGTTATTATTATTTTTGAGGATCTCAACTCCATCAAACTAAGTTACCTCCATCTAACCAATCTAACTTTTACATTCTTCCACTTCTTCTCAGTGCATTCACTATTTTTTTTTATATCTCTGTACTGTGCTTTGCTCTTCATCCGTTCTTTTTTCCCAAATGCCATCACTCTGCTAAACAAATAATTCCCTCAACACTGCCAAACTATTTACTAAGTCTGCATTACTATTAATCTTCTCATTGTTCCCATCACCCATCTCCTTCCACTTATGACTGTATGACTGTAACTTTGTTGCTTGTATCCTTACGATTTATATTGATATTGTTCCCTGATTGCTTATTGTACCCCATGACTATCATTAAGTGTTGTACCTTATGATTCTTGATGAACGTATCTTTTATTTTATGTACATTGAGAGCGTATGCACCAAGACAAATTCCTTGTGTGTCCAATCACACTTGGCCAATAAAGAATTCTCTCTCTTCTCTTCTCTTCTCTTTCTTCTCTTTCTTCTCTTCTCTTCTCTTCTCTTCTCTTCTCTTCTCTCTCTATTCCATTCCATTCCATTCCATTCCATTCCATTCTATGACTATCATTAAGTGTTGTACCTTATGATTCTTGATGAACATATCTTTTATTTTATGTACATTGAGAGCGTATGCACCAAGACAAATTCCTTGTGTGTCCAATCACACTTGGCCAATAAAGAATTCTCTTCTCTTCTCTTCTCTTCTCTTCTCTTCTTTCTCTTCTCTTTCTTCTCTTCTCTTCTCTTCTCTTCTCTTCTCTATTCCATTCCATTCCATTCCATTCTATGACTATCATTAAGTGTTGTACCTTATGATTCTTGATGAACGTATCTTTTATTTTATGTACACTGAGAGCATATGCACCAAGACAAATTCCTTGTGTGTCCAATCACACTTGGCCAATAAAGAATTCTCTTCTCTTCTCTTCTCTTCTCTTCTCTTCTCTTCTCTTCTCTTCTCTTCTCTTCTCTTCTCTTCTCTTCTCTTCTCTTCTCTTCTCTTCTCTTCTCTATTCCATTCCATTCCATTCCATTCTATGACTATCATTAAGTGTTGTACCTTATGATTCTTGATGAACGTATCTTTTCTTTTATGTACACTGAGAGCGTATGCACCAAGACAATTTCCTTGTGTGTCCAATCACACTTGGCCAATAAAAAATACTATTCTATTCTTTCTATATGATCAACATACTTCGCTCCCATGATTAATCCACACTCATTGGTTACCCATCAATTCTTGATCTTCCGTCTTCTTGGTTTCTTCTTCAGGAACCAAATCCCACTGCGATTCCTTTTTGTGTTTCTCCTGAGTTATTCCGTTCTCTTTTTCACCCAATAAAGTGGACAGAGGAATGCTCTTATCCATAAGGTTAGAACTAAAAAACTGAAATCATCCGGATTCAAACTCAGCTAAAAAGAGACCATATAAGAAAGCATTTTTTCTGATTATTGAATGCATTTTGATTAGTAAAATAACCCTGAAAACTGCATTATCACAAGACTTCGGTTGATTACTTATTTATTTATGAAATTAATTTGTCAAACCCATCTCATATCCAATGACTTTGGGCGGTTTAGGGCATAAAGACATAAAAACATTAAAATCAACAATCATAAAAACACAGTGGATAAAATCACTAACAAATAAAACTATTCTAAGTAATCATATGAGCCAGTGGTGAAATCCAATTTTTTTTTTAACTACCGGTTCTGTGGGTGTGGCTTGGTGGGCATGGTGTGGCTTGTTGGGCATGGCTTGGTGGGTGTGGCAGGGGAAGGATACTGCAAAATCTTCATTCCCACCCCTCTCTGGGACCAGCCAGAGTGGTATTTGCTAGTTTTCCGAACTACTCAAAATTTCCGCTACTGGTTCTCCAGAACCTGTCAGAACCTGCTGGATTTCACCCCTGATTTCAGCCCTGGTTTCCGGCTTAAGCAGGGATTGGACTAGAAGACCTCAAGGTCACGTCCAACTCTGTTATTCTGATCTAGTTCCTTTTTTGCTTCCAGAGTTACTTTTGGTGTCCGGGACAATTACTAGCCAAGCTTAATTTCCTCCACCTTGGGCCAAGGTTGTGGATTTTCATAGATCCAGTTAAAATGCTTTCCATGTTTTGAATCACTTAGATCCAATTCTTCTGCATTTCCCCTCCCCACCTCTGAACTGGGAATCCAGAGTAATAGCCAAAAATATTTTAAGGAGCCTGGTGGCGTAGCTGATTAAGCACTGTTACAGTGCACCAGCTGCCTGCAATTACTGCAAGTTCGAACCTCACCAGGCTCAAGGTTGACTCAGCCTTCCATCCTTTCTAAGGTAGGTAAATTGAGGACCCAGTTTGTGGGGGCAATAAGCTGACTTTGTATAAATATACAAAAGAATGAAGGCTGTTGCTTAACGCATTGTAAGCCACCCTGAGTCTCCGGAGAAGGGCGACCTATAAATCAAATTTTTTTTTAAAAAAAAGCGAGATTAGCAGAATTCGTCTAGAGGTTTGTTTGTTTTTTTTTTAAAAAAAAAAATCCTTAGTCTTATCTTTTGTTACATTTGGAAGGACTTGAATGCATTGCAAAGAAAAAGCTATGATTCTGTGAAATCCCTCTAAAATGCTATTAGGCACACTTACATATATATATATATATACATACATATATATATATATATATATATATATATATATATATATATACATATATATATATATATATATATATATATATATATATATATATATATATATATATACACACATATATATATATACACACATATATATATACGTGTATATATATATATATATATATATATATATATGTATATATATATATATATATGTAAGTGTGCCTAATAGCATTTTAGAGGGATATAGTTTATATATATATAAACTATATATATATACTGTATAATATAAAACTATATATATATAGTTTTCCTAAACGTTCTTGGGCATTTTGCTTTGAAAGAAACCACCATTTGCTTTAGGGAAACATTCACTGACTGTTCTGGCTAGGAGGGGGAAAAAAATTAATTGTTAAAGAAAGAGATTTCAGTCTATAGAGCTTGTCATGCAGGTAATAAATCCATACCTACAGTACTTTCGTCTCTGGATTTCCATCTAAAATTAGAAGCAATCAATATTCTGAAAAGAGAATTGATCCCTTTATGAACAAGAGGTAGGATGATATTGCTTTGGTTCAGCTTAATTGGAATATTGCATCCCTCCAAAAACAGGGATTTTCATTTACACCCGAGTAATTAGCAGGGATTTCGGTTTCCTTCCTATCAGAGAAAAGTGGAGTCAAATGGAATATCCACTTTTCAAATGGCTGTTCGAATGGATTTGCCATCCTCCCTGCCTTCCCTTCTTTCCAACCGAAAGATGGCACTGCTTCATCAACAATTCTCTTAATGCAGCATCCAAAGAGCACGGATATCCTTTCCATCATCAGATACAAGCAAGATGCCTTTTAACAAAATGTAGGCAATTTTAAAAGCTGACCAGTCATTCTCTGCCTGCCCCTTGTGTCTTTGTTAATCTGTCTCAGTTCAGACTTCAGTCAAACGGAAGGCGTGGTAGACATCACTTTCATTTAAAGTAGCCTGTGCTGAATTAAACATGCATATGCACAAACTCACTTCTACGCTTATGGGAATCTAGGAGCGAGAAAACCAAGATTATTATTTTTTTTTGTTTGTCATAATCTAGCTATCAACCTCCTGGCAAAGCCAGACCATAAACTGGAGCTAGAGATGGATTACGGGCATGAGTCCTCCTCAGTGGTGAAATCTAAAATTTGTTACTACTGGTTCTGTGGGCATGGCTTATGGGGGAGGGGTAATGTGACTGGGTGGGCGTGGCCAATTTTTTTTAACTTTTAAAACTATTTTTTCTACAACCTCTTCTGCGAAGAGGTTGTAAAAAAAATGCTTTCAAAAGGCTCTGACGATCCCAGCTGAGTTGCCTGATAGGCAGAGGCTTTTTTTTTCTTTTAAAAGCGTCTGCCGATCAGGCAACTCAGCTTGGATCGTCAGAGGCATTTAAAAGAAAAAAAGCCTCTGCCGATCAGGCAACTCAGCTGGGATCATCAGAGGCATTTAAAAGAAAAAAAAGCCTCTGCCGATCAGGCAACTCAGCTTGGATCATCAGAGGCTTTTAAAAGCATTTGACGATCCCAGCTGAGCCACGTGATCATCAGAGGCTTTTTTTTTAACTTTTAAAAGCACTTTTTTCTGCCGAAGAGGTTGTTGAAAAAATGCTTTAAAAAAAAAAAAAAAGCCTCTGATGATTGTGCAGCTCAGCTGGGCAGGGTGGGGGAGGCAGGGATTTTTGTTACCAGTTCTCCAAACCACCTGCCTCCATCGCTACCGGATTGGGTGATCCAGTCCGAACCAGGAGCATTTCACCCCTGGTCCTCCCCTAGGAAGGCACCTGCTGCTTTGCGGGGCAGTGTCGAGGTACGTTGTGGCAACCCCTCAATATTTCAAAGGCCGCCACAAAGAAGAGAAGCGTCAACCCATTTTCCAAAACACCAGAAAGCAAGACAAGAAACAATGGATGGAAACTAATCAAGGAGAGAAGCAACCTGGAACTAAGGAAAAATGTCCTGACAGTGAGAAGAATAACCAATGGAACAGTTTGCCTCCAGAAGTTGTGAGCGCTCCATCACTGGAGGCTTTTAAGAAGAGAATGGACAGCCACTTGTCTGAAATGGGATGGGGGGGTTTCCTGCTTGAACATGGGATTGAACTAGAAGACCACTAAGCTCCCTTCCAACTCTATTATTGTTGTGGCCCATCAGCCTGTGCAGATTGTAGCTGATTCCAACAGCGAGGAGGCTGAGGTGGTGCTGCACCAGCAGCTTGTGCAGCTGGCACTCAAGTCGGACAGTGAGGAGGCTGGAGAAGATGTGGTGCCAGAGGCGGGGATTCAGCCAGGGCCTTCAGAACCTCCAGAAGCTCCCTTAAGTGAAGAGGACAAAGAGGAGGAGCCTCTTCTTGATGCACGGGTGCGCAGAGCTGCCAAAAGGGAGGAGTGGCTTCTCAGGAGAAGGTCTCCTCAAGAGTAAGGCTTAGGGCTAATTGGCCACTCCCTTAGTCTATTAAGGAGGAACGTCAACTGAAGCAATTTGCAGGGAACAACTCCATTCACATACCTTCGTGTCTTGTCTTGCTTATCTTATCAGCTTCCTGCAAATTGCTTCTGGGCATTCTGCCAACCACAGTAAGCTTTCAGTATTATTCTTTGAATTCTTGACGGCTGTTAATGCAGTTAATTAACAGCCATTGTTGTAAAAAAACTGGTTTATTTAGTAAACTAAGTTTTGAACGGACTTAGTGTGTGCTGCGTTCTTTGGGGTCCATAGCTGGGGCAGAACACTTATTCTGTACCTGACCGAAAGCTCTTGCACAGCTGCTTTGGGGAATTGGGGGCCCAGAGAGAACATCTGGAGTGCATTTGAAGTGTAGTGAGGGTGTTGGAGTATATTTGGCATCCAAAGAGGAGGGTGGCACTCCTGGCACGTCCAAACCTCAATGATGCCATCAATGGCCCTAGACAACAATTGGTACAGTGCCATGATGCTACCCTGGTGCAAAAATGCCTGTGTGCACCAGTAGTGGGTTTCACTTACCTTTGCTACCAGTTCACAAATGTGAGTGTGCATACACAGAGCATCCGTGATGAAATCCGGGCGAGTGGGCGGAGCCACCCGCCGCCGCTACCAGCTCGTCCGAACCGGGTAGAATCTGTAGAAACCCACCAATGGTGTGCACATCATGTTATCCATATTCCATAGAAGGATATCCACCCAAATGTCCAACTTTGCTTCTTGAGTCTGTTGTTCCTACCTCTCCACTGACCTCTTTGTAAGCATTCAACCGTGGCCTGTTCTTCTTTTCCTTGCAAATCAGAATTAAAGGGGGGAGTAAAGAATATGGTAAGTGGTCAATAGGGCAAGAAGGTGTGTTCGTTCACGTGAGTAATCTATTGTCAGGTCTGAGGTAGTGCCCCCGGTTCGGACCGGTTCGCAAGAACCGATAGTAAAACCGTCGGGAGGCCCCGCCCACTGCCCCGGATGACATCATCGGCAATCTGTGCATGCACAGAAGCAAGGTCTGCGTGAGAAGCGAGCGAGCACGCACGCATGATTCCATTCTGAACCAGTAGTAAAGATAAGTAGAACCCACCCCTGATCTGAGGACTATTCAAAACCTAATCTTGGCCATTGAAATCTATGGGACCCATTTTGTGTATCAGTATGGACAGGATCAAGCTAGACATCAAAGCTGTAATGACCCAATTACTTTTTCTCCTTCTCTTTGTTGCTTCTCTCTCCCTCTCTCTCTCTCTCTCTCTCTCTCTCTCTCTCTCTCTCTCTCTCTCTCTCTCTCTCTCTCTCTCTCTCTTTTTTTTTCAGTAGCTTTGTTTTAAGTAAAGCTCAGTTTGGCTGCTGGTGAATTCTTTTGTAGTTTCTTTGTGGAAGAGATTTGCTATTGCCTTTTGGGATTTTTTTTTTTAAAATTCTAGTCTAGTCTAGTAAAGCCCTCAGATTTCATGATGGCTTCAGTTCCAGGCATTCTCAGCCATTGCTACCTAGGTATTAGCTTCTTTAAAATAAAATAAAAAATTAGGAAATTGCTCATTGACATTTTAAAAGAATGCTTTTCAATGCATTTAAAATGTCTGTCTGTCTGTCTGTCTGTCTGTCTTTCTGCCTGCCTGCCTGCCTGCCTATCTATCTATCTATCTATCTATCTATCTATCTATCTATCTATCTATCATCTGACTGTCTGTCTGTCTGTCCGTCCACCTACCCACCCATCCACCCACCCACCCACCCACCCATCTATCTATCTATCTATCTATCTATCTATCTATCTATCTATCTATCTATCTATCTATCATCATCATCTAGCTATTGATAGAAGGGAGTGGGGTTTTCTATCTATTACCTACAGTACCTACCATGTTTTTCCCGAAAATAAGACCCTGTCTTATATTTTTGAAATCCAAAATAAGCGCTTGGCCTTATTTTGGGGGAGGTCTTATTATATTGGGGTGCATGGAGCAAGATGGGGCTCCTCTTACCATCTTACTTGATTTCCAGCTCCGCGTTTAAATATTTTCAGGGAGGGCTTATTTTCGGGAAAATAGCTCAAAAGTCCAGTTGGGCTTATTATCAAGGGATGTTTTATTTTTGGGGAAACCTGGTACCTACCTCTTATCTATCATCTATCTATCTATTCTCTATCTCTAACTATCTATCATATCTCTCTCTCTCTCTCTCTCTCTCTCTCTCTCTCTCTCATCTATCTATCATCTATCATCTATCATCTGTCTGTCTGTCTGTCTGTCTGTCTATCTATCTATCTATCTATCTATCTATCTATCGTCTGTCTGTCTCTTTGTCTGTCTGTCTGTCCGTCCACCTACTCACCCATCCATCCATCCGTCCGTCTATCTATCTATCTATCTATCTATCTATCTATCTATCTATCTATCAATCAATCTATCTATCTATCTATCTATCTATCATCTATCTATCTATCATCTATCTATCATCTAGCTATTGATAGAAGGGAGTGGGGTTTTCTATCTATTACCTACAGTACCTACCATGTTTTCCCGAAAATAAGACCCTGTCTTATATTTTTGAACCCCAAAATAAGCGCTTGGCCTTATTTTTGGGGAGGTCTTATTATATTGGGGTGCATGGAGCAAGATGGGGCTCCTCTTATTGTCTTACTTGATTTTCAGCTCCACGTTTAAATATTTTCAGGGAGGGCTTATTTTCGGGAAAATAGCTCAAAAGCCAGTTGGGCTTATTATCAAGGGATGTTTTATTTTTGGGGAAACCTGGTACCTACCTCTCTTCTATCATCTATCATCTATCATCTATCTATCATCTATCATCTATTATCTGTCTATCTATCATCTATCTATCTACCTATCACCTACCTACCTACTATCATCTATCTACTCTCTATCTCTAAATATATATCATCTATCTGGCTGTCTGGCTGTCTGTCTATCTATCTATCTATCTATCTATCTATCTATCTATCTATCTCTATCATTTATTTATCTATCTATCCATCCATCCATCCATCCATCCATCCATCCATCCATCGATCCATCCAGTATTCTTAACACTGCATGCAATATTCCTTGTTTTTAATTACTGCAAAATAAACATTTGCCGTTGCTGTGCATGTCTCAAATTTAACTCCACCTAATTATTAAATTAACCATTGTAACAATATTAATCAGGAGTGCAAGCAACAGCACTCTAGTAGTCATAATTACATCACATAGAGGAGGCAGTCAAGTGGAGCATGGGTGCTTCTAGAGTCTCCATTAACTGATTATCTTGGTTGATTTTGGTAATGGTTTACTTTTGAAAGCATGGCTGATGAATGGTTATGACATACCTGGCTGATATGACCTAATTCTGGAAAGAATATCCTTCTTATCATTATCCATCCAGGTTTTCTCTGGTCCAATGTGTCAAGAAAGCAGAATTATAACCATCTAGTATATTTCTGTTTCACTGATCAGATCTCCTACCTTTTAGATCTATCTATCTTTAGATCTGTCTATCCAGTTGGACACTTCTTTATCTGAACAGGATTACAAGCTGAAGAAACCTATCATCAAATAGTCAAAGTCAATTATCAATTCAGGAAGCAGATTCGGGCCATATCGTTCCAGTTCCTGCTACTGAGGATGTAGTCCTTGAATAGGGATGAAGATAACTGGAAATGTCCTTGGAAAGATCATAATCAGTGCTTAGAAAATTAATGCAAGACAAGACAAAGGAGAGCCATTTCCAAATAATTTCTGGCCAGAATCTAGCCTTAAGGAGTGAGGCATCTATTGTGCTTCAAACTGTACTTAGCTCAGAAGTATCCAATTTGGTTTGAAATGGTGGTGAAATCCAAATTTTTTTACTACCAGTTCTGTGGGTGTGGCTTGGTGGGCGTGGTGTGGCTTGGTGGGTGTGGCTTGGTGGGCGTGGCAGGGGAAGGATACTGCAAAAACTCCATTCCCACCCCACTCTGGGGCCAGCCAGAGGTGGTATTTGTCGTTTCTCCGAGCTGCTCAAAATTTCCGCTACCGGTTCTCCAGAACCTGTCAGAACCTGCTGGATTTCACCCCTGGTTTGAAAGGAATTTGCAGCAGTGAATCTTTGATGGTCCTTTTATGAATCTTTTATAGTCCTCCCAAGACAGGGATAAAATCATCGCCTTGATAACCTCTACTGCAATGCACTTGGGGTTATCCTTGAAGACTGTCCAGAAACCAAGAGATAGTAGAAAATGCTAGTATTTATTGCACTCTTAGAAAAAAGAATGAAATGAATGAAACATGGGACAATTATGCTCTGAAATGAGTAAGAACAGTTGCTATTGGCTTACTAATAGTTTTGTTAATATCTTTGCATTCTATTTTTGAAGTACAAGAGTTTCCAATGACAGCTAAACAAATAGCTTACGGGCTGAAAGTAAGGTAATTAATCATTTCATTAAAAAGGGGGAGAACACTTTGCATTATCTCAGTCATCCTTAACTAAACTTCAAAGTAAAGAAGACAAGCTTGAAAAATAAATAAATAAATAAAAAATAACTAAGAAACGGGCAACTGGAGCTGTTCTGACTTCACAAGTGACTCAATCTAAATCTTTTTAATCATCCTAGATTTTTTTTTTTTTTTTTTGGAATGGAAAGCTGAATCAGCTGTGGTTCAATACAGTTGGAACATTTTGGCTAATGAAGATGGTTGTCTGGAATATTGTTCTGATGGTCCTATAGAATGGAAAGATGGGAGAACTGTAAAAAAATATGGATCAGCTAAAGTGATAGAACCAGTGGTGGGTTCAGCCGAAGAGGTTGTAGAAAAAATGGTTTTAAAAGTGAAAAAAAAAAAAAGTTGGCCATGCCCACTCAGTCATATTACACCCCACCTTCACCAAGCCACGCCCACAGAACCGGTAGTAACAAATTTTACATTTCACCACCGATTCTACTTTACTCTGATAAGACTTCACTCGGAATATTATGTACAGGTACAGTTCAAAAAAAAAGGACATTGACAAATTGGAGTACGTTCAAAGGAAGATTATCAAGATGATAAGGAATCTGGAATCCAAGTTCTATGAGGAACAGTTAAAAGATTGGAGTCTGCTTAGTGGAAGAGACAACTAAGGGAAGATAAGATAGCAATCATGAAATAGCTGAAGGAAAGTCAGACGGAAGAGAAAATGGAATCATTTTGTATTGCTTCTAAATGCAGGGCAGGAAACAATAGGTTATAGATACAAAGAAGTAGGTTCAAGAGGATTGTCTGTTGGAGCTTCTTGAACTGTGAAACAGAAACGTAGAAGAAACTTCATCTGAACATATAAAGAAGAAAAAGAGACACTGCTGAACAAGAGACAAGACAGAGCATTCCTGAAGAGCAGAGGGGACATACCAGGGGTGAAATCCAGCAGGTTCTGACAGGTTCTGGAGAACCGGTAGCAGAAATTTTGAGTAGTTCAGAAAACTGGGAAGTACCACCTCTGGTTGGTCCCAGAGTGGGGTGGAAATGGAGATTTTGCAATATCTTTCCCCTGGAGTGAGGTGGGAAGGGAGATTTTGCAGTATCCTTCCCCTGGAGTGAGCTGGGAAGAGAGATTTTGCAGTATCCTTCCCCTGGAGTGAGGTGGGAAGGCAGATTTTGCAGTATCCTTCCCCTGGAGTAGGGTGGGAAGGCAGATTTTGCAGTATCCTTCCCCTGGAGTAGGGTGGGAAGGCAGATTTTGCAGTATCCTTCCCCTGGAGTGGGGTAGGAAGGGAGATTTTGCAGTATCCTTCCCCTGGAGTGGGGTGGGAAGGGAGATTTTGTAGTATCCTTCCCCTGATATGCCCACCAAGCCATGCCCACCAAGTCACAACACGCCCACCAAGCCACGCCCACAGAGTAAAAAAAAATTGGTAGTAAAAAAAATTGGATTTCACCCCTGGGACCTACGTCCGCAGCACGTTTTTTCTGTCTTTCTGAGTCCTGATGGAAGAGAATATCTTGATTCTGGAAGTCATTTTTAACCACTGAGTTTAATCCTTTTGATTCTTCTCCCTGTCATAGTTGCTTCCTAGGTCAGCTCCAGTAGATCTCATTGTTTGATTGGACAATTTTTCCATCCGCTCATAAATTGAAATGTGGTAGCTGAGTTTTTTTTCCCAAGTATATTGATAGACATAGAATAACAGAGTTGAAAGGGACCTTAGAGGTCTTCTAGCCTAACCCTCTGTTCAAAGAAGAGGCCCTATACCATTTCAGACAAGTTGGCTGCCTAGTCTCTTCTTAAAAGCCTCCAGTGTTGGAGCACCCATAACTTCTGAAGGCAAGCTATTCCACGGTTAATTTTTCTCACTGTTTAGGAAATTTCTCCTTAGTTCTAGGTTGCTCCTTGATTAGTTCCCATCCATTGCTTTTTTTGTTCTGCCTTCAGGTGCTCTGGAAAATAGGGTGACCCCCTCTTCTTTGTGACAGACCCTCAGATATTGAAATACTGCTATGTCTCCCCTCGACATTTTTTCACTAGACTAGACATACTCAATTCCTACAACCATTCTTCATAGGTTTTAACCTCCAGGCCCCTAATCGTTCTCTTCTCTGCACTCTTTCCAATCTCAGGTCGGTCGGTCTGTCTGTCTGTCTGTCTGCCTGCCTGCCTGCCTGCCTGCCCCCCCCTCTCTCTCCATCTATCACATCTCTCTCTTTCTTCATTTCTCTATTTCTTTATCTCTAATTTATTTCTCTATTTCTCTGTCTATCTGTCTATCTATCTATCATCTATCTATCTATCTATCTATCTATCTATCTATCTATCTATCATCTATCTATCTATCTATCTATCTATCTATCATCTATCTATCTATCTATCTACCGTATCTATCATCTATCATCTCTCTCTCTCTCATCTATCTATTATTTCTACTGTGTCTGTTTGTCTGTCTATCTGTCTGTCTGTCTGTCTGTCTCTCTCTCTCTCCATCCATCCATCCATCCATCCATCCATTACATCTATCTCTCTTCATTTCTCTATTTCTTTATCTCTAATCTGTTTCTCTATTTCTCTGTCTGTCTATCTATCTATCTATCTATCTATCTATCTATCTATCTATCTATCATCATATCTATCATCTATCTATCATCTATCTGTCTCTCATCTATCAAACATCTCTACTGTGCCTGTCTGTCTGTCTGTCTGTCTCTCTCTCTCTGTCTCTGTCTCTGTCTCTGTCTCTGTCTCTGTCTCTCTCTCTCTCTCTCTCTATCCATCCATCCATTCATCCATCCATCCATCCATCTATTACATATATCTCTCTCTCTCTCTTCATTTCTCTATTTCTTTATCTCTAATTTCTCTATCTATCTATCTATCTATCTATCTATCTATCTATCTATCTATCTATCTTTATACACCAGTTTGCCCTTCAGCTATATCCAATTAGTTTTTAGGCATTAATATACTGTAAATATGCTGAAAGAAATGCAGGCAGATTTCTGTCTACTCATCCTTACCATTAATTATGGTACCACTAGCCAGATTTTATGTCTTGTTCTCTCTCCCATTACACTGCAAAATTAAGGATTACATTAGTCAGCTTAATTCTGCTGCCAATTTCCTTTTAAATCTCACTCCTTATTCCCTCCCTCTGTGAGAACGCTGTGTCTTATATTCTTGTGCAAGTGCCTGCAGTTACCTCTGCTTACTCAACGGAACAGAGTCGTTTAATCATTTTTTTCCATTTTTTTTCCTGAATCTTTCATCTACCGGGATGTTCTTTTAATCGGGTTAACTTTCTTTAACCTTCTATAACCAGGTTAACTTTCTTTAACCGGGATGGAACAGGGATGTTCAGATCTCTGCATATTTCATCAGTGATGGTGAAATGAGGCTAGGTGGCTCGGTGGCTAAGACGCTGAGCATGTTGATTAGAAAGGTCGGCAGTTCGGCGGTTCGAATCCCTAGTATCGGTCTCCTACGTGAGCAGGGGGTTGGACTAGATGACCTCCAAGGTTCCTTCCAACTCTGTTACTGTTAACTAACTGAATGAGCTTTGGTGGTGCAGCTTTGGTACTGTTAAGTAGCACCAGCTGCCTGCAATTACTGCAAGTTCAAATCTCACCAGGCTCAAGGTTGACTCAGCCTTCCATCCTTCCAAGGTAGGTAAAATGAGGACCCGGATTGTGGGGGCAATAAGCTGACTTTGTATAAAAAAGAACACTGCTTGGGGGGGGGGCGAAAGCCCTACTAAGCAGGTATATACAAAAGTATGAAGGCTATTGCTTAACGCATTGTAAGCCTCCCTGAGTCTCCGGAGAAGGGCCGGCATATAAATCGAACCAATAAACAAACAAACAAACAAACAAACAAACAAACAAACAAAAAATAAATAAATAAATAACCTTTTCAGCACCGAGTGCCCAAACTGGAATATGCATGCATGTGCATGCAGGTGTGCGAGCTGGAGCACCGGAAATCTGAAAACCAGCTGGCCGGCTCACGCATTCACGCTTTTTGGCCATTTTGGGCTGTTTGGGGGGCCATTTTCAGGCCACTTTCGGCCTGAAAATGCCCCCCACAATGACCTGGAAAACAGCCTGTTTTTTGGCTGTTTTTGGCCATTTTTGGGTCCATTTTCAGGATGTTTTCCAGTGCTCCGGCACTTACGAAGATCAGCTGGCTGGTGCACATGTGCACGCCAAAAACCAGAAGAGCAGCTGGCGATGGCATATGTGCCCACAGAAAGGGCTTTGTGTGCCACCTCTGGAATACATGCCATAAGTTCGCCATCACAGCACTGTCCAGTGCAAAATACAGTGGAACCATTCCGTTGTGTTATCTGCATTTCCGTACATTTACAGATTTCCTTTTATACTTGTCCAGTTAACAAAGTGGTCTGGATGACAGATGGAAGAAGGGTAGCTATACAAGCTACCCTTGTAGTTGTAATATTTGATAAAACTTTTTAATAAAAAAAAATGTGCTGCAGTATTAGGTTTCGTGCATCTCAGCGGTGGCGTTTTCGGCTTCAGAAACATCTAATCCACTACAAGTGCTTATTAAATCCTATGACACCCCCCCCACCCCTTTTTCTTTAGAAAATTCTGTTAGGGATGAATCAATTTGATATGCAAGCTTTAATGGCTGAATGGAATAAAGAATTAGAGATTTCCATTTTGCCCAGACAATGGAAAGAGGTGTTAACATCAATACTGAACATTTCAATAGATCTCAGATTACATCTTATTCAATAAAGAAATATTATTTCAGACTTATTGGCCTCCCATTGCTTTTATAAAGAAAAGGCCAGAGTAAATCATCATGTTGGGGGATGTAATGAGATTAATGCTTCATTTAAACATATGTGGGTACATTATCCTGTAATTGCTCCATTCGGGGAGGAAGTTGCTACACGCATTAACTCCACTTTGAGATGAGATTTAATATTTTCAGATGTTCATATTCTTTTTAATTATATTCCTATATGGCATGAAAATTGACATCTGGGCAAAAATCTTCCATGCCCTGTTTATAGCTAAAATGGATTATTCTTTAGTACTGGAAATATGAAAATGCAGCCTGTTCAGTTCAAAGATCGGGACCAGAGTTTAAGTTATGAGCCGAGGTGGCGCAGTGGTTCGAGTGCAGTACTGCAGCTACTACAGCTGACTGCTAGTTCAGCAGATCAGCGGATCAAATCTCACCGGCTCAAGGTTGACTCAGCCTTCCATCCTTCTGAGGTGGGTAAAATGAGGACCCAGATTGTTAGGGGGCAATATGCTATTTAATATACTGTCTTTGGTGTAAGCTGCCCAGAGTCCTCGGAGAGTGGGCGGCATAGAAATATGACTAATAAATAAAATAAATAAATAAGTTGCAGTTAAGAAGATTTACTACTCAAGCTCGTACAGGTAGCCCTCAACTTATGACCACCACAGAGCCCAAAATTTATGTTGCTAAGTGAGAAATTTGTTAAGGGAGAAATTTGTCCCATTTTACAACATTTCCAGCCACATTTGTTAAGCGAATCATTGCCGTTGTAAGATTAGTAACATGGCTGTCAAGTGAATCTGGTTTCCCCATTGATGTTGCCTGTCAGAAAGTCTCAAAGGATGATCACGTGTTCTGCCCCAGTTACGGACCCCAAAGAACACAGCACACACAAAGTCTGTACAAAACTTAAATTTACTAAAATAAATCAGTCTTTTCCAAACAAAGACTGCTAATAAACTTTCTTAACAGCCTACAAGAAACCAAAGATAAAGTAAACACAATCTTACTAAGATTGGCAGAAAGCCCAGAAGCAATTTGCAGAGAATCCAGACGCGAAGGAGAATGAACTAAAGTTGTTCCCTACAAATTGCTTCAGTCGGTGTTCCTCCTTAAATAGACTAAGGGAGTGGCCAATTAGCCCCAAGCCTTATTCTCGAAGAGACCTCCTCCTGAGGAGCCACTCCTGCCTTTTGGCAGTTCTGCACGCCCGTGCATCGAGAAGAGGCTCCTCCTCTTCATTCTCTTCACTTATGGGAGCTTCTGGAGGTTCTGAAGGCCCTGGCTGAATCCCTGCCTCTGGCACCACATCTTCTCCAGCCTCCTCACTGTCCGACTCAAGCGCCAGATGCACAGGCTGCTGGCACAGCCCCATACCAGCCTCCTCGTTGTCAGAATCAGCTACAATTTGTACAGGCTGCTGACGGGCCACAACATCATGTGACCACAGGACCAGTGGTGGTATTCAGCCAGTTCTATTCAGTTCAGGCAAACCGGTAGCGGAGGCTGCAGGAGGCTCCGCCCACCTGCCCGGATGTAATCATGTCCCATTTATCTATGTTCTTGATGCTTTGCGCAAGCGCGGAATGCCGCTCACATTTACGAACCGGTAGTGAAAGTAAGTGAATACCATACATTCAAATGCTTGACAACTGACTCACATTTATGACCGTTGTAATGTCCTGGGCAGGGATGGTATTCATCCCTGCCCAGGACATTACAACGGTCATAAATGTCAGTTGTCAAGCATTTCAATGTAAATCACATGACCAGGGGGATGCTGCAACAGACATAAGTGTGAAAAATGGTCATAAGTCACTTTTTTTCAGTGCTGTTGTAACTTTGAATGGCCACTAAGCAAACTATTTTAAGTTAAGGACTATCTATACGCCAGAGGCAACTAAAGTTCAGCATTAAATTTGTACCAGATAAGGGTCAATGGAATTCAAAAATAGACTAGACTAGACTAGACTAGACTAGACTAGACTAGACTAGACTAGACTAGACTAGAATAGACTAGAATAGACTAGAATAGACTAGAATAGAAGGATGGGATGGGATGGGATGGATAGAGTAGAGTAGAGTAGAGTAGAGTAGAGTAGAGTAGAGTAGAGTAGAATAGAATAGAATAGAATAGAATAGAATAGAATAGAATAGAATATTTTTATTCTATTTTTTTATTGTGTGATTGGACACACAAGGTATTTGTCTTGGTGCATACGCTCTCAATGTACATAAAATAAAAGATACGTTCATCAAGAATCATAAGGTACAACACTTAATGATAGTCATAGGTTACAAATAAGCAATCAGGAAACAATATCAATATAAATTGTAAGGATACCAGCAACAAGGTTGCAGACATACAGTCATAAGTGGTGGTGGGAACGATGAGAAGATGAGAAGATTAATAGTAGTGCAGACTTAGTAAATAGTTTGACAGTGTTGAGGGAATTATTTGTTTAGCAGAGTGATGTCGTTCGGGGAAAAATTGTCCTTGTGTCTAGTTGTTCTGGTGTGCAGTGCTCTATAGCGTCATTTTGAGGGTAGGAGTTGAAACAGTTTATGTCCAGGATGCGAGGGGTCTGTAAATATTTTCACAGCCCTCTTTTTGACACGTGCAGGATACAGGTCCTCAGTGGAAGGCAGGTTGGTAGCAATTGTTTTTTCTGCAGTTTGGATTTAAACCATTTGTTAGAGTGTAATGATTCTAGGCTAATGGCTCATATAACTCTGCCTCCCATCTCTCTCTCATCTTCTCCTATACAGCTCCAACAACTCGGTGATATAAAACAGCCACTTTGGCATAATGGGCTAGAAACCAAGAGGTCTCATCCTTCTGAGAACCACAAGTTCTCATCCTGCTTTAGGCACAAAGCCAGTAGTTTAACTTCAACCAGTCATTTTCTCTCAGCCCTAGAAAAAGACAAAGGCAAACCACTTCTTGAAAATGTTGCCAAGTAAATTGCATGGACTTGCCCATGTAGTTGCAGGGAATCAAAACAGACACAAAGACACAAAACTGTATCACACAGTTTGTACAATCCACAATTGTATTCAAATGTGATATTAAGTTATAAGCACTTATGTCGATTAGATTAGCTATTGTAATGAAGAATAGCTACTATACGTTGAAATACCTTGTGTATAGGGGATGTGTGTGGGGGGGGGATGTGTGTGTTAATTATTAATCAAATGTATAGCTGCCATCTCCTGCAAATTCTCTGGGAAACACAAAACAAAACAAAACAAAAAAGCACAATTAAACAGCAAACATAAATTTTAAAACACAACAATGTTGTTCCAATTTCCAGTTGATTTCCCAATTGAGTTTCCTTGCGAAAAGCTGGCAGGAAGCCTTGGAAATATTCCTTCCTTCCTTCCTTCCTTCCTTCCTTCCTTCCTTCCTTCCTTCCTTCCTTCCTTCCTTCCTTCCTTTCTTCTTTCCTTCCATTCTCTTTCATCCCTTTCCTGTCTCTTCCCAGTAAGTGGCTGCTGTTGGGTGAGGGAGGGAATGAAGGATTGCAAGAGTGGCTGGGAAACTGTCACAGAATCTTCAAACTGAGCATCATGTGACTGAAGCAGTCCCAATTTCCCCAAATTTCAATTCCATGAGAAACATGGGTCCAGGATTTTGAAAGCATCCTATTTGGGGTACCTTAGTTCAAACATTGTTGCCCTATGATGTACTGTTTCATCCAACCTTCGTTTACACATTGTTTTTCATTTTGGGGAGAAACCCCCTGCAGTCTGTATGGCAAGAGTTGGTTCTTTCCAATGACGCTTACCCAAATTTTCACTTTGACTGAAGAAGTTACTTAGATGACCAATGGAACATCTCAGTTTTAATAGACGTTGGTCCACTTGCCATGATTTAACCTTTTCAGATATGTCCTCGTTCCTACTATGTCAGCACAACAGCAGCTGCATGATGTTAGAAGACAATACATATCAGTACTGAGGAAATGGCCATACTGAATGTCGTTATATAAATGTCATGCCATCGTCGGAGCCTGAGTCTGCAGGGGAAGAAAAGCTGGAACTGGAGCCGACAGAGATTGAGGCTTTGTTGGCTTTGGAAGAAAATGGAGAAGGCCAGAACCTTTCAGGATTAGGATGGCTTCTAGGCAGGGAGAAATAGGGGCAGGAGGACCAAGAGAGTCTAAGCAGTGAACATGAAAGACAGAGCTCAGGCGATGAGCAAGGACCACCCGCTCTTGATCCGCGAGCATGGAGAGTGGAAAGAAGGCGAGAACAGCACAGACTGAGCTGGCTACATGGGAGGAGAGAGCCCTTGCCCCTCTTCACAAGGCACACCTGGGGACTGAGACTTAAGGAGATGCTATGGGGAGGGGCATTTGTCGGGGGGGGGGGAAATGCTGAATTCCTGCAGTGTTGAGTGCCGACCTTTGAACTTTCTGGGATGCCTTGCATTCTTTCTCGATTTCTGGACTAATTACCTGGATCTTTTGCTTCCTGAACTCCCTGATTTGCTCTGCTGGATATATTGCTGTGCAGTTGTGGCGTTCACAGCATTGGGCTGAGCTATTTGCAGCCAGAGGCTGTTTGAAGTGTGTGTGGGTGTTTGTCTCTGGGACTGGCCAGAAACATGGGAGCATTTGGGGAAATTTGGAGCAATAAAGGGGCGTTTTGAACTGCACAGAAATAACTGTGTTATCTCTGTGCCCCGTGCCCTGGCTCATCACAATAAACCTGATTTTGATAGATTAGTTTCACTTCATCCTTTCTTGTTTGTTATGTCTTTTTTATGTGTGTGTGTGTGCTTTGCATAATATTGCTTAGCCTGAAAAGGAGTGGCCTCATACGGATATACGCATGCAAAAAAAAAAATTAACATCTTTTTCTTCTCTGCTAAAAAAAAAAGAGAGAGAGAGAGAGAGACAGCTTTCCAAAATTATTACTTGCAGGGGTAGACACATGTAAACAGAAACTGTTTTCATTTTGTGTCGCTCTCTTCCTCCCTAAATCAGCGCTGCCGTTTCGGTACTGATTTGCATTATTTTATTTTATTATTTTATTTTTAAATTCACGGGGAAGCGCCCGCTGTCATTCTCGTTGTAATATAACAAAACCAACAAACCCAGATCTTAAAAAGCAAATATATTTAGGCTGACATTTGCTTTCATGGGTTGTTTCCTCCCTCGTAATTTATAGCGTCTTCTACAGCCACCCAACTACAAGCAGCAACAAGAACTGGCTTTATATTATTTCAGCAATCAACTGGGTGATATTATGAAGATGCTATAAGTCACTAGCGGGGAAAATAGCTATGGTCTACAGACCTCCTTTTTAAATTAAATTTAGCAATGTATTCCTGTCTCGTAATTTCCGCATTCTAGGGCATCCTAATATTTATTTTAAATTAAGCGTTTAAAGGAGAGATGCGATGTCTGGTGAATTGCTGGATTAAAAAAAATATGCACATTAATTGGGCAGCTCAAGTCGCATTGTGGCTGAGAACGACTTGAGTCTTTTCTCTTTGCTTTCCTATAAATCAGTTTGGAAAGATGCATAGCCCAACACTGCTTCGTGTGAGGCTACAGCAGACAGAGTCCTCCCGCAGCAAATAATGCCACTTTCGGTGCCAGAAGACTGACAGGATGTTTTATTTGCAAGGCTGCAGAGACGAAGCAAAATTACTATTTGCTCACCTGAAACTGGTGTGTGTGTGTGTGTGTGTGTGTGTGTGTGTGTGTGTGTGTGTGTGATGAGATTAATAAAGTCCAGTGACAGCTGGTGGCCTCATAGATACACTTGTGATTTTCTTAGCAGTGATTCAGCTGGTTTTCCATTGCCGTCTTCGGGATTTTCTTTAAAGAAAAAAAATATATATTTCAAGCGTTGTCTACAGCCCTCAGATTTCCTGGCTGTTTTCCATCTGGGTCACATCGGACTATTTTTTAGTATTTAAAGATCAGCTGTGGTCAGTCAACAGGAAGGGTAAAGGCTTCCCTGTCCAGTCCAGTGTCTGACTCTATGGGGCAGTGTTCATGTCCGTTTCTCGGCCAAGGGAGTCAGCGTTGTCCGAAAACATTTTTCGTGGTTATGTGGCCAGCAGGGCTTTACTTCAAAGGTGCATGAATGTTGTTACCTTCCCACCGAAGTGGTACCTATTATTCTACTTGCATTTGCATGCTTTTCAACTGCTAGGTAGGCACAAACTGAAGCCAGTAACAGGAACTTACCCCATTGCGCAGTGCTGAGGACTCACACCCAAGCTGTTACGTTCCCACGGAAATGGTACCTATTACTCTACTCGCATTTGCATGCTTTCCAACTGCTAGGTAGGCACAAGCTGAAGCCTGTAACAGGAACGTACCCCATTCTGCAGCGCTCAGGACTCATACCCCAGGCTGCCAGCTTTCCAGCTGACAAGCTCAGCATCTTTAATGCTGAGCCATTATACCGCTTGGTAGGTAAACAGTAAACTTCATTGTTTGTTTGTTTATTTATTTCCACAGTAAACTGTTTACTGTTAGCATTTCAGTAAACAGTAGGTAGATGTCAAAAGCCTAACCCTAACTCTAGATGACTGACAATCAACTTATAAAACACAGAGACATTTAAAAAAAACATAAACAGGTGAACTCAATATAATTCAGGAGAGAGAGAGAGAGAGAGAGAGAGAGGAGAGGTGGGAATCTGAGGTATGATATTACAAATCCACAAAATAGATCTATCTATATTGGATTCCCTTAATATTCCATCCTGGACAAAACAACCAGGTCTTAATGGTTTTCCAGAAAGCCAAGAAAGTCTGCAGCCTTCAAATTCTCAGGGGGAAATTGCCCAATAGTGCAGGCATGTAAGGAGGATAAATCTATACATATATAAAAGATAAATACCACTCACTCATCACGAAATCTCCAGAACGGTAAAGCCTACAAACTTGAAACTTGGCACGTATGTTCCTCTTGGCTTCTAGGTGCTTGCTAAGAAAGGATTTTTCGAAATGACCATCAGATCATTAGTATTTCATATACAATATTATATTCACATGCTGTGATGCTAAGAAGTTAGACGTTCTACTCCCCCTCCCCATCTGAAAGGAACTCTGTCCCAACTGCCAGTTGCCTTATAGTAACACATTCTGATGCTACCCCTTCGCTAAACTGGGTCTGGGCATGGCCAGCACATGACTCATCCGGCCTGCAGGCTGGGACATTCTACTCTCCCTCCCACTCTGTTCCAACTGCCAGTTGCCTTATATTAACATGCCCTGATGCTATGGAGTTACACATTCTACATTGCATTTCAGGCTTTAAGTGTCAATTTATCACACCCAATCACATAGTTTTGTAGCAAAGCACAGGCATCTAGCTAGTGTTTATATAAAGAGCAGAGAAGTAATTTGAAGGATAAATGAATGTAATCACAAAGCTATAGCTACTGTACGAGGCTCTGATATTTCATGATTGGTCTCATTGGCAAATTTCATCAGTCTCTTTGATTTTCATCAACCTGTGATGTTGGGTTATGATAAAAGCTATTTTACTACCCCAAGGTAGTAAATTATCTGATGGCTGGCTGCAGCTGAACAATGCCTTCACAGACTAAACATGAAGCTTCATCAGATGCAATGGGGAGCGTTTTATACAAGCTGAAGATGAAAACCAAAACATTGATGGGGTTTGAATACCTTCTTCATGAGAAGAGGGTAGAAATTTATTTATTTATTTTATTTATTTATTATTTGGACTTATATGCCGCCCTATCTCCGAAAGGACTCAGGGCGGCTCACAACAATAAAACACAAACAGTTCATTTTTTTTTTAAAAAAAATACCCAATAAAACTATAAAAACCATTAAAATCCCCTCTAAATCCCCTCTACTGGTGGTAGACCAGTGCGCTCGAAAAACAAATGAGTAGACTGGTGCTTCCAAAAACAAAAGAGTAGACCGGTACAGCTCTGCAAGCAGTTAAAAGCCTGGTAGACCAGTACCTCTGCTAAATCCTAAATAATTGTCATATGACCATCAAACCACGCCCACAAAATAAGCTACGCATACAGAACTGGTAGTAAAAAATTTTAGAACCCACCCCTGACGAGCAAGCCGGAAAGTGAGATATCTAGGACCGGATAGTGTTGGGGTGTGTGGGCGGGGCCAGCTAGTGCTCGGAACTACCAGTTCGGGAGAACCAGTCTGAACTGTCAGCAGCCCACCAGTAGAGACATTGGTCTTCAAAAGTCTCCACCCTTCCTCAACATCACACGTTACTGGATACGGTTCATCTCAGTTTATTGGCAGAATCCGTTAACTTCACTCTCGAGCTCCAGATCAGGTTAGCATTTAGATGAAACTTCTTGGATTACTTTTTCTTTTTCTTTCTGGGAACAGTTCCAGAAGGTACTTCTACTGACTTTGCAGAACTTTTGTTTCTAATTACTTTACAACTGGGGTGCAGTGGAATTGGTAACTAAATGATCCAAAATAAGAGTAAACCTAAGACCTCATGAAAGAGGAATATTTAGAACCCATGATGCTAGTAAACTCCATCCATTCATTAATTCACTTATAGGATCTTCAATTCATTGCCTATAAACAATATTTTTAAAGGCCATTTGAGTACATCACTACTACGTACAATATCTCTCTTCTTCATCCTGCCCAATGTCCCACGGAATTTAAGAACTGTAGACATGAAATGTCATCTAAACTACCACATGTGGTGGACATGCGGGGAAGCAAGGAGATATTGGACTAAGATACACACGTGGTTGGAAAAAATGACTAAGAATCATATTGATTTTAAACCAGAGACATTTTTATTAGGGATCTTACCAGAGACATAGAGTAAAGAATTGCAATATTTAATGGTGAATCTTTTAACAGCGGCTAGAATTGTATTTGCTAAAAATTGGAAAGGAGAAAAGATACCTATTGATGAAGAAATTATTAACAAAATG
This sequence comes from Pantherophis guttatus, assembly GCF_029531705.1. The sequence goes on along the minus strand of NW_026844029.1, from coordinate 3,849,143 downwards.
ATTGAATGTGCTGAAATGAGTAAATTGACCTTTGAAATTAGAGAACAGGAAGATAAACAATATCAGGCAAGAGCCTTGTGGCTCAGCAGACAAATAGCCTGTTATTAACATTCAGCTGCCTGCAATTACTGCAAGTTCAAATCTCCCCAGGCTCAAGGTTGACTCAGCTTTCCATCCCTTCTAAGGTAGGTAAATTGAGGACCCAGTTTGTGGGGGCAATAAGCTGACTTTGTATAAATATACAAAAGAATGAAGGCTATTGCTTAACGCATTGTAAGCCGCCCTGAGTCTCCGGAGAAGGGCGGCATATAAATCAAATTAAAAAAATAATAATTATTTGATATGGGACTTATTTTATCAATGGATAGACAATAAATCTTGGAGATAACTATGTAATAAACGGAAGTTGATATAAATTAAGTGATATAATTTCTAAAGGAAATGAGCTTGGGATGTCTAGTGATAATTATAAGAGGGGAGGAGCACAAAAGAATGTCACCAATCGATATACTATCTATGATTGTATAGAATGATGAATGTTTTTATGTTTTGTTTTTCGTTGTTTGTTTTAAAATAAAAAAACTTTTATACAAAAAAAAGTCATCTAAACAAGTTCTCTATTAATTCATTGTTCTACTATCCTTTTTTTTATTGAAAAGTTTTATAAGAAATACAAACAATTTTCTCCCCCCCACCCTTTCCCCTTCCCCAATAATAGAAAATATACATTTTCTTATACATAATAAATCCTACATATACATGTTTCCCTTAAAGAAAGCATTAAAATAAAACTTTAAATTAAAATTAAAATTAAAATTTTAATTACATTCGGAGTTGCTCTTCTTCTCTTTCTTCCCTCATTCCACAACAAACCTTCTTCTTCTCCTTTCTTCCCCTTCCCTCCCTCCTCTTCTCTCCTACTTTCTCCTACCTCCTCTCCTTCCTCATACTACTTCCTTTTCCTTTCCCCCACTTCTCTCTTCTTTTCCCCCTTCTCACCTTCACTCCTACTCCTGTCCCCTTCCCTTCCTCCTCTCCTTTTTTCCATTCCTCTCCCTCCTTCTCCTCTTCCTACCCTCTCCTCCTCTCTCCTTTCTAACTTCTTTGCTATGAAATATTCACCTCCTTTAGTATCTGAGCAACTCCTGTATTCTAATCGTAAATACTTTCTTCTGTTAAAACATTTCTCTATTCACCACTTTTTTCTATCCTTGACCAACCATCATTCAACCTCTGCTTGCTAGATGAAACTATTCCACCATTTCTGAGCTAGCTGTCAAGTTCTGTTATTGAACAGCACATGTGACAAAGAAATCATAACCACAATTTCTTTTGGTATGATTAAAACCCATCGGTTCATTCTGCTCATTGAAGTATCCAAGTATAAGGTAAAGGTTCCCCCGCAAATGCGTGCTAGTCGTTCCTGACTCTAGGGGGTGGTGCTCATCTCCATTTCAAAGCCGAAGAGCCAGCGCTGTCCGAAGATGTCTCCATGGTCATGTGGCTGGCATGACTAAATGCCAAAGGTGCACAGAGCTCTGTTACCTTCCCACCAAAGTGGTCCCTATTTTTCTACTTGCATTTTTTACGTGCTTTTGAACTGCTAGGTTGGCAGAAGCTGGGACTCACTCCGTTACGCGGCACTAGGGATTTGAACCGCTGAACTGCCGACCTTCTGATCGACAAGCTCAGCATCTTAGCCACTGAGCCACCGCCTCCCATAATTTATATACCTTCCAATGCAACAAGAAATTAGTATCAGGCATACTTATTCTTATATCTGGGATATCCGATCACCTGCTATTCCTGAAGATGAATCAATATTGTGCATCCTTTATAAGTTTCTCCTGTCATCACAAGTTGACTAGAATGTTTACCGATTTACATTTCAATAGATTTTAAAACATGTCTACATTCTAAAGAGGCGGTTGTAGGATGTGGTACAGTGGGAACATAATGACCAGAAGGGAAGAAGAAATAATTTTGTAAAACTTCCAAAATGTCTATATGTCAATGAAGATTCTCAGTCACCCAGATAGATTTGTTTGAAGAGTTGAGTCATGGCAACTGGACTTCTTTTCTTGTTGGTTATCCAGTAGCTTTTTCAGTCTGAGCAAGACGGTTGATGGGACCCCAACATATATGTTCTCCAGGGAGGCATAAAGTAGGAATATAAATCTGCATTTTGGTCTAGAAGGCTGACTGTGAATTCACCTTGAACTGTTATTAGCAGGGCAATAACTCCTTCTCGCTTGATTCAACTGGGTAGCTCTGGATTGGTGAAACATTCATTGTTTATTGTACATTAAAACTCCATTGGATGTTGATTGCTGGAGCTTCACACCATCAATTGTGCAGATAAACCAAGGACAACTTTTTCCTGCCATAATATGCTTGGTGGGCAATATTTCTCTTTCAACCACTTGGTCTTGATATATTGCCAAAGCTGGTTTCCTGGGTAGGCATCATCTAATTGCTTGTTATTCATCCTCAGTTCAAAGAGCGGAAGTGTTAATGCTCTGAGGGTCCAAAAATAATGATGATACAGTGAGGGACTTTAATGAATTATAATGTTGCCAAGGTGTTGCCATTTCGGATAAATGGTTGCCCAGGGATGGAGCAGCCACAACTTCTGAAGGCAAGCTGTCCCATTGATTGATTGCTCTCACCGTTTTAAACATTATTGTTGGGAAGTGAATGCGTTCTATAATTACAAGTGGAACATATTCCTCTCTGAAGTTATTGCTATGGGAGAAGAATAGAAATCTTATTTAACATTCCTGCTGTCCTAAAGTAAGTGGTGATAAAGTGACTTCCTGGATCTATTTAGTTTTGGGGGCAACAGTGCAGATGCTGTTTCCCTTTCAGCTGTTGACTTTCCAACCTATTCTTTTATTGTGGAATCCTGGTAGTCCCCATTTAAGATTTATAGAGGATTTATAGAGGTCTTTGAGATCAGTCCAGGTCAGATAGCTGTTTACAGTAAGCTAGATCTTTATAGCAAATATATAAAGAAGGACTGGATCTTCTAGATAATATGAGAGAGGGGGTGGAGGGAGGGAGGGAAGAAGGGGAGGAGAGAGATAGAGAGAGAGGGAGAGAGAGAGAGAGTTTAAAACTCTACTTCAACGCTTTCCATGTATTCCATGCAGAACACATCCAAATACGTCAACGAAAATGAGCATTACGTCTAGGACAATCTAGTACAGCAAAGTTCCACCACATTTTATAGATTCTCTTCAAAGTTGAATCACTTATTTATTTATTTTATTTATTTTATTAGATTTTTATACCGCCCTTCTCCCAACTGGACTCAGGGCGGTGAACAGACAAGAATAAAAACATCACATACAAAATTTAAAATTTTTAAAAAGAATTAAACAAATTTTGGCCCAATCAATTGAAAACACCTCAACTAAAATCAAATTAACAATTAAAAATATCTGAGGGGCGGGGGGTTAAGCCAGCCCGCCTTGATGAAATAAAAAAGTTTTAAGGGCACGGCGAAAAGCACAGAGATCTGGGATCCTACGTATCTCCGGGGGCAAATTGTTCCAGAGGGCGGGAGCTGCCACAGAGAAGGCCCTCCCCCTGCGGGTTGCCAGCCAACATTGTCTGGCTGACGGCACCCTGAGGAGTCCCTCTCTGTGGGAGCGTACTGGCCAGTGGGAGGCTATTGGTGGCAGAAGGCAGTCCCGTAAGTACCCAGGCCCTAAGCCATGGAGCGCTCTAAAGGTGGTAACCAACACCTTGAAGTGCACCCGGAAGACCACTGGAAGCCAGTGTAGCTCACGCAGGAGGGGTGTCACATGAGACCGCCTCATCGCTCCCATAATTCCCCGCATGGCCACATTCTGTACCAGTTGGAGCCTCCGGGTGGTCCTCAAGGGGAGCCCCATGTAGAGAGCATTACAGTAGTCCAGGTGGGAGGTGACGAGTGCCTGAGTGACCGTGCATAAGGAGTCTCGATCCAGAAAGAGACACAACTGGTGAATCAGGCAGACCTGATGAAAAGCCCCCCTGGCCACGGCTGTCATATGCTCTTCTAAAGATAGCCGTGCGTCCAGGGGGACGCCCAAGTTGCGAGCTCTCTCTGTGGGGGCCAGTAACTCACCCCCAATAGCCAGCGATGGCACCAGCTGGCTATATCAGGACGCTGGAAGCCACAGCCACTCGGTCTTGGAAGGGTTGAGTCGGAGCCTGTTTCTCCCCATCCAGACCCGCACGGCCTCTAGGCCCCGGGACATCACTTCAAGGGCATTATTGGGATGGCTTTTCACCTGAAGCATACAGATTTATCCAAATGGTTTCTGTTGATAGTCCAGAGTTCAATGGAATGAGATTATGCTTAAACTGTCAACTCACAAATCATCCCTAGCCTGCTCTGGAGTTGCCAAAGGCAAGGGGGATGGGAAAACGAACTTTGCAGCTGGAGCAAGTGAGCACTTCAGTCAAAACAAAAAGCACATTCCAGCTATCTCTCTGTCAAGGCCATCTCCGCGGTTTCCCACAGTGGCCGGAGGGGAGTGATCTCTACAACCCGCAAAATTGCTTCGTTGGAGAATGTGACTGATGACACACCTTGGGGGGAGGGCGGAAACAGAGTCAGAGCTGGGACATAAATTAAATGAGGTCAGAGTTGGCTTCACTTGGAATGTGCCGATATGAAGCTGCTAATAAATAACTGGATTTCTTTTGAATCTTGGCTCGAGGCTCATGATTTAATTAGGACATCGGTCAGAACCCTAACATAAACTGCTCTAAAATGGAATATTAAATATAAATCTATCCATGGAAGTACTTCTTTTCACCATGTAATTACCCCAGAATTATAGACACCAAAAGTAAGCATTTCACCCAAAAGAGCTTCATGTGTTTGAATAAAACTCAAGCTGAGCCTCCCAGCTAATGCCATCATTATCACTTGTAGTTCCTCAAAATGCATGTGGTATTATCTTATAATTAACGTATGTCAGCATCAATTGAGCTTTGTATCCTTCAAACACTGTCAAAATTTCATTCCAAGGATAAGACAAAAGCATCAGTGTCAAGAATCTGTCACTGCAATCTGTTGCTATTCCACAGAAGAGAAGTTACCCTCATTAAAGGTGTCGGAAGAATTTGTAAAGTTCGGCAGTTTTGAGGAGGTGAAAGACTATACAGATTAGCCATCTATGGATCAATGGTTTAGCCAAACTGTAAAACTAAGAGGAAATGTATAGGCTATTCTAGAAAAATTAGCACTTGCATAAAGAGGCACCCAGTCAATTGAGACTTTGTATTCCTGGCTGCCCCCCTCTCTTTAAATCACAAGAATGGAAATGAACAGGTTTATTTAGAATAGAATGGAATGGAATAGAATAGAATAGAATAGAATGGAATGGAATGGAATGGAATGGAATGGAATGGAATGGAATGGAATGGAATAGAATAGAATAGATTTTTTTATTGGCCAAGTGTGATTGGATACACAAGGAATTTGTCTTTGGTGCATATGCTCTCAGAGTACATAAAAGAAAAAGATACATTCATCAAGACCCATAAGGGACAACAGTTAATGATAATCATAGGGTACAAATAACCAATCAGGAAACAATATCAATATAAATCGTAAGGATACAAGCAACAAAGTTACAGTCATACAGTCCTAAGTGGGAGGAGATGGGTGGTGGGAATGATGAGAAGATTAATAGTAGTGCAGGCTTAGTAGATAGTTTGACAGTGTTGAGGGAAGTATTTGTTTAGCAGAGTGATGGCGTTCGGGGAAAAAACTGTCTTTGTGTCTAGTTGTTCTGGTGTGCAGTGCTCTATAGCGTCATTTTGAGGGTAGGAGTTGAAAAAATTTATGTCCAGGATGCGAGGGGTCTGTAGATATTTTCACAGCCCTCTTTTTGACTCGTTCAGTATATAGGTCCTCAATGGAAGACAGATTGGCAGCCATTGTTTTTTCTGCAGTTCTAATTATCCTCTGAAGTCTGTGTCTCTCTTGTTTTTATTTAGAGATCAAAACCAGCTTGGTTTCTTTTGCTTCTTAAGCAAACAAAAGATTTTCGCACAAATGTTACATTATCTTTGGATTTTCACACATCTCCAGATTTCGTTACACAGCTCTCAGATTTTCTTTTAAAATTGTACATTAAAAGCATATATTAGAGCAAAGATGCAACCATCAGTGGAAATAGCATACAAACATCCATGTGACTTTGACAATGATTTCCATAAACAAACAAGCCACTTAAAAGCACACATTAAAGGGCCAAGGAGTCCTTGGTGCTCTCTGTTTTTGCTTGTTTTCTTGCAGATGTTTCATTACCCTTAACTGTGGGGGTCGCGGTGGCTCACGTGGTAAGACTCTGGGCTTGTGCACGGCTGAGGTCGGTGTTCTGTCCCCGTCTCACACACGCACACAAACAGACAGCCGGGGGTTAAATAAACTGGCAGACAATCAATTCTTCTGATAAGAAGCTTGTCAGCAACCCAGTAGCTGCTTGCCAAGAACTTTACTCATAAACAAAATACACACAGTCAAGAATTGTCCAGTTCGTAAAATAAATCCAAGGCCGATAATGTTGCTTCCAAAGATGCAATGTGACTCAATAGTAGTTAGTTTTGTCCGTCACAGAGTCTGAATGGCCACCTCACCATTCAGAAAAAAATCCTTTCACTGAGGCCGCCAACCACCTCAGTAATCCCTGGCTAACATGTGCCATACACTAAATATGAGACGGCAGTGAGTTGCAGCTGCCAAAAAAGCCAACACAGTTCTAGGCTGTATAAACAGAGGGATAGAACCAAGATCACGTGAAGTGTTCGTACCACTTTGTAAGGCCTTGGAAAGGCCACACTTGGAATATTGCATTCAGTTTTGGTCACCACGATGTAAAAAAAGATGTGGAGACTCTAGAAAGAGTGCAGAAAAGAGCAACAAAGATGATTAGGGGACTGGAGGCTAAAACATATGAAAAACGGTTGCAGGAACTGGGTATGTCTAGTTTAATGAAAAGAAGGACTAGGGGAGACATGATAGCAGTGTTCCGATATCTCAGGGGCTGTCAGAAAGAAGAGGGAGTCAAGCTATTCTCCAAAGCACCTGAGGGTAGAACAAGAAGCAATGGATGGAAACTCATCAAGGAGAGAAGCAACCTAGAACTAAGGAGAACTTTCCTGACAGTGAGAACAATTAATCAGTGGAACAACTTGCCTCCAGAAGTGGTGAATACTCCAACACTGGAAGTTTTTAAGAAGAGATTAGATAATCATTTATCTGAAGTGTTGTAGGGTTTCCTGCTTGGGCAGGGGGTTGGACTAGAAGACCTCCAAGATCCCTTCCAACGCTGTTATTCTAAATAAATAAACCCTTAACTAGGTAACGTCATCAGAGCCCTGATGAGGTTACCTAGTTAAACAAGCAAACTCAGAGAGCACCAAGGACCCCTCACTTCCATCCTGAGCTACAAATATTCTCCTTTATTGATAGAAAGGGCTGGTGCATCTATTCTCCATCTATCCACTTTATTATGGTCATTCTTGTTTCATAACATTTCACTTGAATGCCAGGTGTTTTGCTTGGTCGGGAAACAGTTGGGCCCATTTATAGCAGACTTTGAAAAATTGGATTGAATTGGAACATTTCGAGTTTCAGTCTGTACAGTTACAAAAAAAGGCCAGCTGGAAGCTTTTGAAAGATCAAGAGATTAAGTCTTCACAGCAGGTATGAAGATTATGGCAATTTTTGCCTCGGTTTCATCCATCAAGAGAGATAGAATGAAGGAAAGATAGAGAGATGAGAAAGAGAGAGAGGGGGGAAGGGAGAGAGAGAGAGAGAGAGAGAGAAAGAGAGGGAATTCATTACTAGATATGTAGCTTTATTGATTTAACTGTCATGACTAACATAAAACATAACCTGATAATCCTTTTTTTCCTTATTCTTCTCCTTTTAACTGTTCAATTTTATCTGGTTATATCTATTGGGGATCATTGATCTGAATTTGAAAATCAGAATATGCATGAGAATTTGAATATAATGCGATTAGATACAGTTGTGAAGTTAAAGACTCCAGCTACCAGCCCTGGACAATATCTTCGAATCTCGCTGTTTGAGGAAGTTGCATAACATTCTCAGAGACTCTTCCCATCCTGCTTACAATCTTTTTGGACTGTTGCCTTCTGGCAGAAGATACAGAACAATTAAAACTCAGACCACACGTTTTCCGAATAGTTTTTATCCCAGAGCTATAATTGCACTCAACAATGAACTAAAGGGCCACCATCAGTGAGCTGTTGGACAGTATTACTTGGTCTGCTGTGTGGATATTTGGTTGGTTTAGGGATGGAGAATTGTGGTGGGTGTGTGTGTGTTTGGGGATTGTTATGTGTGTTGGACCTGGTCTTTGGGTGTTAAATGAATTTTGTTGTATGGGTATACTGTGTATACACGTACAGTGACAATAAAGTTATTTATTTATTTATTTATTATTAAATATAGTAATAGAGAAGAGCCAAAGGGATGTGGTGGCTCAGTGGCTAAGATGCTGAGCTTGTCGATCAAAAGCAGTTCAGCAGTTCGAATCCCTAGTGCCGCGTAATGGAGTGAGTTCCCATTACTTGTCCCAGCTTCTGCCAACCTAGCAGTTCGAAAGCACGTAAAAAATGCAAGTAGAAAAATAGGGACCACCTTTGGTGGGAAGGTAACAGCGTTCCGTGTGCCTTTGGTGTTTAGTCATGCCGGCCACATGACCACGGAGACATCTTTGGACAGCGCTGGCTCTTCGGCTTTGTAACAGAGATGAGCACCGCCCCCTAGAGTCGGGAATGACTAGCACATATGTGTGAGGGGAACCTTTATCTTTTCCTAGAGAAAATCCACGGTGGCGCAGTGGCTAGAGTGCAGTACAGCAAACTACTTCTGCTGATCACCAGTTACCAGCAGTTTGGCAGATCGAATCTTGCCAGGCTCAAGGTTGACTCAGCCTTCCATCCTCCCGAGGTGGGTAAAATGAGGATGCAGATTGTTGGGGGCAGTTTGCTGATTCTGTACACCGCTTAGAGAGGGCTGTAAAGCACTATAAAGCAGTATATATGTCTAAGTGCTATTGCTATTGCTAGTATATCCCTAAGGATGGAGTAAGACAGTTGGACAATGAGGGTAAACCCTACCAAAGACAATTGTGTTAGAGAAGGGTTGTATTCTTTAAATAAAAGTTATACTGATGTGTTACTTTCTTGAGGGGTAATCTTCTACTGGTCTTGTTTTCTGGAACTATTCTTGTCTCTAATCAACATTCTTGATTCTAAATGCTTCCATGGTGGAGGTAATGGTTTATTTTCCCTGGAAAAGCAGATAAGAGGAGTGGGTAATTTACTTGCATTGACAAATGGCACATTCTTTTTTGCTTCAGTTTTTAATAGTTATTTTTTGCACGACTCTCATCATTCGTAAGAAAATAAGATGGTTTAACAAAGCTATATGCATAATGCATTTCGTTGAAAAAAGTAGGAGTCAGTGGGAGGTTGTGGCATATAAACTTAATAATATACAAAATGGCTTTGTTTGGGGGAAAAAATATGTATAGCTTTACATACATATTTATACGTGGGTGTGTTTGTGTAAGAGCCATGGCATGTAGGTTAGAACTGCAGGCTAATTCTGCTAACAGCCAGCAGTTGGATCCTGATGGGCTCAAGGTTGACTCAGCCTTCCATCCTTCCTAGGTTGGTAAAATGAGGACTTTGACTCTGTAAACTGCTTAGAGAGGGCTGTAAAAGCACTGTGAAGCAGTAGATAAATCTAAGTGCTATTGCTATAAGGAATATGTATTTATTTGCTTTTTAAAAATAATACTTGTCTTTGTATTTTGTTGTAAAGGTAAAGGTAAAGGTTCCCCTCACACATATGTGCTAGTCGTTCCCGACTCTAGGGGGCGGTGCTCATCTCCATTTCAAAGCCTTGGTAGTACAGTGGTCTAAAGCACCCTGTTATTAAGACCAGCTGCCTGCAATTACTGCAGGTTCGAATCTCGCCAGGCTCAAGGTTGACTCAGCCTTCCATCCTTTCTAAGGTAGGTAAATTGAGGACCCAGTTTGTGGGGGCAATAAGCTGACTTTGTATAAATATACAAAAGGATGAAGGCTATTGCTTAACGCATTGTAAGCCGCCCTGAGTCTCCGGAGAAGGGCGGCATATAAATCAAATCAAAAAAAAAAAAAAAAGCCGAAGAGCCAGCACTGCCGAAGACATCTCCATGGTCATGTGGCCGGCATGACTCAACGCCAAAGGCGCACGGAACGCTGTTATCTTCCCACCAAAAGTGGTCCCTCTTTTTCTACTTGCATTTTTTACGTGCTTTCAAACTGCTAGGTTGGCAGAAGCTGGGACAAGTAACGGGAGCTCACTCCATTACGCGGTGCTGGGAATTCGAACCATCGAACTGCCGATCTTTTGATTGACAAGCTCAGCATCTTAGCCACAGAGCCACCACATTAGTTTCCAGCTTTTTTTCATCTCTTTCTGCTGTCTCCAACCATTATGTCCACTATCCAGAGTTTTTTGTCTTTCTTATCGACCATTGTAAAGTCTGGTGTGTTATGTGACAAGTGCAGAGGTGATATTCAGCAGGTTCTGACCAGTTCTGGAGAACCGGTAGCGGAAATGTTGAGTAGTCCAGAGAACCAGCAAATACTCTGACTGGCCCCGCCCCTATCTATTCTCTGCCTCCTGAGTCCCAGCTGATCAGCTGGGTCTCCTTTTGTTGCCCTGCACAGGAGAACGGAGCTGGAAAGCAGGTTAGTGGGGTGGGGAGGGAATGGGGATTTTGCAGTAACCTTCCCACAGGAGTGGGGTGGGAATGGGGATTTTGCAGTAACCTTCCCACAGGAGTGGAGTGGGAATGGAGATTTTACAGTATCCTTCCCCTGGAGTGGGGTGAGAATGGAGATTTTACAGTATCCTTCCCCTGGAGTGAGGTGGGAATGGGGATTTTGTAGTAACCTTCCCACAGGAGCGGGATGGGAATGGGGATTT